>CM070094.1:13596504-13949004 GCA_036178185.1 Liparis tanakae
AGGTGTGTGTGTGTGTGTGTGTGTGTGTGTGTGTGTGTGTGTGTGTGTGTGTGTGTGTGTGTGTGTGTGTGTGTGTGTGTGTGTGTGTGTGTGTGTGTGTGTGTGTGTGTGTGTGTGTGTGTGTGTGTGTGTGTGTGTGTGTGTGTGTGTGTGTGTGTGTGTGTGTGTGTGTGTGTGTGTGTGTGTGTGTGTGTGTGTGTGTGTGTGTGTGTGTGTGTGTGTGTGTGTGTGTGTGTGTGTGTGTGTGTGTGTGTGTGTGTGTGTGTGTGTGTGTGTGTGTGTGTGTGTGTAATATACCAGGGAAAAACTGCCCCTAAGAAGTATAATGTTGCCCCTGATATCATGAGAAGGGGGCAATAAATGCCCCCACAACTTCCTTTATCGCCTGTACTAGGTACACACAGAAAATTATGTAATTTAAAATCATAAGAAAACAAAGAAATAAATTATTATTGTTAATAGTTGTTTAACAAATGAATAACCACAAACCAATAAGTGTGTGTGTGTGTGTCCTCCCTCCAGGCTCGGAGCATCGTCTCAGGGAGCTGTGTCAGGAGCTGCTGGGTCCAGTCCACAAGTCAGCGGCCTCGGCCTGGGAGCCCACCACTCTGGTACGACCAGGGCTTTAAAACTCACACTTTTATTTATTAAATGAATACAAAATATACTCAAGACATCGATGAGGTAATAAATAATGATTTTTATTGTAAATATTAATGTTGTTTTTCAAACTTGTCGCTCAAAGGAAGGCCAGTTTTATAGCTTCCCTCCCCAGCGTAACTGTTTTCAGCTGCGCTCACATAAAAATGGGTTTAAGGTTTTTTTACCCCTCCGTTAGTCTTCTAAGGCGATAACACAATGTACCATCAGAACACTGGAGATGGGCCTCTACACACCTCTGTAGAGACTTCATTAAACACCAGAGAATACTCATTACCACATTTACTATGTAGAGAGTGTATTTATGAGTAATTTAATGTTATCTTCATTGAAATATAAGGACATTTCTACGTGACTCCAAACTTTTTGCTGTACGCTATAATACATTTCCATTTGTTTGCGTCTTCAGGGTCTCCGTAAGCGCGAGCTGCTGCGGGAGGTTCTACCCGTCATTGTGGAGAACCTGCGGTTCCAGAGACTGTTCACCGAATACCAGGACCAGCTGGAGCTGCTGCGCACCAAATAACACACACACACACACACTCACACACACACACACCTGGACTCATCATGAACTCTGACCCGACACATCCTGGGTGTTTTTGTGAAGAACTCTCTGAACCAGCCGGTGCTCACGAGAAAAGAGTCTTCTTCTTCTTCTTCTTCTTCTTCTTCTTCTTCTTCTTCTTCTTCTTCTTCTTCTTCTTCTTCTTCTCTCTAATCACAATCTCTGTTTTGAACTTTCAGTCTTTTGATGTTTTTTTTTCCTGCTTTATAAGTGTGTGTTTTTCTCTCTCCTCCTCCTAATCATGGACTTAAAAAAAAAAGACAAACAAAAGGATGAACTCCAAGAAGCGGAGACAGGTCAACGGTTGGATTCCGGCATCAGAGCGAGAGATGAATCAGAAGCGACGTAGAGGAGCAATATGTCCGTACCAAAGCGTTGACAAGATAATCAAGTTCACAACACTGCTGGGGAGGGAACTTCTACTCCGAATGACGGGCGTGGCCCCCTGGAGGGGGAGGGGCAGCAATGACTTCTTGCAGCCAATTTGTCAGTTTTCGAAGAGCACTTTATAACCAACGGGAAGTTACCCGAAGGTCCAACTCAAAGTGGACTCGTGTTAGCCCCGAGCTAGAGCCTTAGCCCCGAGTTAGCGCCTTAGCCCCAAGCTAGCAACTTAGCCCCGAGCCAGCGGGTTACCCCCGAGCTAGCATGTTAGCCCTGAGCTAGAGCCTTAGCCTCAAGCTAGCACCATAACCCCCGAGCTAGCACCTTAGCCCCAAGCTAGCGACTTAGCCCTGAGTCAGTGCGTTAGCCTTGAGCTAGAGCCTTAGCCCTGAGCTAGCAACTTAGCCTCGAGCTAGCGAGTTAGCCCCGGGTCAGTGCGTTAGCCCCGAGCTAGCATACGAGCCCCGAGCTTGAGCCTTAGGCCAGAGCTAGCGCCTTAGCCCCAAGCTTGAAACTTAGCCCCGACGGTGCAATCAAGTTCAAACCGGTGGTGTTTGAACACACTGACACGGGACTCCACCGACACCCCCCCACACACACACACACACACACAGACCTGAACCCTCTTTCCACCATGACGTCTTCATTGTAAATACAATAGAGTTAAATAAAGACGAACTCCAGGCAGTGCTCTCGATACACGGTGTGTGTGTGTACCGTCTCTCCCGGTTCCACGACATCGACTCGTCTTGCTCACCTAGTCCAACAAGAAAAGGTTTTGAGTTGAAGTTTTTGATCGTTGGATCGCCTCCATGAAATCATGTGGCCGTTTGACTAGAGAGGTATATTTATATATTATATGTGTGTGTTTCTCTCTGTTGCCAGGCAGAAACCACTGCGAAGAAATACGTTGTTTTTTTCAGGTCAGAGGGAGATTCAACAGGTTTCAGAAGCGTCGAGGAAACCCAACATGAACCTCACTTCCACTTGCGTGTGTGAGAGATTAGATGGCCAGTTGACTGTGTGTGTGTGTGTGTGTGTGTGTGTGTGTGTGTGTGTGTGTGTGTGTGTGTGTCTTTTTTCATTGTGAGGAGAGCGAGCAGCTCCGAGGCAGAACTCCTCTTTCTTCATTAATCTGTACAGCGCGTTGTTTATTTGTTTGTATTTCTTTTGTGTTTTTGCGTTAGTAATTTTTAAATGTTTGTACAAGGGGATTGTTTTGTTTTGTTTTCTATAAGGGGATTTTTTTGTTTTGTTTTCTATAAGAAAAAGAAGTGAAAAAAAAACTGTCGGCGACTAACTGAACTTTTTCTTTTGAAGAAATAAAGAAGAAACGGATGAACAGGTTTTGGGTCGTTTATTCGGCAGCAGTTTGTATTACTGACTTTATGAAAGACTTGAAAACATTTGAGAAACGCAACAAGTCCTCGTGTTGAGAAACACGAGGACGTTTAATTCTCACATCCAGTTACTTTGAAGACAAGATTATGCATCTTCTTAAATACGTCAAAAAAGAATCGTCAATACATTTCTTGCAATGTTTTATGACTTGAGGATCTTTGACTATTATTTGTTATTAAAATTGACTTTTGATCCTGGCCGTGACGGGGCTCCTCTGTTCTCACAGCGAGTCGCCCAAAACCACGAGACGACGCTTATGATACAATTCATTTATAGTGTTGAATGCTGCAAGATGAATTTGAACTTTTGAGGATGTGGGTCTATATAACAAAGTTATAGATGCATACGTTAATCATATACGTGTTTGTTGATAAATGTAGGACAGTAAAAAGTGCAATGAGATGTAGTAACATACACATTTTCCATAAGTAAGTATTTGCATTTCCGCAGCAGAGCTCTGGTAATTTCTCTGATCCGTTCAAACTTTAAGGTTCAAGTCTAAATAAATCTTTTTTTTTTTTTTAAATTTACATTTATTTTTAAATAAATTAATATATATAAAAATGCAATTCATAGAGAAATATTCTACCAAATGATCCTGCTTAAACTATGGAAGTATAATTCGTTCTGATCCATCAGATTAAACTGTTGGTCTAGTTGTTCGGTGTGGCACTCTGGTGGTTGTCGTCAACTGTCTCCAGCACATGCATCAAATTACATCAAAACGTGCGGCCTGATCATGAATCACGTGCCGTGAATTATCGAAGACCTTCGCCCGTCGGTTTTCCCGAAAGACAGAAAAACATTGGTGCCGCTCAGAAGACCTTTTGCCTGTTCAAACAGACTTCAGTTCTTTGTCTACCAAACTAAACATCGTTTGAGTGAGGAGAGTTCCTACAAAATAAAAGACACCATCGACTTTGAGTTAAAAACATTTCACAAACACACAACTTGTGAAACACATAGACGTTTAATTCTTACATCCAGTAACTTTGAAGGACAGATTATGCATCCACTTTAAATACAGAGAACATGGAACAGTAACAACTGAAAACATTGTGATGTACATTTAGATTTGTGAATACAGATTATATTGTCGTCACACAATTCTTAAGGATTCATTTCCATGCATCCGGTGTTTGTTCTTCAACAAAGTTTGTGGAAGTATTCAAAGGTCGAGGCTAACGAATGCATTTCTATAGTTGCATGGCTGTTTGATGAAAGATCATTTGCAATAAAACGGTGCATCCTAAATCCTAAATGTTACATGTTGTGTTCACAGCACCAAAATCGCGTTGGTTCTTACTTTTTAAAAAGTGCACAGTTGTAATTGGATACCTTTCCTGCGCTCTTTATTTTATAGACCACGTCGCACTCGAGATCCGATTTCTTGTCCTTCGTCTCCACGGAAGTGACTTTAAACACCTCGTACGGGGGAATCAGAACCTCGGCTTCTCGTATGAATTTGGCGTACTCGAAGACGTTTCCTCCCATGCACGTGATGATCTCAAAACACGTCCTGCTCCCGAAGTTAGCGGCGCTGCCCCTCGTGGACTGGAGGTTTAACTTTGAGCTTGAGGCAAAAAACCCGAAGCGAAACGCTGAGTTGACGGCGACGGGGTCGAAGTCCACCTTGGTTCTGCGGTAGACGGTGGGGCACAGCTTTGTGTTGACTTTGAGATGTTGAATGGCTTTAGTCAGGTAATAGTGGAGCGCGTGGAACTTGTAAGTCGTCTCATACTGAGGTCCCTGGGTTCGAACCGCTTCATTAAAAGCCTCATAAAGATGCCCCTGGGCAGAGGTGTAAGCGTAGATGGCAATGACCTCGTCTTTTGTCAGGTACGGTGCTCTTGGGTCGTTGTGCACTGTTATTTCTTTGTTGTGACGCGCATCATACATCGCCACTGCCGCGTCCCAGGAATTTTTGAAATCTTTGTCTTTGTTCCTCTCATTCTGCAGGTACTCGTCTTTCACCTTTGTTTTCATTTGGTCATCACAGAAGGAGTACTCGTCATCAACGGAGTTCGGAGCCATGTCCAGTTTGTATCTAGGGGTAGAGCCCGACGCACTATTACTGGGGTCCTGAAAAGAAAGACATGGAAATCAGAAAAACACATCCACTTGTCAGCAAATGTTACAGGGAATCGAACCGGTGTCCTCTACCATGGCAGCTCCCGTAGAGACTCCGTAGGCGAGCAGCACCGCGGCCCAAACCACCTTCATGGCCGTCCTCCAGCAGACAGACACGGCAACCAGGAGACACGTCGGCGTCGATTGAAACGATCTCTGGCAACTTGTGGAGCCGAGCAGAGACAACCGTACCCAGGCCGCCGGTCAGGCCACCTTTATAGGGGGCAATAGGGGAAGTTAGATGGTGGGGGTGGGGGGAGCTCTGATAATATTGCGAGAGCTGTTTGACATGACCATGGCCATAAAAGGGAAAGGAAGCGCTGTTAAGGCTTCAGTCTATGAGTGACGCTAATATCTCGGCTTCAATTGCAGTCCAACTTTAAAAGAATCCCTTTCAGTGCAATGTGCTGTGGCTTCAATGAGCAGCATTACAACCTCTATACGGTATATTTCATCTTATATAAACGTTGTTGGAACAAGTACTTCATACTAATATTAAGCTGAAAGTACCGCACAGAAAAAAAGCCCTGTATTCAAACCCTTATACATCAAGGTTCTTATAAACTAAAGTTATTTAGAAGGCTACGAATAAAGTATTCACACACATACACACACACACACACACACGCACACACACACACACACACACACACACACACACACAGCAGTCTGAGCTTACCTGATGGTTTCCTTGTCCACCATCATTACTCATCTCCTCTTTGACACATCAGAAAAGAAGCAGCCGTACATTTTTGGGATGTTTTATGATGAGTGGATCGATTGACTTTTATTTTTTTATTAAAATAGACATTAGGTCTCTGGAGCTGCAGTTCGACGGGGCTCCTCTATGTGTTCTCTCACAGCGAGTCGCCTAAAGCCACGAGACGACACTCATAATACAATTAATTTAGATTATTTGTAGTGTTGTGTGTTGCAAGATGAATACATCTTTTTGGGGATGTGTGAGCTTTTAACTATAACAAAGTTATAGACACATGAGTTTATCATATACTTGTTTCTTGATAAATGTAGGGCATTAAAAAGTGCAATGAGATGTCGTAACATGGAAATACAAAGATGAAATACAAGTCATTATTTACAATGTGCCTTTCAGCAGCAGATAATTCATTGTGATCTATCAGATGAAACTATGTGTTGATGTAGTTGTTCGGTGCGGTGACGCTCAATTTATAATGTTGCATAAAACTTTGTTGCGTAACTCGTGCCGTGACTTATCAAAGACGTTGGCCTGTCCGTTCCCCCGAATGACGGCAAAACATCTGCCCATTCACTTGAGTGGTGTTTGAGCCTGAAGACCTCTGGGCCCCGAGCAACCCGTCAGACTTTAACATCATTTAAAGTTTCAAACGTTAACAAGCCTCTGGACTTCATTTGCGTTTTTGATCGTGTTGTAGAAAATCCACTCCCAGTCTAAAGATCTCGTCTGCTCTCCACCCTGGTGCAGACGAGATCTTTATATATATATATATATATATATATATATATATATATATATATATATATATATATATATATATTCAACACAAGGTCATATGTCAAGGCAGTTCATTTTCCTTTACCATCAACATCTCTTGCCACATGTTCTAGTATAATGATTATTCCTTTGTTCTTCTAAATTCTCAGATTTAAACGTTATTATATCAGGGAAGAAAAGTACATCAAACCACATCTTAAAACTACATCTACAAGTGTTAAATAAAGACCGTCTGAGTATAATGAGTAATGAGTGAAATAAAACAGAGGCAGCAGTTATTGCGTAACTCCTTCCTTCAGAGAAGTAGAACATTAGTTTCACAGTTTTCATTTTACATCAATAAAAATAACTGCATCAATACGAATATATTACGAACTGCTCAGTTCTTTGGTGTCGGGATCGAACCAGCGTCTCGTTTTCTGTGCGTCTCAGAGGCGACGGTGAAGGACTCGGACCTGAAGCTGTGTGAGGACCACCAGCGAGTGTGTGTGACGGCCCTCGAGAGCCTGCACTTCTACAGGGGCACACACACATACACACACACACACCATTCAACATGCTCGTATGCTTTGCATGAGCATTTCCATGTTCACCTCTACCTGGATAACGTTTGAAGATTTCCAGATATCTCCTCAAGCATCAGCTTCTGTCTGCGGAGTGAATACTCTCATGAGCTCATGGGGCACAATCGAAGGGCCCTCTAAAAGAATCTGCTTTTATTTGAGTGTTGGAACATCTGTTCTGTCGCAGGGACCCTGAACGTGTCGTGTTGCTACCGGATGTTTGGTGACATGTGAGTGAAGTCGCTCATCTTCAGCAGATGTACTGATGAGAGGGAGGCGGCTTACCACTCCAATACCAGTCGTTGTTTTTTCTCTCGAAGTTTTCATCAACGTTATTTTACATAAAGTACTTTATACTGTACTACACCTCAGAGGTACATAAAGTACTTTATACTGTACTACACCTCAGAGGTACATATAGTATTTTTGTTCATGTGTTTGATGAACTCTGTATAACGCCTTACACCTTAAAATAAAGTTACACTGATGTGACCGCGCTTGTCCCCAGATAAGTCTATCTCACGGGGCCGAGTCCTAGAGGTAAGTCCATCTCACGGGGCCGAGTCCTAGAGGTAAGTCCATCTCACGGGGCCGAGTCCTAGAGGTAAGTCCATCTCACGGGGCCGAGTCCTAGAGGTAAGTCCATCTCACGGGGCCGAGTCCTAGAGGTAAGTCCATCTCACGGGGCCGAGTCCTAGAGGTAAGTCCATCTCACAGGGCCGAGTCCTGGAGGATGTGTTCAGGCACAAGAAGCAGAGGAGTTCCCCGCAGCAGGGCCTTCTGCACAAAGTGTCACAATATGTTTAACGTTAGATGTGCAGATCATGTTCGTCCACTTGTGAACTGATGCTATCAGGTTGAACTTCTGCCATGTGGTGGGTGTTTCTACCAGAGCAGGAAGCAGGAGTCACGATGTTCAGATACGAGTTATCGCAACACGTCAAACGTTCTCTTTCTTCATGACACGTCTGTTTCTTTCAAGTGTTTTTGACGTTTTTGTTGTGACTGTTTTAAAAGACGGCATCTTAAACTGGGCGGGGCTGCAACGACTTCCATCGGACAAGGATGGATAATAAGGAGGTTGATCCTCACTGAGCATCCTGTTTGTCAGACACTAAAGCTGCATCCTCTCTCCTGACCACCAGGGGGCGACTCCTCTGGTTGTATAGAAGTCCATCAATCATCTGTGGAAGCTGCATCCTCTGTACTGACCACCAGGGTGCGCCTCCTCTGGTTGTATAGAAGTCTGATGGCTGATGGACCCCAACCGCCAGGTGAGTGATGTTTGCCGTTAACCTCCACATTCAATGCATTTGCATGTTTACAACTCTTTACTATCTATGGAAATATTCCTCTTCCAAAAGGGGTTATTAAGGAAATGGGAAGTATTTTCTCCATGTCATTATTCTTCCTACCAGTCGGCTGCAGAGGGATTGGTCCTGGACCTGATCCTGGTCTTGGAGGACTTCACGGTGACTGACGTGCTGGGAGAGAAGAGTTTCATTGCGGGTAGTTGCCGAACTGGCAGAAGGAGAGCGACTCGGAGACCACTAGACCAGTTTGTGAAGCGAGGAAAGGAATCGAGGAGGCACAAAAATACATTGAGAATGAGTTTTATTGAAGAATATTTACAATTCAGCGTTTATCATGCATCAGTTATATGTTGTCGTGAAATAATAGAAAAATAATAATAATAATAATAATAATCATCATCATCATCATCAGTCAGTTTCTCTTCTTCTCTTGTGGATGCGTTTCATATTTAAAGATGGCCGACATTTGCTCTGACAAAGAACCTAGCAGTTTCAGATGGACGTGATTCTGAAGTCGGTTGAGAACTGTTTAATATCTAATTATTGCCTTATTATTATAATAATTATTATTATTATTATCTTTCTGCATCTGTCTGGTATTACAAGCTAAATGTTATACGTTCTCCGTTTCGATGAATCATTCCACGCTGATAGACGTTCTCCCCTGTAGTCCTGAGGGACTACAAGAACAGGCACAGGAATAATTAAGACCCGTCTGACCGTGTGGGGTGTCAGAGGTCAGAGGTCAGAGGTCAGAGGTTGGAGTTCCCAGCGATCCAGTGTCTGATGAGCTGGTGGGCGATGGTCTGTCTGGGCGGGACGGTGAAGGCTGCTCGGGTTCCTCTGAAGGAGTCGATCACCTCCACGGAATGAAAAGGAAAACATTCATAAAGATCTCTGTTCACAAACGACACTTATTAAATGGTCTGTTTTCAACAGGAAATAAACGTGAACGGAAAACAAATCACTCAACTTTCAATTATCCTAAATATTTATTTTTAATCTATTTTGCTCTGCAAAATTTATTTTCTGTATTGTCATGTGATAATTTTACATTTAAAATGCAATATCTCTTTTTGTTATTTATTTATTATATTTAACCAGTATATAATATATATATATATATATATATATATATATATATATATATATATATATATATATATATTTGTACAACTTATTACTCATGCCAATATTACTGTAGTATATTTGCTGAAGTATATTTGATTGTACTTGGTACAGTTGTCCTCAGTGCGACTGTTATCACACTTATTATTATGGTTATTGGTTTGTATTGTTTGTACCTGTTGCCGCGGGAACCAGCGAGCCTCCTCGATCTCGTCGTCGTCCACTTTGATGGCGGTCGACAGGGCGACGGCGAGGCAGCCGATCATGAGGTTGGACGGCATCGGCCACGGCTGGCAGGAGACGTACCGCACCGGGCCGACCTTCACCCCACTCTCCTCCTCCACCTCCCTCCTCACCGCCTCCTCCAGCGTCTCCCCTGAGGAGAGGAGGAGCCACATATATATTTATGTGTGTGTGAGTGTGTGTGTGTGTGTGTTGGTTATGTGTGTGTGTTGGTTACCGGGCTCAACGAATCCAGCCAGACAGGAGAACATTCCGATTGGAAAGACCTTCTTCCTCCCCAGTAAACACTGGTTTCCATCAGGATGGATCACCAGCATGATGACCACTGGGTCTGAACACACACACACACACACACACACACACACACACACAGGAAGAGCTGGTGAGGAGACTCCTCTGGTTGTATAGAAGTCTAATCTTCATGCGTTGAAGCTGCATCCTCTCTCCTGACCACCGGGGCTCTGGCTGCGTACCGACTCGTGGGTAGCAGGTGTTGTGGACTCCCTTCCGGCTCCTGCAGCCGGCGTCCAGGCAGCTCCTCTTGTGGCCGGCCTCCTCCGGCGCCGTGGCGCCGCCGCACGTGGGACAGAAGCTGTAGCGGCTGTGCCAAGCCAACACCGAGCGGGCCTGAGCCACGACTCCTGCAGGGCGAGGAGACGGAGAGAGCCGATCCTAAAAACACGAGCGCCGCATATATACAATCGGCTCCACTCCGGAGACCCTTCATCGTGGTCCTCACCGGCCTCTTCCTCGCTGAACCGCAGCAGGTCTCTGTTGGGCGTCTTCGGGAAACAGCAGCTCTTTCCCCCGCAGCGCGTCAGGAGTTCGGCGGGATCCTCGTCCGTGTTGATGGCGAACCAGGCGGGAGGCTCCCGGACGCCATCCGCCATGTGAGCAGAGGACGAGGAGGGCGTCTTCCTTCTCTTCACTCCGAGGAAGACAAACACAGTCGCGGGCTTCTGGAGGAGGTCTTTGACGGCCTCGTATCCGAACCGGCACAGCTTGGTCTCCGTCTGCGAGGAGTCAGAAGGACGACCGTTAGAAACCACTTGAACCTCCGACAGGGGACGACTCCTGGGGTTGTATAGAAGTCTATGTTTTATTTGTTAAACCTGCATTCTCTCTCCTGACCACCAGGGGGTGACTCCTCTGGTTGTATAGAAGTCTACGCTCCATATGTTAAAGCTACATCCTATTTCCAGACCACCAGGGGGCGACTCCTCAGGTTGTATAGAAGTCTATGCTTTATGGGAATTCAGTTATTTTACGGGGGATGTTTGGAGCAACTCTTTTGGGACAGTTTTTTAAATGAGACGTACAATGTTCTTTGATATAATATTAAACTGTTAAGCTTTATGATGGGTTCAAGGACCATCTGAAAGATGGAAATCTGACGCTAATTTGCCGTTTTTGTTGTTGACATCTTCTGTTTCCGATGAGCTAGTTTAAAGGAAAAGTGGTTTTCACTCAAAAGGTTTCTGCTTGTAGCCTTGAATACCTGAGAGGCCTGATCACTTATTGATTGCTTCAGATCAATAACCTAGGCGTACGCCCTCATACCGCTGCGCCGCCGCCGCCGCCCTCCAGGGGGCCGCTGACCATGGGGCTGAGGTTGGAGAACAGGAGGTAGACGGCGTCCGGGTCGCTCCGTCGGACCTCCAGCCAGACCCGGTCGGTCCTCTTGGCGCTCAGCCGGTCCAGCGTCTCTCTGCCGAAGTAGTTCTCCGGTGGCGGGTGGAGGAGGGCGGAGCCCGGCGGGTGGAGGAGGGCGGAGCCCGGCAGGCCTTCGCCTGTCCGGCCCAGCAGGTCTGCGAGATGCCGGTGGCCCCAGAACGTGGCGATGTCGTAGGCGGTCTGCGACGAGTTGTTCACGGAGAACTTATCGCAGCTGGAAAGAGAACAGAAGAGATTTTAGGAGAAGACGCCGCAGATCCATTCAACTCATGAAATGTTGGAAGTGAACCAACAAAGATATTTAGAAAGACTTTCTTGGCTTATTGACCGAGAAAAAAAGACAATCCAGATAACCCAGTATTTACAAAACGGTGGAAGGTAACCAAGTATATTTAGTACTGTACTAAGTACTTTACTAAATATTGTACTCAAGTCCATACTTAATACTTAATACTTAATTATGTCCCAAATATTGTAGTTTTGACTCCCAACATTTAATTGATGATATATATATATATATATATATATATATATATATATATATATATATATATATATATATATATATATATATTCACTACCGTTCAAAAGTTTGGGGTCACTTAGAAATATCGTTATTTTTCAAAGCACAGTTTTTTTAATGAAGGTGACTTTTTTGGTCCCGATGTGCGTGCACAAGCCTAGCTCCACAGTGCGCGAGACGTGTTCACGCGACACGTAGAGACAGAATGACATGTTTTAATGACGTGCTGCTGTAGAGTCGATCAACATCAGTCAGCTATGCAAAGGCGCGGAGGAACAAAAGTGGCATTACACGTTGTTGATTATTTTCTTTATTTATGTGCAGCCCTGTGTCTAGAGGCCCATCTCCAGTGTTCTGATGGTACATTGTGTTATCGCCTTAGAAGACTGACGGAGGGGTATAAAACCCTTGGAAACCCTTTTTATGTGAGCGCAGCTGAAAACAGTTATGCTGCTAAGAGAAGCTAACAAACTGTCCTTCCTTTGAGCGACACGTTTGAAGAACAACATTAATATTTACAATAAACATAATTATTTTTAACAACTTTAATGTATTGACTATATTTTGTATGCATGTTGCAATTCATCTGATAAATGAAATCAGTAAAACACAAAATTGTCTGACAATACTTTGGATTTTGGTTCTGACTTTTGGATTTTTGAAATACAATAAAAATGTAATGCAGGACTTTTGCTTGTAACTGAGTACTTTTACACTGTAGTATTTCTACTTTTACTTCAATAGGAGGTCTTCCACCAATCTATTCACACGAGTGGCCAAACAGCCGTTACTGCATCTTTAAAGGGTCACACAGGTCAACGGTGGATTAAAGTCCCATGTCGCGTGTCCGTGTACCCGAGCGACAGCAGCGCCTGCGCCACGTCGTAGTGCCCGTTGCGGGCGGCGAGCATCAGCGCCGTCCAGCCGCTGTGACCCGCCCGGTTGAGGAGCGAGGGCCCGAGGGCCAGCAGCGAGGACACCTGGACCAGGTCTCCTCGGGCCGCGGCGTCCAGGAGCCTCTCCACCGCCTCCTCTTGCGCACTCAGCTGGAGGCTCGTCATGCTGGAGGCAGATATACACAAATCAGACACGTTATGTTACGTTGTTTATTCCTTCAATGCCCTCCGGGACTTTTTTCTTTGTTTTTTGTGCAACATTTATGGCTTGAAATAAAATGCTCAATTTCCTGCAAAATAAACAGGATTTAAGCTGTCTTTTTGCAAAGCTCAATTTAAAAAAATGTAAAAACAGTTTGGTTTTTTATTCATCTGTTGGAATTATTTAAGTGAAGCTTACAATGTGGGTTCTTCCTCACACTTATATGTATATAAAAAATAAGTTTATTATTATTCATGTCTTGAGGCTGCAGAACAACATTCCATTCCATTCCATTTGACCGTAATTAGTTATGTCTCCATTAAAAAAAAAAAAAAAATATATATATATATATAATATATATATATATATATATATATATATATATATATATATATATATATATATATATATATATATATATATATATATATATATATGGTCTCTCTCCTTGTCTCTTATTGGCGCAAATAGCTGTCAGTCAAGTCTGGGTTACGCCCACTACAATCACAAGCGTTACAAAACGGCTTGCAGCTCACCGGCGTCTCTGACTTTATTCTCAATGACTGGTGGTGCCTTCAGGGCCAACACGTGTTTACTGTACACACAATGTAGCGTGACTGCTATCATGTCATAGCTGGAAAACAAATAATAGTAAGATCGTCTATTTCCTGGAAATTACGCCATACGTTAGTTCGTGACCGCGTTCGAAACGCGACATTAAAGTATTTAGAGTATTTACATTAATAAAATGATTTGAATACTTAAAGTCTCACCTCGTTCTTCGGCTCTGTTCCTGTTTGTCTTCCGGCTGCTGTGGTGAATAAAAAGTGACGCGTTGCGTTCAAGAGCAACAGCGTCGTAGTGTACAACTGTGCTGCCTTCAGGATCTATTGAAACTGTCGTATTTGTTAATGTTACAGCGATAATCTGATTTTTTGTTATTCTTTTTCTGTCAAAAATATCATAATATTTGTTTTATGCCTTATTTCATATTTTTATAGAGTTTTAAGAAAATAAAATGCTTTTCTTATACATATACACATACGCATACACACACACACACACACACACACACACACACACACACACACACACACACACACACACACACACACACACACATACATACCAGCAACTGTTGAAATGATTAAGAGGAATATTTAGGAGAGATATTTAAGTAGTGAAGCATAAAATGTAAAAACACAAATTTAATATGTGTTTTGTATAAACAACCACAAGGATTCATCTAATATAATTAAACTATTCCTGGTTTTTAAACAACTTACACTTATTCATTGCATTTATCTTAAAAGTCATTTTATCTTTGTTTTTTTTGCCGAAAAATGTACCAAAGAAAGCCGAAGATGCATTTTAACATAATTTTGCACTTTGCACTGGCTGTGCAGCACTTTGATCTGCTTCCAGCTTGAGGCTTCTCCTGACACACACACACACACACACACACACACACACACACACACACCCACACACACACACACACACACACACACGCATACGCACACACACACACACACACACACACACTCGTTTAAGGACTTAATAATCTAAGCTGTAGTTTATTCTTTTAAAAAAATATAATTATTAATTATTGAATGTGACTAAAGCCATGAGATAAATGTAGTGAAGTCAAACTTATAATAAAATATAAATAGTAAAGTACTTCATGCTGTGTGCATGTACTTTCTTAACTTCCATTCATCCACTTTATCATTGGGTTCTTTGGTCCAGAGAAACTTAAAACACACACAAATATTTCCAAAAACTTGACTGGAAACAGACGTTAATATTTTAATAAAATAATGTACAAAATAATGTTAGTTTGTTTTGTTACTCGACCCGAATACCAGCAAACGTGACTTTATCAATACAAATAAACAATTAAAATAAGTTAATATTTACTAAAGTTTTACATAAAAAACACACAAGAAAAATAAATAATATACAGCCAGTTATTGTTGAAGATTTAAAAAAAGAAACGTACATTGATACACAAATGATTAACTATTAATTCATTAACTTTTTCTCTCTTTATTCCACAGCAGGAAAGTTTCATGTCTGTGACACAAAACTTGAAGCTCGTCAATATTGTGTGTGTGTGTGTGTGTGTGTGTGTGTGTGTGTGTGTGTGCGTGTGTGTGCGTGTTAGGAGTAGAAGGTGAGCACACTCTGGTGGTTCCCCCGGACCAGCAGCAGGGGGGGGAGGTCCTTGGACAGCGTCTCCAGCCAGCACATGTAGAGGGCGCTGGACACCGTGCCCTTCCTGGCCAGAGGCATGCTCCTGAGGGACATTCATCACAAGTTATTAATATAAACCATGATGACTTAGAATATATAACATGACTTAGTATCTAAAAATAATGACTTTGTGTATCAGAAAAATTACTCGGAATTTCAAAATAATGACTTAATATCTCTAATGACTTAGTATCTGAAATGATGACTTAGTATCTAAGATAATTACTTAGTATCACAAAATAATGACTAAGTATATAAGACAATGAGTTAGTTGCTCGATTTAATGACTTGGTATCTAAAATCAATGACTTAGTATCTGAAATGAAATACTTTGTTTCTGAAAATGACTTAGTATTTCAAAAATAATGAATTAGTTTTTCAAAAACATGACGTAGAATCTAAAATTCATGGTTAAGTATCTCAAAATAACGACTTAATATGAAAAAAATACTTGGTTTTACAATATAATGACTTGGTTTCTCAAATAAATCACTTAGTATATCAAAATAATGACTTTATATAAAATATGATGACTTAGTGTCTAAGATGATGACTTGATATCTAATATGATGACTTAGTATCTACAATAATGTCTTAGTATCTCAAAATAATGACTAAGTATTTAAGACAATGAGTTAGTTGCTCAAATTAATGAATTGGTATCTAAGATAATGACTTAATATCTGAAATGAATGACTTAGTTTATCAAATGAATGACTGAGTATCTACAATGAACAACTTAGTATCTCAAAATAATGACTTAGTATCTAAAAATTACTTACTTTTTGTAATATAATAACTTAGTTTCTCAAATAAATCACTTAGTATATCGAAATAATGAGTTAATAGCTAAGATAATGATTTTGTATCTTAGATAATAATTTATTTTTAAGTTATTAGTATTAAGTGTTATTTGTTTAATTTATTAACTAATAGAATAAAATAATAACTTAGAAAAAAAAAAAGTACTAAGTATAAAAGATAGTTGAGGTAATTTTATTAAATTAAAAGTCATTTCATAAAAAAAAATTTCATCATTTTTTTTCATTAAATCTATTTTTTCCATCACATTGGAAACACACAAAACACAAAAAACACACTGAAAAGTAAAAAAAAAATTTAAAATAAATATATATATAATATATAATATATATATAATAATGTATAATATACTACACACTACTGACGACGATGGATGACTTGAAAGATGAATGATGATGATGACGATGCTTCCTTTTCTTTCAGTGTTCCTTCAGCAGCTCGTTCAGTCGGATCTTGTCTGACGGTTGCAAAAGCCACAAGCAAGCGGGTCCACGGTCGCAGCCAGGTGGTCAGGTGTGGTGTGTGTGTGTGTGTGTGTGTGTGGGGGGGGGGGGGGGACCTTGGCCCTGTAGAGCTCCAACTCGTTGTCTGTGATCCTCCAGGGCCCCTGCCCCCCAGCCTCCTCTCCTCCTCCCTGCTCCATGTCGTCTCCCTCCTTCAGGCGGCTCGATGAGCTCCCTGAAAGCAGCTAGCACTGCAGGAGAGCACATGGCGTCTCGTTATCACAGACATCTGCCGACGGCCCTGAATGCAGCGTCTGAGGCAGCAAGTCACGACTTTTGTGGCATTTTAAAGTCATTTAAACTCTTTTGCTTTTACTTTACAAGCCACTGATTGGAGTGTTTTTACTAATGTTGCACTTTGACGCCCCCTTGTGGTAGATAGATAATGAATATTACATTACATTTCTATAGCGCTTTTCATTATACTCAAAGATGCTTAATAGATAGATAAGCATAGATAAATATATATATATATATATATATATATATATATATATATATATATATATATATGGTAGATGGATGGTGGATATATGGATAGATGGATATATATATATATATATATATATATATATATATATATATATATATATATATATATATATATATATATATATATATAGATAGATAGATAGATAGATAGATAGATAGATAGATAGATAGATGGATGGATAGATAGATGGATAGATAGATATATAGTTATTGATAGGTAGATGGATAGGTAAATAGATAGATAGGTAGTTGGTAGGTAGGTAGATGAATAAATATCAAACAGGATAAATGAACTCCTTCCGAGGTCATACTTGTGTTTCTTGGGTTTGGTGTTGATGTCTCCGAGGACGTGGATGTCCGAGTAGTCGATCCTGAACCTGCTGAGCAGCGTGGCCATGCTGCAGACACACACACACACACACACACACACACTGATCAACCTACAGAATGCCTGTGTGTGCGTGAGGTGCAGACACCAGACAGCTGATGAGGCTCACGCTCGGCGGTCGTGGTCGATGCGGTTGATCTTCCCGCCGATGAAGACTCGGATCCTGCAGTCATTCCATTTGCTCCTGTTGGTCAGCAGGAAGGGAATCAGCAGCGTGAGGCCTGCAGACACACAGTAATATAAACCTTTATGTATTAATTACAATCAATATTTTCATTATTATAATATTAATTAATGAATTAATTATTGAATGAAAGCCCACATGACTGACCTCCATCATCAAACAGCCACCACACGTCGATGGTCCCTTTGCCCTGTTTCCTCTTGAACTGCTGGCTGGTGTCCAGCAGCCGCTGGTCGCTGAGGCTCAGAGGACACTTGGTCTCTGGAGCTGCTGGTCACATGACACATGACAGTCTTTGTGCTAAGCTAGGCTACACATTTATTCTCATGCAGGGATACAGACGCATTATCTTAATGAGCCTTTGGCACCATAGTCGTAACAAGTTAGAAACAACTCACATAAAAGAAAAGAGACTTAAAACAGACGTAAAGACTAAAGATAGCGTCCTATTGTTGTTGAAAGCAACACTTCACCTCTCATGATGAGCGGGCTGCTCTGGCTGCTCGTGGTTTTTGATGGACAGGAGTCAGAGTCGGACTCTTTGGTCAGAATGACAGAAACCACCACCTCCTTCTCGCCGCCCGGCGGCTTCTCATGGGGCGACACAATCTCATCTGCTGGGACAAAACGGGGGAAATGTGAAACTCAATGCTGGTGGACAAACGGGGGAGACGTGAAGCTCAATGCTGGTGGACAAACGGGGGAGACGGCCGTACCTTGACCCTGGATGTGGGAGACGTCCAGGCCGTCCTGCAGGCGAAGGATGGCGACTCCGAACTGCAGGTCGAAGGCGTCGCTGGAACACAGAGGATCAAACTTCAACCCACAAAGACAACAAAGGGTGCACCCACACACACGCGCACCCATTTGTGTGTTTTTTAGGATAAACTTGATCGCCACTGTAAGACGTCCTCTCTGGCTGAGACTTACTGGATGGTGTTGATGTAGATCTCTACATCTCGCATGTCTCCATCACTCCAGTTGTTCTTGAACCCCATGACCAACGTGTTGGGCTTCAGACGACCCAAACCTACAGCCTGAACATCACAGAACAAGGATTTGACCATTTATATATATATATATATATATATATATATATATATATATATATATATATATACATACATATATTATTATTATCATTATTATACATTTTTTGTTAATATATTTTCTAATTATTATACATATATTTTACATGTATTTATATACAGTATATTTAAATTTTTCTTTATTTAATTAAATTATTTTTATTTGGCCAACTTTTTCATATGATATTATTTTTAAAATATTGTTTTAATCTCTTTAATTTAAATTCAAATTAGTTTTATTTATTATTATTTTGTCATTAATGTATATATCAAAAGTCACCTCCCCCCAAATTATTGTTTTCTAATTAAAAAAAATAAATAATACTAAATATACTTTACACAACAAAATTAAATAATTGCCCAAATAAAAATAATAAAATATGAAACTGTATTATATCTTACACACGCATATATATATATATATATATATATATATATATATATATATATATATAAATACAAAATAGAAATGTGTATATAATAAAACCCAGCGACCCTAATGATAATAAGCATTATGTATAATGGAATGGGATATAATAAAACGAAAAATACGGGGTAAAAAATATTCACAAACAGAAAGCAAAACCTATAAATAAATAAGTCCTGATATGACACTAGCTCCATCACAGAGACCAGTTCCATCACAGAGACCAGCTCCATCACAGAGACCAGCTCCATCACAGAGACCAGCTCCATCACTGAGACCAGCTCCATCACTGAGACCAGCTCCATCACCTGCATGAGGAACTGCGCCCCGTGCCTCATGCTGTCAGAGAACACGTGGGTGTAGAAGGCCTGCAGGCGCTTCTTGTTGAGCCAGCGCTGGCAGCGGGCGTTCTCCTGGGACACCTCTTTCAGGTTGGGCCGCCGGCTCACCTGCAGAAAGAGGAGGAGGAGGAGGAGGAGGAGGAGGAGGAGGAGGAGGAGGAGGAGGAGGAGGAGACGGACAGTGTGAGGCGTGCAGCCGGGCGGCGGCGGCACATTAGCTCATGCCGTCCGGCTGTACGCCTCACACTGTGCGTACCGTTGTCACGTGGGCGCACACCATGAGGCCCACGTTCTTGGTGAAGGAGTGGACCAGCTGCAGCATGGCGGGGCGGGAGCTCGGGTAACCGGAAAGAACCAGACACTGAGGCCTGGGGGGGGGGGGGGGGACAGCAAACAACAACAACACTTACCTTCTGTCACATTAAGATCACGTCAACCGTCATCATTCAACCCAGTTATCGTAACCTCGTCATGGAGATCAGACCTGAAGTTCTTGACGTGGTCCTCGACTCCGGTGAGGTTCATGCAGTGAGTCAGAGCCTGGTTGTAGATCAGAGCCTGAGTGGAGGAGCCCCAGTTCACGTCTACAGGACACACACACACACACACACACACACTCACACACACACACACGCACACAGACACAAGCACAGACACTCACACACATGCACACACACGCACACACCGAGTTATTGTAGTGAAGACAAAGGTCCGTCTCACTGTCATCGGAGATGAAGAAGAACAACAAAATGATGAAGATGATGAGGAAGATGAAGAAGAAGAAGAAGAAGAAGAAGAAGAAGAAGAAGAAGAAGAAGAAGAAGAAGAAGAAGAAGAAGAAGAAGAAGAAGAAGAAGAAGAAGATGATGAAGATGAAGGAGTCCCCACCAGGCTTCTTGTAGCTGACGTAGATGTAGAGCGCGAGCACGATGAGCAGCGTGACCAGCGCCGCCCACCAGTTGATGACGAACATCACGACGCAGCACAGCACGGCGCCGGCCAGGGACACCCACATGTTGTAGTACTTGAAGCTGGGGCGCCACCCTGTGGCCACGGAGAGACGCCGTCAGCCAATGGGAACAGACCGCCGCAACGCAACGATCGACATTCTGGAGCTTCAGGTACCAGTTGGAGGTCGACGCCCTTTTTTATTCTTTCTTTAGCTTCTCCACCAAATTATAAAAAGATGGCTGATTGAACCTCTGAATAAAGTTGTGCTTTGACTCTAGTTTAAAGCTCGAGCTTGAAACACCGAATAGACCAGAAGACTCTGAAGGTCATCGTTCAGTCATCGCCTCCAACGAGGGTCAGACCACAAACACCTCACGGCGAACATCGAGGAGGAACCAAAGCGACTTTTCTTTGGTCCTCCTGATCCCGACCGGACCCAGGAAGAGAAGCCGTGAGTCTCTGGACCTCCATCGAGGCCTCTCACACATCCCATGAAAGACGGTCAACAGGTGGTCGGTTCACCGCCGGTCACCGTCGATCTGAACCTGCTGCAAGTCAAGGGCAACACGAGTGGACCATTCACCGGGAGAGTTGGCCAAGGAGGCGTGGAACACGGAGAAGTTGATGAGGGCGTAGGAGGCCAGGAAGAAGTTGGAGATGATCGGAGCGATGACGTTCAGCTGCGCTGGAGAGGCAAAGAGAAACCACGAGAGGATCAGGACCCGAGAGGTGAAGTTAGGTAGCCTAAGAGGTGAAGTTAGGTAGGCGGAGCCTCAGAAGTGAAGTTAAGTAGGCGGAGCCTCTAAGGTGAAGTTACCTACCGATGAGAATGAAGGCCAGGCCGATGCCGAAGGTCAGCACGTAGCCGCGGAGAGGCTCGTTGTTCTTCCCGTAGCCTTTTGCAAACACCCCCAGCCCGGGGTAGATGTTGTCCTTGCACAGAGCCTACGGGCACAGCCACACATTCATTCATTGACCTTGGACCCCCAGATTCTCGCCAGTTCCTCCTTCCCTGAGATCGTGTTCGTGAGGACGAGTGGAAATCATTCAAAGGGCCGTAACTTGTTTATTGAAGAGAGTAAGTTGACATCCAGTCAGTATTTTATGATATAAAACTGATGTGTTGAATTCATGTTTATCGGCAGAGGTGCTATTTGTGTTGTTGTTGTTGTTGTTGTTGTTGTTGTTGTTGGTTCGTTTTCATTCCTGACCTGGAAGACTTTGGGCGCGCTGACCAGCGAGGCCAGAGCCGACGACAGAGTGGCGGAGAAGATCCCCGCGGAGATCAGAGGACTGAAGCCCGACACCAGCCCCATGACCTGGAGAACACACACACACACACACGCACGCACGCACACACACACACACACACACACACACACGCACGCACACATACACACGTAAACTAGGCTCACTATAACCACAGAGGTTTATTTTGAAAAGACAGGAAATGGCAGAAACGTTTTCTGTGAACACCAAACAGAGAAGAACGTAACAAAGAAACTGAATAAATGTGTGTGCGTAAATGTGTGTGTGTGTGTGTGTGTGCGTATGCGTGTGTGTGTGTGTGTGTGTGTGTGTGTGTGTAGGTGGATGGATTCAATGCTCTCATTCAGTTCTCGCTCCAACTAGCAAGAACCTTGTGACTCAAAACAACAGTCACTGTTATCAGTGCTGCACTTTGTCTGTCTCACACACAGACACACACACACACACACTGACACACACACACAAACTATCACACACACAAACACACACAATCACACACTCACGCAGATTCACACACGCACACACACACTCACACACACATACACACACTCTCACACACACTCACGCACACACATACACACACTCTCACACACACTCACGCACACACATACACGCACTCTCTCTCACACTCTCACACACACACGCACACACACACACACACGCACACACACACACTCACACACACATACACACACTCTCACACACACTCACGCACACACATACACACACTCTCACACACACTCACGCATACACATACACACACTCTCTCTCACACTCTCACACACACACACATACACACACACACTCACACACACACACACACACTCTCACACACACACACACACACACACACACACACACACACACACACTCACGCACACAAACACACACACACACTCGTGGCTCCCGCACCTGGAAGTCGTTCATCAGGCCGTACTGGCAGCCCCCCTCTTTGCAGATGGAGAAGTCATAGCCCAGCGTGCAGGCGGCGTCGGTGCAGTTCACCGTGTCGGTCACCGTGTCGTTGAGGTCGCCGGTGGCGTCACGCACGATGCACGAGCCTGCAGGAGGACACCCAACGCACACTCTAATGACGTCGAACTGGAGTCAACTGGTTTCAAGAAGGCCAGATACAAACGTCCAGTAAGCCCAACGGATGCATCGGCGTACCCGCAGAGATGGTGATGACCACGTAGGTGACTCCTGTGATGAGGATGGCCAGCAGGGTGCCTTTAGGGATCGCTGACTGAGGGTCCTGGAGAAGGAGAGGAGACGTCAACGTGTTCTCAGGAGGTTTAGCTTGAGACCAAGCTGAACGCACCGGTGTTCCACAAAGTCCGGCTGAACGTCCAGGATCCCACTGAAGGACGACGCCATGGCCCTGTTGAGACCCCACCCACTCCTCCTCTCTTCCTCCCTCTGCCTGATGGATCATCGAGGTCTAGATCGTGGAATATGCCTACTACCAACTATTCACTGTCATATTCATTCATTGTGTTTTAGTGTGTTTTAATGTGTGTGTGATGATTCCTTCTGTACACATTACATCTATTACACCTGTCCATCCTGGAGAGGGATCCTCCTCTGTTGCTCTCCTGAAGGTTTCTTCCCTTTTTTCCCCAAAAGGGTTGTTTGGGAGTTTTTCCTGGTCCGATGTGAGGTTTTGTGACAGGGATGTCTATGTGTACAGACTGTAAAGCCCTCTAAGGCAAATTTGTAATTTGTGAAAATGGGCTATACAAATAAACTGAATTGAATTGAATTAATTGAGGGTTTAGGACTGACGTTCAGAGGGGTTTGAATGATAGATGACATCTCAATGGCCTCAAAAGAAATGTGTTGTTTCCTTGCAGGATGCTATTTGTTAAGGATGCCCAATACGTAATGCACAACACCTTCGCAGGATCATTTAGCAGAGATCGGCGGTTTTGCAGGACGCGTTTCCTGTCGTCTAATTTGGAAACCAGGAAAAGTTCAGCCAATGGAGTCGTTCCTCTTCACTCATATTAGAAGTTCAAGTCCCATGTTCATGAGGCTTTTGTCAGGTGAATAAACCGTCAAGTCGGGGATGCAACGCGTGGAGCTCACCGCGAGGTCTCCGGAGATGTTGGCTCCGGCCAGGATCCCGGTGGCCGCAGGAAAGAAAATGGCGAACATCGAGAAGAACGTCTCCTCGTCTCTGAAGTCCGGACCCAGGTTCTCTAAAAAGATGGCAGCTGCAGAAAAACAGAGACCAACCAAAGACACAAGAGCGGTATTATAATGTGAACTAAAGTCAAAGCTAAAAGGTTGGATAACATAAAGGGATGGCGGACTGACAACTGTAGCCGAAGAATCCTTTCGGCTCTTTGTTTTCTACTGCAATGAAGCTGCCGATGAAGTAGTTAGCGATGGCGGCCAGCAGGATGAACAGGAGCACGATCTGAGCCTGATGGACAGAACCACACAGAGGAGAGACATTCTAGTCAGGGACCCTGAGAGGTTTCTACTCGACAGACACAAGGAACCCAAGACGAGCAAGAACACAATGATGTGTTTGCTCTCCTTTTACCACTGATTGTGACCCAACCTCGCTCTGCGATCCTAACTAATAAGGGCCTCGCTCATCTTGTCTCGTTGATCGTCTCATAGCAGGACATTAGAACGAGAGCCTCGTAGAAATGTTGTTCCTTCTGCAGATATTTGTTCATTTTTTATTTTTGGATCAAATGAAAAGCTAGAAGATAACCAATGTTTCCAAAAGGCATCCTGAGGGTAACATGAACGTATGAACCAAGTAGAATGGGACTCATCCAATAGTTGCAGAGGCCTTTTACTTGAAACTCTTTTGGTAAACTTCAGGGATTCAACAGTAGGATACATCCTCTGGGGACATGAGTGTTTGTACCAAATGTCATCTTAACCCATCCAGAATATGTAGAGATGTTTCAGTCTCCATGAAGGTGTAACGACCACTGCGGGGGCCTCAAAAGTTAATGAGTCTTTGCGATGACAGCAGAGGATTCTGGGCGTTCCCAGTTTCCTGTTGTGTTACCTTGGCTTCCCACTCCATGCCGGCGACCGAGATGCCCAGCAGCAGGATGACGGTCAGAGTCCCCACGATGCGAATGTCGTTGAGCTCATCGGTCATCAGGGCGTCGACGTCCTGCAACCAAAAAACAACCAAACGGGAACAACATCGGCGTCAGAAGCGCCGCTCGGCAAGGCGGGACGGACGAACGCTCTGAGTGTTTCTCACGCTGAGCATCTCAACGACCGTCTCCGCGAAGCCCACAACGTACATGGCCACGGCCACGGCGTTGGCGAAGGCGAAGATGAGGCCGATGGAGCCTCCGAACTCCGGCCCCAGGCTCCGGGAGATCAGGTAGTACGCTCCTCCTGGAACGCAGGGATTTCGATCATTGGTGATCATCGCGTGGCGCTGGTTAAATAAAGTTAGTGTGCGTGATCCTGTAGTCCAACCTGATTCATGTTAACATTGAACGATGTCGTACCAAACCGAGAAAATAAGTGTTTTCCCCACACACAGTAGTCTTTTTTGTTGGTAAACTACCAACAATTGTAATCCAGGAAGAAATGAATGAAGGTTGATGAACTGTCCAAAGCTCAAAGTAAAATGGCCGCCTCACCTCCTCGCACGAAGCCGTTGGTTGCTATAGCAGAAGTTGACAGACCAGTGATGGTGGTGACCACAGTGGCCATCAGGATGACCGCGATGGTGAGTCCTGTGGCACACAAACCAAACAAATAAAGACGCAGTAGCCCAACTCGCCTGTAAAATTATGTCTCCTGACCACCAGGGGGCGACTCCTCTGGTTGTATAGAAGTCTATGCTTTATGTGTTAAAGCTGCATTATCTCTACTGACCACCAGGGGGCGACTCCTCTGGTTGTATAGAAGTCTATATAATTACTCTACTTCTCTCTTGATGTATTCTCTCAGTAAACATTGTAGACATGAGTTTAGAAAAGAAGTTATTTAAACATGTTTGTTTTGCTTTTGTATCCTTTGAGTAAATCACTTTCGGAGAAATGGTGCATTCTCATTGGCTGAGCTGCAGGAAGACAAAAACCTAAAGTCTCATTTGTACCAACCGATTCCAGCCTGTCCAACGATCCAGGACATCCTGATGAAGAGCATCACGCCCCAGATGTTCAGCATGCATCGGATCTGCAACACACACACACACATACACACACACACACACACACACACACACACACACACACACGCACACACACGCAAAACATGTGATGGGGATCCCATTAGAAGAGGAATATTCTTGAGCAGGAAGCTTACCAAGACTCCTTTGACCCAACCGAACTTGATGGATCCTCCTTTCGCCTCCTTCGCCGCCAGAGCCGCCGCCGCCTGCTCAGCCGCCGACGGCTCCTCACCATTGGCCAGACCATCCTCAAACGGATCCTGACAACCAATCACAGCCAAGAGGGGATAAGAGGGAAACACAAAGACACAGATGGGTGAGAAGCAGAGCAGAAGACCCATATATATATACACACCGGGTCTCCGAGGTCCACATACTGATTTAGTTTTTTTTATTTGAGGAGAACGATAAGCTCAAAGTGAACCTTTCGTATTTTTAAATGGATACATTTGATTTATAACGGTAGAATTAAAGAATTCAATTCAGTTTATTTGTATAGTCCATTTTCAAAAATTACAAATTTGTCTAGGAGTGCTTTACAATCTGTACACATAGACATCCCTGCCCCAAATCCTCACATTGAATCAGGAAAAACTCCCAAACAACCCTTCAGGGGGAAAAAAGGGAAGAAACGAGGATCCCTCTCCAGGATGGACAGGTGCAATATATGTAATAGATACAGAAGGACAGATTCAGAGTTAAGATACATTCAATGAATATGAGAGTGTATGAGTAGTTGGTAGTAGGCATATTCCACATGGAGACCTCCACGATCCATCAGGAAGATGGAGGTAGAGAGGAGGAGTGGGCGGAGTCTCAGCCGGGCCATGGCATAGTTGGTAGTAGTCATATTCCATGATCCAGACCTCTATGATCCATCAGGCAGATAGGATCTATGACGTCTCATAGGGTCTAATGCTGCAGCATTCTTGATTAACTGGAGGGACCTCAGAGACTTATAAGAACAGCCTGATCAGAACAGATTACTGAAACTCCTTATTATCATAAGGAGTAGCAGTAATCCAGTCTATAAGCAACGAACGCGTGAACCAATTTGTCTGCATCTCTTTGACACAAGATGTGCCTGATTTTTTAAATATTCCGTAGATGAAATAATGCAGTCTTTCAGATTTGCTTTACGTGGGAGTTAAAGGACAAGTCCCGATCAAAGATAACGCAGAGATTCTTTACAGTGGTGTTGGATGCTAGAGCAATGCCATGTACAGAAACCACATCTCGGTTTCCAAGGCCACTCCACTTGAGGACAGACTGGCACTGGTTAAGGGCAAGAGATTATTGATCTTGTCCCTAATAGTTAAGATCTTCTCATTAAAGAAGTTAATAAAGTCATTACTACTGAGGTCTATGGAATACTGGGCTCCACAGAGCTGTGACTGTCAGCCTGGCTACAGTGCTAAAGAGACACTGGGGTTGTTCGCATTTTTCTCTATACCTTGTGAGTAATAGGCTGCTCCTGCATTACGGAGGGCCTTCTTATAAGACTAACTCGCCAAACTAAGCAGGATTCTTCTAGATTAGTTAAACGAACAACAAAGAACAAAGATTAATACAATCAAAATAAAATAATAAAATGTACGCTCAAACGTACGGTATATAATATATATATAAAACGATATAACAATAAAATAATAAAGTTGGCCCTTAAAAATACAGTATAATATATATATAAAATAAATTTAAATTAAATTTAAATTAAATCATCAAATTGGCGCTCAAACGTACAGTGTATATCATTTGTTATAATTATATACATTTTTAAATTTGGTATTATTATTTTATATATAAAGTATTTTATAAAAAAGAATATCTACTGTACGTTTGACCACCAATTTTATTATTTTATTTTAATTGTATTATTATTTTGTTGTTGTTTAATTGGACCGTATATGTAAATTACATGAGATGTATTTCTTCTATTTTATTGTTTAAAAATAAAAAATGAAGCTATTATTGACCTGTTGCTGGTGAACCACAACAATGTTGCTCACGCGTGACCATGACATTGCAGTACGACACATGTATAGGACCACATTCCTGCCCACCACTCACTCATGTTTATGTATACTGTGTGTACTGTGTGTACTGTGTGTACTGTGTATACTATATATGTATGTATACGGAGTCGTGCACGTATGAGTTCTGTAACAATACTTTTACTGCTGCGTAATCAATGCACAATGAGGTCTGTGTCATGGCTACCTCCATCGAGGAGTGGGCGCGTGGCGAGGGCCATGACAGGCAGCATTGTGTGTGTGTGTGTGTGTGTGTGTGTGTGTGTGTGTGTGTCTGTGTGTGTGTGTGTCGAGGTTCATGCCTCCAGTGACGTCACTGATCCCACGGAGGGAAGTGAATTGAATTTTTATGATTTACAGCGTACGTCTTTAAATGAATAAAACGATAAACGGCAAAAGCGAGAATGTTTTGAGTGTGCAAGATATTATATATATATATATATATATATATATATATATATATATATATATATATATATATATATATATTTATATATCCATATCACCAACATCTTCTTGCAGGTCTTTGAGCTAATTGGTGACATTTTAAATGAATTTTAGGAACTTCAAACTAAAATGTTTACAAACAAATACTTTTACATAATAATAATAATAATAATAATACAAAAATAAATAAATAATAATAACAACATGAAACTTCTTTGAGTTGATTAATTAAATTAAGATACTATTTTTTTTCTTCAAGTCTTCTGAAATAGTATCTTCAAATATGCAAATTAGGCATTCATTATTATTATAATTGTTACTATTAATATTATTATTGTTATTATTATTACTTGCTCATGTTCATACATTTCCAGAGCATATGACTTTGGATGACATGTCAGAGTTAAAGGCTTAGTTAAACTTATCTTTAGTGATTACGTCATCTTTAGTTTTTGGTGGTTTTACTTTGTGCAGTTCTTCGAGGCAGCATTGTGTGTATGCGCGTGTGCGCGCGTGTGTGTGCACGTGCGCGTGTGTGTGTGTTGGGGTCATGCCTCCAGTGATGTCACTGATCCCATGGAGGGAAGTGAAGTGAATGTTTCTTTAAATGAATGAAGTGAGAATGTTTGTCATGTTTTTGCAGATGTTTGAGATATTTAGTGACTTTTAAAAATAATTTTAGGAATTTATTGAACTGAAAATATGTACTAACTACTAATAAAATATTTAATGCTGAAATTTTACTTGGAAAAACTCTAATAATAATAATAATCATAATAATCATAATAATAATAAAAACAACAACATGAAACTTCCCCTAGGCCTAGATACATTTGTTTCAACTTTTCTGAAATATGATGTTTAAATATGCATATGAGGCTCGTTATATATGCTCATGTTCATTCATTTCCAGAACATACAACATCTTCTTTCACGTGGTCGACATGTCAGAGTTAAAGGTTTAGTTATCTTGTTATTATGTTTTTTGTTTTTTTTACTTTGTCCAGTTCGTCGTGCAGCTCCGACAGCGACGGCCGGGTGAGCTTCTCCCCGAGAGTGGCGGCGGTGTGCCGGTAGAAGTCGATGTTGGGCACCGCGTCGATGGTGTTGTGTCCGAAGGTCCTCATGTAGTAGGTGTTGGAGTGGCTGTCGGAGATGTGCGTGTGTCCGGTGCCCGTGGAGTGGAGGCTGACCGAGTCGCTCCGCGCCGCCTCCGGGTCGTGGGACACGTCGGGCGGCAGCCCGATGTCCATGGCGCTGCCCAGCGCCACCGAGTCCAGGAAGCCCACCACCCGCAGCCGGCTCTTGGACTCCTCGGGCTGCGGCTTGGAGGAGCCCTCGCTGGAGGAGGCCGCTTCCGTCACAACGTCCACCTGGAAGCGGCTCTGTGGGGAGCCACCGCTCTTCAACGACGGTTTCTGTCCCGACATGTCCGCACACGAGAGAGGGAGAGAGGGAGAGAGAGAGTCTCAGACGCACCGGGAGACGAACGGTTACCGGAAAATAAACACCTGCTCCCAAAGAGAAGCTGCGGGGAAGTCCGAGCAGCAGCGCCGCAGCATTTAGCACCGAGAGGTCAAGAAGAGGTCACCAAACCTTTAGGGACTAAAGTTACACACACACGGTTATTTACTCCTCTGAACACGCCATCTGTGCGTAATGTGCGTAAAGGACAACTCTCCCTCTCTATGTGTCCATCTGTCCATCCATCCATGGCTCGTCCCCTCGGATGGTGACTCAAACGGTGTATTGTCCTCTCTCTCTCTCTCTCTCTCTCTCTCTCCCTCTCTCTCGCTCTCTCTCTCCTCCTTCCTCTGGACTCTCGAGATGTCCCGCAACATGTCGGGAACACGGCCGGCGGAGAGGTGGAGGAGGGGGAGGAGGAGGAGGATGGGGAGAAGTGATGTCTCGGTGTCCATTACGCGCCAAACTTTTGGCACGCGTACCATGGCGCATGGAGAGAAAAGGAGAGGAAGACAGGGAGGACACTCGTAGAGAGATGAGAACGGGACAGATCATTTACCTCGATACTTTTAGATCACATAACCACGAGTCTGTACGTTCAGTGAACCCACTGTGCATGCTCCGACTGACAATCTTCCATAAGCTGCAGAAATGGCAACAAAGAGTGGCACATAAAACCATCAGAAATATACACATTGAACCACTTAATGAGCGCGCGTATGCGCGCGCGCGTATGGTTGCATCATAAGACAAAGAGAATTGTCATCACATGGTGACACACTGAGACATTCACACAGAGGCTCGTCTCTGTGTGAATGCGCGTCTCACACGCAGAGAGGCAAAGTGGGTGCGCGTGTGTGTGGGTGCGCGTGTGTGTGGGTGCGCGTGCGTGCGTATGTGTGTGCGTGTGCAGCATCGTTTGCATAGGAGACAACAGCTGCTTTCTCTGACCAACTGCTTGATGCTGAAGCCAAAAACTGAACAAGTTATATCAGGAGAAAGCTTTACTAGACATACAAAGAAAGAAAAGAAAAGAAGAGAAATGCAGCAACACTTTGGTTCGGAGGTCTTGACCAGCGGCCTCCCGTGGTCACGTTGCGTACGCTGTGAAGCTCGGCTGGCTCACAGTTTGTGCACGACTGTGAAGTGAACTAATATTACTGAAAAAGCAAAGCAGAAATTCAGAGAGATAAAAAACCTACGGACTGATGACGCTGAACTTGTGGCTTGGTGTTGAACGCGTCCATCAGAATCGGATGCTTGGTCAAGCTAACGGAATAATTCAGCCAACAAACTTCCACTCCTCTTCCTTCTCCTCCTCTTCTTCCTCCACTCTTCTTAGCCAGATAGGACCGGCAGCTCATAAGCCCTACCAGTTCTCCAGGTAAAACTCCTCAGGCGTAAGCTTTGTGAGTAAAGAACGTTTTGGCTGCTTCAAACTAATATTTGTGGTGATTTCCCCTCTTTTGAATGTTCGTAATCTACGTAGATCCAGTGATGGGAAGCTATCCAGTGCCTCAGTAAAAGATTAAACGGGATGCGTCACACAATATCCAATAGGCAAAAGACTAAACTCCTAACTCAGAGACATCAAAACCCAACTACCGAAAATATGAAATGCAACGACCATGGGACATTATCGGGGTGTACAACTATTTATGGTAAACAGGAGGGGGCCCAATAGAGACCCCTGAGGGACACCAAAGGAGAGAGGAGGCCTCTCCAAGCATTATGCAACATTAACTGTTGGATAGAGAAGACATCAACCAATCAGCAGCACATCTCTGATGCCAACACTGTTCTTCAGACAGCTAGTGGTCCACTGTGTCGAAGGCTTTGTGTCCTCATCAAATATTACAGATTAAATAAAATAAATATATTTTCTTTGTGGTCTATTCAGCTGGTAAACCACTGTGATTCTGTTCAACAAGTCCTCATTGTCTTGAGATATATACTTTTCTGCAGGTAATGTTTTGATAATGCCAATATTATATCTTCTCAATGATCGATTCCTACTTGGATTTAAAATCGGCAAGTGGAGTCAATATACATTTCAGAATCGAGGTCAAAACAAAAGCAGAAAATTAAATATAATGAAATACATAAAACTGCACAGTTCAAATATATACAGCGCTACCAACGTCTCCACAGCTGGGGCTGGTAGCGTGCAGTGCTACACTTGATGTTTGAGATCTATACAACATGAGATGTGTTCAAACTTCCAGATTACAACAACTCCATGATGTCAACGTGCACAATAATAAAACTATTGTCTGCAAATCTGCAAAAAATCATATTAATTTCCCTGTGAGAATTAAACATGATAACGATTCAGTAAACAGGTCGAACAACAATTCAGAGTACAGCACATAATTTAATCCCCCCTTTCAGAGGCGTGCTGTCTTTTTAGGGAGTGGGGTCATAAGGCCAAGACTTTGGCGCAGAGGACTACGCAGGAGTCGAGAGGAGGTGGAGCAAAGTATTTCAATGGGTCGAGTAACAAACCAACAAGGGGAAGAGAGGTTCTGTGCAAACTATCCATGTCATCCCTCCTTCACTGAACACAGAGACGCGGAGGAAGGAGGCGATACAAAAGCTAGCACAAACATTGGATAAAGAGGCAGTGTGAATATGGTGTCGCGGGTGTGGATGTGGGTCAGCGTGCCAGAGGAGACACGGTAAAAGCATAGAGTGCCTGCTGGACAGTCCAAGTACACAGCTACTCTCTTAGAGACAGAGGGGGAGGAGCAGGTGATGAAGAGCTTGTCATTATTCAAAACAGAGTAACCGCTATTAGTGCGGCACAGACCCCAGACGGAACATCTATTCCTCGGCTTCCCATTCCTCTGTAAACCACTCCGACATGAACGTTCCCTTCACACTCAACCTCCCAGAAACATCCCGGTCAGAGCCTCTCTACACATCGGGTATTTCATGTATTCTTCATCGGGATCCTCGTCATCTCGGGTCACCTTCCTGTTGCTGTCCGACAGCTTGAGGTTGCTGGTTGCTGTGTTGCTGTTGAATGAGAGTTCACAGACATCTGATTGAAAGAGAACAAGACACAATACAGGTGATCAGCTACAACCGTTGGGTTTTGTTGCTTTGTTTTTAGTTGAATTTTATTATTTAAAGAATACTTACAGACTGTGTATTGTAAGACCTATGAATATTGTTAACATTGAGAATGCCACATTCGCTGAGCCAGCTATTGTCTGTGGGGTTTAAACATCACAACTACTGACTCAAAGTACAAGGAATTAACTGTGTGGTGTCATGTTCCCATGAAACCCATTTAGTTCACACTGACACTTCCTTAGACCTGGTTTCAGTCTGTGTTGGCCACCGTGGTCCAGTCTGGAGGAAGAAACTGTCAGACCAACCCTCGGGTTATCGAGAGATTTGGCATCCAACATGGCCGGCAGTTGGACAGTGTAACAGAAAAGCAGAGCTCTTGTCATACCTCAGCGTGTCCAGTCTCCAGTGTGGATCCTCCAGTCCAGCAGACAGCAGCTTCCCCCGGAGTCTCCTGGATGATTGTAGCTCAGGTCCAGCTCTCTTAGGCAGGAGGGGTTTGAGCTCAGAGCTGAGGCCAGAGAAGAAAAGCCTTCCTCTGTGATCAGACCGCACAAAAGTCTGGAATAAACCATAAAATCTGACATTTGTAACGATTATAAACATTTGACTTTCGTTTCTTCGTGTTTTATTTGGTTAATTTAAACAACATGTCCATTAACTGGCTGACACAATTAATGCAAATGCTTTGTATATAAGGACTGAAACACATATTATGGATGATAAAAAATATCTTGAAATATGTTATTGCAAAGCTGGTAAAATAGGTATTTAGAAATATGTGTATCCAAAACACTTCTTTTGGTCAAATTTAATTAGCTGAGGGCATCTTCAATGAAAACATTACTCTCACGGTGGGATTGCCACTCATGTAATGGTATCTATTGTTTTCATGGCAGTTTAAGACTTTACCAATCACTGGATCCTGACCTGAGAGTGACCAGTGTCATGTGGTGGCTCTCCAGTCCAGGAGAGAGCAGCATCAGTCCTGAATCTTCCACTCGATTGTTACTCAGTGGCAGGGGTTTGAGCTCGGAGCTGAGGCCAGAGAATAGCAGCCTTCTTCTGTGATCAGACAGCCTGAAAGTCTGGAATAAATCATCAAAGCTCAGTAATTTATAATAAATCCAAACATTTTACTTCCGTTTATTTGTGTTTTCTTTGGTCCATTAAAAAAAAAATCCATAAATGAAAATCCATAATATTAACTTTGTTTGGTGAACTGCAGATTTCAGGTGAATAATTTAAAAGCATTAGGTAAGACCGGTTCCCGGGTGTCTCTCTGCTGTTTGCAGATGATGTGGTCCTGTCAGCATCCCCGGACCGTGACCTCTGGCATTCACTAGTGCGTTTTTCAGCCATGTGTGAAGCGGGCGGGATGAGAGTCAGCACCTCCAGATCTGAGGCCATGGTGCTCTGCTGTAAACCGCTGGATTGCTCCTCCAGGAATGTACAGAGTGCCCCAAGCAAAGGAGTTCAAGTATCTCGGGGTCTTGTTAACAAGGGAGGGTAAGATGGAGCAGGAGACTGACAGGCGGATCGGTACAACTGCAGCAGTAAAACAGGCGCTGCACCAGGCCACCTTGGTGAAGAGGAGCTGAGCCGAAAGGCAAAGCTCTCAATTTACTGATCGGTCTACGTTCCATTTACTAAAAGAGCTGGCCCGCGGCATTTGAAAGACATTCACACGGTGATTTGACGATTTTGAAGCCCAAAAAAGCAGGTTTGAACTACTCAGTAATCCATTTGCAGCTGAAGTGGAACATGAACCATCAAACCACATGCTCCACATGGACTGATGGAGCTCCAACGCAGTGACACGCTGAACAACATATGAGTCTGTGGGCGCTGCAGAGTTTCCACGTTTATCCCGACACAATGCCTCAGCTGCCCACCAGGCTGCTCACACCTCTCTGTGTGTGGCAGCACACACCTGTATGAGCAACTGTTCTCTTTGATGAGCACAACTTCACACACGACTCGTCTCACTGATGAGAACCTTCACTCCATCCTGAGGGTTTCCTCAGCTCAGAGCCTTACCCCAGACATGATGGACGTGTAGCTAAGATGAGACGCCAAGTGTCTGGCTCAGACCAGTGAGCATCACAGAGCAGCAAATGGTGCTTTGAGCAGTTTCAGTTTTTAATGTAGTTTCATTTTTTTGTTTTTTTCTCTTGCTACTACAAGACATTTGATTTGTCTTTGAAGTAAATGATTTATGGCTGTTGTTTGCCTGTAGGAAAATGTTTTCCCTTGAAATGATAGACCCACAAGCAATTAATGAAACACATGTAATTATTTTATTTATTTATGAATTATTTATTATTTGTATATCATTTATTTCATAACTAGAATGGGCACTCGGTAGAGCGCATACCTTCGCATATCACAAGATTGAATTATGAACAATTTGGCACTAGTTTCACGCAAATCGGATGCCAATTAACCGAGATATCGCAAATTTACGTTTTTCACCTTTTCGTAACCTTGACCTTGACCTTTGACCCAATCACTCCCAAAAACTAATCGATTGTTCCTTGGGTCATGACCAATCATCCCACTAAGTTTCATAAGAATCGGCTCAGTTTTGTCTGATTTAAACGAATAACAAACGGACGGACATATTCACAAATAAATACACGCCAAAACATTACCTTCTGCATTTTCAATGCGAAGGTAATTAATGTTGTTTTATAGGTAATACTCTTTAGGCCTTGTTAGTTCCAGGTTCAATATGTGCACTAAGGTTCTTTCATTAAACTGATGCTCACATACAGCATTTGTTTTGCATAGCACATTTCCAAACAAGGTGCTCCACATCAAACCATTTAGGTAACACGTGGGAACATTTATCGATTTAAATGTAATTCTAACATGGTAGATTTTTTAAGAAATGGCCTTTTGTTAGATAAATAACATCAGGCCATTTAGATTGTTTACTAAAAAACACAGACCTGTTCTATAGGAAAGGGGATGGATTTATTTATTTATATATATATATATATATATATATATATATATATATATATATATATATATATATATATATATATATATATATTCAACAGATGTGTCACAACGGTGACATAAATATGTTATTAAAAATAAAAGTCCCCTTCAAAGTGTTTTTTTTAAATCCTTTAAAAAAATAAAGAACTCTATCTATATGTATAATCTATTATATAGCTATCTAAATTCAGAAAAAAAACAAATCAAAGCGATAACATTGCAGGAAAAGTACAACTTTAATCCCAGACAGAGGACATTAAAATCTCATCATTAAGTCTGTGTATAATTTCTATATTTTGTCTCTGTAACAGTCTGTTGAAAACCTGTGTGACCAACAACAGTGTGGAAGCTTTAAAGCCACAGTGTGAGGTTCAGAAACACATCACTGCGCCCTCTGCTGGCCGCATGAGGAATGGCACTGTGCAGTCCATATAGAGACAGTAAACATGCTCATTTTAATAAATGTCCTTCTCGTATATAATTGACATGTCAGTAACAATATGGTGGAAGCACCAATCAGAAAGGTGATTTAATAAAAATGTGCTTTCTGACCACGGTGTGTTCAAGGATGCTCTGGGTAAAAAAGTGTTGGTTTCTAAACAACTTTTTAAATGTAAGAACAAACTATTCTAACATTTAGCTTTTCCTAGTTTAGTGGTATTTAAAAACAGGAGAAGAAGAGAGAAATACAGTTATACCGTTAAAATACTGCTATTTTACTATTACACCAATTAAGCAGTACTATTGTAGTACTGTACATATGGGTGCGGCTACACTGCACCCTTTAACAGGGTGCTTGTTTTAATGCATTAATAGATACATCTCCGTTTTGTTTAATGACTGCAATAAAGTTATTATTCACAGAATATTTACAGGACTGTAAACATTAAACTGGTTTCCAGTGAAACCACTGGTTTTCAGGTCGCTTCGTCCAGCAGCCGCTGCAGGTTCTTCTGCACCTGGAAGGAGAGACGTTGGGTCATTGTGGCTCCACGACATCAATCAAATCAATCAATCAATCAAAACTATCAATCAATCAATCAATGTCATGGTAACTGTATTCATCTATCACTTTTTAAATAAATCAAATGCAATTCAAAGTGCTTTACAAATTATCAATGGGACAACAACAAGACAAAAGATAGAGAGGCTAATGCGTGTCAAATAAAGTTTAGAAAAATAAATATATGAATACTATGCAACCTTGAATAAATTGATGGTGGTTCAACCGTCCAAAAAAATAAAATAAACTACAACATGTAGTTAATTCTATAATCAGATGTAGATGTAGTAATTGTCACACTTTCCCCACCTACATAGTTATATTCATCCTGCCTGCACATTCCAGATCCTGTCATCATCACCTGATTGTCTCTCATTCTCTTCACCTGGTCCTCACGCCCTTCTCACCTGCAGCCCATCCCCTCATTAGTCCCTCACTATAGCTCCTTCACTTCCACTTGTCCTCTGGCTGATTGTCTTGTGTGTCATTGACAAGCTCTCAAATGAATTCCTAAAAACTAATTCTGATCTGCCGGTTACGACCCTGTTTGCCTGTTGACCCGATTTAAGATTTTTGCCTGCCCCTGTTTGGATTTGTTTGAAGGACCACCTGGTTTTGACCCTGCCTGAATCACTAAGTAAAAAGCCTCCTCCTGCATTTCATAACATATAACATCAGCATAAAAAAACGATATAAAAGTTAAGTGAACCCTGATTAATATTTTTCCCTTTAAAAAAATATCTAATCCATTTAATATATTTTTTTAAATAATTGTTTCTAATTAAATAACTATTTTTTAAAGGATTTTTGAAACAATGCCAAATTTAAATACTTTCTTGAAAATATTGTGTATACCACTGGAGAACCACTGAAATAGACCAAGAGGATTGTGGGTATTTAGGGTTCAGAGGTTTTGTGATGGAAGCTGACCTTCTCCAGCTTCATCAGGTTGATGGTCAGCAGTTCAGAGAATAGCTCCACGTTCACGCCGCTTCCCCGTAGGAAGTCGTTTCTGGTCAACCAAAAGACAAACAATGGAGGACGCAAGTATTTCAAAATAAAAGAAGCGCAAAATCATATAATCTTGTATTTAGAATACCGTTGATGTTCCCCAGTGAAGGTCATCATGGTGACTACGCTCATTTCACAGTATGCGGTGTATAATAATATGTACAGTATTATTTATATACACATGTTTTAAAGAATGAAACGTATGAACAGTTATACTTTTATTTTTATGTTGGTGTGAACTCACTCCTGGTCGGGGAAGTTGGCGACGGAGCCGAGTGTCGTCAGCCTCTGCTCCAATGAAACGATCTTAAAGGCCAAGTAACAGGAAGACAGGACCAGGACACACACTCTGAGTACACACACACACACACACACACACACACACACACACACACACACACACACACACACACACACACATAATCTAATGTAACATACTTAATGTAATCAATAAGAAGATGGAATTGGTTAATAAATGCATTATGAGATCAATAAATAGCTGAATTAGGGGATCTATGTTTAATGAATAGTTTAGTTTCATGAATAAATGAATGAATACATAGATATATGAATGAGTGAAGTCGAATGAATACATGATGAATCACTGGAATGAATAAATCTATTGATTTTCACAGAAAAGTGTGAAAATACTATTGAATGAACTGGCAGAATTACTCATTTAATACATGGCATAATAAATTAATGGCAGAATGGGTCAATGAATGGATGAATGGCAGAATTAATGAATTAATAAACAACAGAATTAATAAAGGGCAGAATGATTACATGAATGAATGTATGAATAAATGTATGAATGAATACATGAATTGATGAATCAATAAATTAATCAATAAATGAATGGCAGAATGGCTAAAATAATGCATGGATGAATACATTAATGGATAAATAAATGAACAAATGGATGGATGAATGAATGTCAGAATGGCTAAATGAATTTCAGAATAAATGACCGACTAAATAAATAAATGAATGAAAAAATAAATTAATTGCAGAATTGCTAAATGAATGAATTATTGAATGAATAAATGAATGGCCAAATGAATGAATGAATGGCAGTGGACTCACAGTAACAGGTAGACCGACAACAGAGTGTTGAGAGAAACTGGTTTCACAGTTCGGCCGTAAATCCTCAGCTCTGAGCCTGGAAACAGAAAAATAGATAATAACATTTAGTTTTATTGCTCTAAGATTAAAAAAGATTAACTGTCAACAATTTAATACTAAGATACGTTTGATGGCTTTGAAAAATAGACGACACAGAATTAATACATTAAACATTTAAAATAAAACAGGATATGAAAATACATCTGATCATATCATCACTGCATGCATATCGCTGTGTGAGGACTGGAGGAAGAAATCCAACACATTTAAAGTAATGGACGTTTAAAAGATGTCCAAAATACTGTTGACATTGTTGTTGTTGTTGTTGTGGTTGTTGTTGGTTTCCTTTTCTTGCTTCCAAATTTCTGATTGGCTCGTTGTTGTTTCATGTTCGTACCGGCGTGGCGTTTGTCCAGCTGCTTGCGGTCTGGGTTCTGGTGCAGGGTCTGGTTCTGGTGCTGGTCCTGGTTCTGCTTCTGGTGCTGGTTCTTCCCTTTATGAAGGTCCGGATGCTCGGGCGGCGCTACACCGCCCGGCTGCTTCAAGGCGTGCAGAAGCGGAGCAGCCGGGAACTCTGCAGAGGAACAGGAAGCAGGAAACTCAAAACCAGAGGACCGGACTCCAGTGTCACTGGTGTCACTGGTGTCACTAGTAAATGGACTCCACCAGGTAACAAGACCCGAGCCCAGGTGCTCCGTTACATCCCTCTACTGTTTGCCACTTCTCTGGAGCTAAAAGCAGCTGGAATGAGTCTCAATGCTTCTCAATTCACTGCTTTATTTTATCATTATCTTATTCTTAGGTTTATTCTCGTGGTATCGGTTAATATTCAATCGTCTCTTTCTGCTTCGGAGATACAAACATTGAACCTTTAGTAAAACAACAACACAAAGCTCTAATCATGCGATCTGCCGCACTGCCTCTGATTGGTTGGTGTCTCACCCGCCGTCTTGTCGTCGTCGGCGCTTTGGGAGTCCGAGCTGCTGCTCTCCTCTAAGCCCCGCCTCCTCGGCCTCGCCGCCACGCCCAGGTCGCAGAACTCACCCGGAAAGCTCTGCAGGAACAGGAAGTCAAGAGGAAGACACTGACCACAGCGTATGAAACTAAAAGACCTGCAGAATTATGAAGAGAAAATATATATATACTGTATGTATATATATATATATATATATATATATATATATATATATATATATATATATATATTAGGGCTGTGCAACGATTAACATTTTTTATCGCGATTAATCGCATTATTTCCCCGATTAATCACGCGATTAATTGCGATCAATCTCATTCAAAAGCAGTGTATAGCCCACTTCTATTTTAAGTGTTGTGCCATATGAATGTACGTGCCGTAACATGTGTTGTCCTGTTAGAGAGAGACACCAGAAAACACTTTCAGGGCAGTTTGTCAACTCCTAGAACTTGACTCTTATTTTAAATGTTCTGCCATATGAACTAAAGTGCCATACAACCTGCAAACAAACACTTAACATCAACATGTGTATATATATATATATATATATATATATATATATATATATATATATATATATATATATATATATATATATATATATATATATATATATATATATATATGTATATGCATATTCTGTTTTCACATACGTTTTTTCATAGAATTCATTTTTCTTTAGTTTTATTGAAAAGCTGCCATCTTCCTGCAGTTTTATAGCCGTATTTTTTATTTCTGTTTCTCAATAAATCAAGGGATTTGTTCGCTTGTTAAGTCGAAAAGAATATATTAGAAATAAACATCAACAGCCATTTTTATCTCAATCATTTTTCTAACTATTTTCAAACTCATTTGGAAGAACCAAAGCAAAGAAAGAAGTGCTCCGTCCTACCCGAGGGAAGCGAGGCGTGAGGGGCGACCTCTGACCTCTGAAGCTGTTGGCAGCCGACGATATAACCGGGCTGCTGCACGGACTCTTCTCCTGGACGAGAGATTCAATCACATGGAGATGTTCACAAGTATTAATATAAGCAGATTATTTTCCTGCTTTTCATTCTGACATTTTAAAAACTCTCAGGAACTTACAACAAGACATTGAGAGAATTCAAGAGAATTTAACAGAATTTAAGAAAATTCAAGAGAATTTAAGGATAAATTACATTCTGGATTATCTGGTGTTAAAATCTTCCAGCCAGTTTAAGTGAATTCATCTGTATCGACCAATTTAGAGTACAATGGCTCTTACAGAAGACACACAGAACTTAAACATTTAGGAAACAGAGAAGCCCCGTCATCTCTGAGTGTATGTGGGTTCATCTGATGGGACGGAAAAGCTCAAAGAACTTTATTTTAGCATCAAATACGCCATGAAAATAATCAAATACATTAATGTCTTCTCGGTAAGAAGTGTGAGGTTCATCCTACCTCCAGGTGGGGAGAGATGGACATCAGGAACTTGTAGGTGTTGTCTCTTGACATGAAGGACACAAAAACGTACTGCAACCAGACACACAGATGCTTCTGATCATCCACCCAAAGCAGAGGGAACCAATGAATTGTGTGTGTGTGTGTGTGTGTGTGGGGGGGGGGTGTCCTCACCCTATCGTTAGCGGTGGCGATCACCAGGGCGTTAGGCAGCAGGATGGCGGTGTTGGTCTTCTTGATGTGCGTGGCGGACATCACAGGGATGGCGATCTGGGACAGACAAACCTCAGGATGAGCAGCTGGCCCCTAGAGGGACTACTTTTACTCTTTGTTGGGACCGAAACACTCATCGCTGTCATAGATGTCGTTACATTTGGGTATATATTGTGTTAATATGTATATTGGCGTTGATCCTTGAGGCCAAATATATGTCATCAGATCAAACCTTTTGGACTCGCCATGTTTGAGATGAAAGACAACCGTAGTCCCAGTTCACGGTACCTTTGTGTCTTTTCCAAACACCTTGGAGTGGAAGCAGATCCAGTGGTCAGAGACGAACATCCGGCCCTGGTAGAGGATGTCTTTCTGCAGAGCACAGGTGTAACCTGACACACGGGGGAGGGGCATAAGCCTATCGACAGGACATGAACACACCAAGCTAACAAGTGTGGTTGTGACTACAAAGAGACACAATGCAAGCACGAACAGACACACATCTACAAAGAGACATCAAATAACTACAAAGAGACACAAAACTACAAAGTGACACAACATAACTATAAGAAGACTCAAAACAACTGCAAACAGACTCTACACTACTACAAGGAGACACAATGCAACTATTAACAGACACACAACTACAAAGAGACACACAATGACTACAACAAGACACTAAAGTCGTACAAAGAGACACAAAACAACTACAAAGAGACATACAACGAAAATAAACAGACACCAAACTACAAAGAGACACACCATAACTACAACAAGAAACAATGCAACTACAAAAAGGCACATTGGAACTAAACAATGACCCAAACAGCTACAAAGAAACAACAAGAACAATGTAACTAAAAAAAGACACAATGAAACTACAAAGAGATACCAAACAACCAAAAACAGTAAACAATTACTGAGAGACAGACGGCAACGACCAGGAGAAACAAAGAGAGGCCGCTGTGCAGTCAGTGAGTCTTAGCGGGGGTCTGGTCTGGTCTGGTCTGGTCTGGTCCAGGAAACCACGCCCTCATAAAGCATCACAATAATGCACAACAACTTCTACGACACCAGAAACTATTTAACTGCCCGTGAAGCCAGGTGATCTCCACCTATCAAAGGGCTCCTTTCTGACCCCTCATCCATATTTAAGGTGGAGCAGACAGTTATGATCATGAAGGACTTACTCTGTCTGAGCTGTTCCTCTTTGCTGATCTCCTTGAATATTTTATGGTACTGGCAGTTGCTCTTCGAAAGCTGAAACACACACACACACACACACACACACACACACACACACACATACATAATACATAATGCAGAGTGATGCTTGTGCAATGTGAATATTATATGTCAATATGTTGACACCTCAAATTATTTTTCTTGGTTTTCCTTATTAAAACAAACCCAACTGTGACCCAAACATAGAACAATGACTACTGAACGGTGGACTCTGTGTCCTGTTGCCTCCCCGATTAACACCTCCCATCAGAAATGATGTCACAAGGGACGCTGTGATGTCACCAGTGGAAATAAAACACTCACCTGGCTGTAGTGAGACTTCTTCCTCTCGATCTTGCAGTCCAGGTCCGTCTGGACTTGAGTCAGCAGCGAGTGATCGAAGGTCTTTGATCTGCAGACGGAGGAACAACTTCACACTCTATGCTTCATGTGTTAAAAATGCATTCTCTCTACTGACCACCAGGGGGCGACTCCTCTGGTTGTATAGAAGTCTATGCTTCATGTATTGAAGCTGCATTCTCTCTAATGACCACCAGGCGTTACCAACCTGACTAAGAGTGGTTTCCTCCGGCCCCACAGCTCCTGGTCGGCGGCCTGCTCTCTGAACGTTTGTCGCTCCTCCATGTTTTCTGCATCAGAACTACTACAACAAGACAACAAGACAACAAGACAACAAAACAACAAGGTTCAAAGAGCACAAAGCAAAAGGATCCGAGAGAAGGTCAGAAGGTTTATATTTTGGAAGCGATATCTCAAAACAAGCATTTTGGACGATCGTCAGGATGAGTTCGATAAAACTGTCTATTAAATTAAATGTTGTTGTCTATTTTACCTCCCAAATCTGGCTATTTAGTTTTGCCTCGTTCAAGTTCAGATATTATATATTTAAAAATAATCTCTCATACCATTGGAATCAATAATCAAGTTCTTAAAATGTATTCTCAGTTGTTCTCAATGACCTCAAACATACTCGATGACTCATTGGCTCATCGGTCCACCGGCCGCACAGATAAGAGTCCACGTTGTCTCTGGGAGACTCACTAGTCTGAGTCATTGCAACCAACAAGAACACACAAAAACACACACAAATATACAAAAACCAAGAAAATACACAAAAAAATCAAAGAAAAGAGAAAAAATAGAAAAAATAAACAAAGAAAAGACAAATGAGAAAAATGTAAACAAACAAAAAAACACACATGCACAAAAATAGAGAACATTTAAACACACAAAATGGGATCCCGTCTCACAATTTTGCAAAAAATATAAAAAATCATATTCAAAGACACAAACACGAGTTATACGAGTGTGTAACTAATGTACTTATAAACGTTTGATAAACACAGGAGGTATACGAGTGTGTAACTAATGTACTTATACACATTTCATAATGACAAGAGTTATACAAGTGTATAATAAATATACTTAGACTCCACTTGGTAAACCAGTAGAAACACCAGGACCAGTACCAGTGCCTCAAGGTGACCCCTATGACCCATGTGACCCCTTTGACCCCTGTGACCCCTAACTCACAGGTAGTCTGCGTCTCCTCCTCCGCTCCTCGGCCCGTCACCTCGTCTGCTCCTCCTCCTGGACTCTTCCTCCGTCATCCCGCCGATCGAGAGGAGGTCTGAGCCGCCTGCAGCACCGACTCCCTCACCTGAGGGGGGCGTGGCCTCCCCTGCTCACGTGGCACGGCCAATCGGATAGCAGCATGGCATGTGTGCATGTGTGTGTCTGTTTGTGTGTGTGTTTGTCTGTGTGTTAAACCTTTGATCGGTGACATGTTACCCGGCTCTGTTTGCAGAGTAAAGTTTCATTCTGCTCACTGGATCACTGGACACACTTATATGAGCGCACAAGGAGGACGAGGAGGAGGAGGAGGAGGAGGAGGAGGAGGAGGAGGAGGAGGAGGAGGAGGAGGAGGAAGAGGAGGAGACAATCTGCCTTGTAGTTGAGAGTCCTGTATTTTCATCTTCCTCCTCCTACTCCTCTTCGTCCTGCTGTTCCTGTTTCTCTTCCTCTTTCTCTTCCTCCTCTTTTTCCTCCTACCAACCAAAAGTAGTTAATTTGTGTTTGAGCAGATATTTGTTTTCTCGGGTCATTTCACTTTACATGTGGACAAACTGATAAGTTCACACACACACACACACACACACACACACACGCACACACACACACACACAGACACACACAGAGTAACCTTTGAAACTCAAACCCTATGAACTGAAACAATCTGCTGATTCTACTTTTCTTTAAACTTGTGTCTCTCTGGTTGTTAACAGAAACAAAACAATAACCACAACAATAATTAAAGGTGCGAGCAGCGATGAACGTGTCCTCGCTTATCTGCGCCTGTCGGGGGCGCCGGCGGAAGTTTTACCGTTCGCCACATAACGCTGATTTTCTTTTACCAGCAGGTGGCACTTTGACTAAGAATGAAAATAGGCTAGTCCGATATCCTCAGGTGAAAAGTAACCAATATAATAACTATTAATCTTTAAGGTCTCTAGATTATCCCTGAACAAGAATGAAGTTGATGGGATAGGTTTTTTGGGAGAAATCCATATATTTATAATAGCAAAAAGGACAAATTCAAGCCAAAAATGCCCAAAACGCCCAACTTTGGCGAATTATTGTAGTGCCCCCTATTGTTCAAATAGTACGAGATTGTCCTTGTATGTTACAGGATGCAATGTGCACATATACTGCAAGTAAGGAGTGATTATTCTCAATAGTATAGAAATGATGAGCAGTAAAAGACAAGACACGCCTAAGAGGTTCATTGAGCAAAATAATATTAACACAATGAGCTAGAAACATTTTATTTACCTAGTAGGTGATACAGCGTAGATCAGTCCTGGTCCTCTATAGACCTCAGTGTAGTCCTGGTCCTCTATAATCCTCAGTTTAGTCCTGGTCCTCTATAGACCTGACTGAGTGTAGTCCTCGTCCTCTCTTCTCCATCAGCAAAGAGACCATCTTCTCTCTGATGGTCTGGTTCTACAGAGTTCTTCTTGAAGCTCCTCATCCACCAAGTCGGATTCTGGTGAAACCGGATGACGTCATACAGGTTCACTCGAATCTCCTTCAGCTCAGACTCTGGAGCAGCTGATGAGGCGTCATCCAATCAGACTCACCTGAGCAGGTGTTTCAACAATAAAGCCAACGGCGCCCCCGCGTGGCCCATGACATCGGATTTATTTGTGTTTATAATTTATTTTCACGATAAAATGTGTGGCTAAATAAAAAACAACACTGTATTCAATAAGATTTTTTTTAGTATAATAATAATAATAATTATTATTATTATTTATTTTTTATTATTATTATTATGAAAATACAAAAGACACAATGGAATACATCATTTAATTAGTAAAAAAAAAAGTTTATTTCGCAGTATTTCTGGGATGTTTTGTGTTCTTTTGATACATAAATGTGTATTTATTTATTTTTATTGATCGCGTGTAGCTGTCACTCAGCCGCTGCGCGTGGCGGACCGGGCCGGATCCGGACCTCACTGCGGCGGGCCGACGAGGACCTGAATGCTGATTACGATCCACAAAGGACGCGAGTAGAGAACCGGGGACAACGGAGGGCTGCTGGTGGACTGCACCTCCTCCTCTTCCTCCTCCTTCTTCTTCTTCATCACCCCGATCCTCCTCATCCCCCAGCGCCGACATACACGCGGCCCTGCCCTCTCTCCAGACCCGGGGACCCGGGTCGGAGGAGAGGAGATCCGCGCTTAATCGCAGCCAAGCAGCCGGTTCGGGAGGGGCGAGAGGAGCCGGAGGAGGAACCGGAGGAGGAGGAACACTGCGCGGCTGCGGCGGAGGTGCGCGACGGGGTCCGTGCGCAGCGGCGTCGGAAGGCTCAAGGACGCAGCGGCGGTGGAGAAGGTCTGGAGATGCTCTCAGCGGTCAGCAGGGACGTGGACGGCGGTGTCAACAACAACAGCATCAACAACATCAACATCATCATCAACAGCAACGGCGTCTGCGCGGTGCCCACGGCCTCTCCTGCGACATGCGCCAAAAGCAAAGAGGAGAGGAAGGGGAAGAACGTGATCCGGAGCTGGAAGAGGGACCGGGACAGAGAGCGGGACCGGGACCAGGACCGGGACCGGGACCTGGACGCCGCCGCTCCTCTTTCTCCTCCTGCCCGGACGAGGAAAGATAAGCCCGGCGATGGCTCGTCTCCGCCTCCTTCTTCTCCTCCTCCTCCTCCTCTGCCTCCTCCTCCTTCCGTCGTCTTCCTCCCGTCGCGCGCCCTGCCCGAGCATCCTCTCTTCCCTCACGGCGCCGGACACTGCCACCGCGCCGCGCCGGAGCCCCGAATCCCGGGAGATAACGGCGACATTACCGACGTCAACAACAACAACAATAACAGCAACAACAACAACAGCAGCAGCAGCAGCAGCAACAGCGGGCTGGATTGTGGAGTACAAAGCGGCGGCGGCGCGCTTGTTGTCAGGCGGCAGCATGACGACACGCCGGCGGCCAAGAAGCACCGAGGAGCCGAGAAGGTAAGAGGCGGTTATTATCTGGAGGCCGACGGGCCCTGAACACAACACCGACACACCTGCAGCTGCGCGAGGCGCGCAGGTACAGGCGGGAGTCATTACACAGAGGACACGCGTGTCTTTTGTATTATATATATATATATATATATATATATATATATATATATATATATATATATATATATATATATATATATATATATATATTCCGAGCACACATGAAGGCCACAGACGCCTGAAGAGGGAGAATTTCTTTATTCCCTTTTGTTGTCTGTCGTCTCATATTTAAAATGATAGACAGATTATTATTGTGACTTTTGGAGGAGAGATGAAGAGAGGAGGCAGCAGTGTGTCGTCGTTGTCGTCCTCCTCTTTCTTCCATTAAATCCGGATGTCTTTGCTAATGCTGGAGATTTAAGCCAAAAGAAAGAGAGCAACTATTTAGGAGAGGAAGTGGAGATGGAGGAAGTGGAGAGGAAGTGAAGATGGAGAAGAAGAGATAGAGGAAGTTGAGAGGAAGTCGGGACGGAGGAGAGGATATTAAGGAAGTGGAGAGGGAGGAGTGGAGATGGAGGAAGTGGAGATGGAGGCGGTGGAGATAGAGGAAGTGGAGAGGAAGTGGAGATGGAGGAGAGGATATTAACAAAGTGGTGAGAGAGCAGGAACTGAAGATGGAGTAGTGGTGAGGAAGGAACTGGAGAGGTAAAAAGTGCAGATGGAGGAAGTGGAGGATGTGGAGATGGAGGAAGTGGAGAGGGATAAGGTGAAGAAAGAGGATTTGGAGAGGGAGTAGAGAGGGAGGAAGTGGAGATGGAGGAAGTGGTGAGGAAGTGGAGATGGAGGTGATGAGATGCATGGAGAAAGTGGAGAGGGAGGAAGTGGAGAGGGATGAGTTGAGATGGAGGAAGTGGCGATGGAGATAGTGGAGAGGGAAGAAGTGGAGATTGAGGAAGTAGAGAAGGAGAGGAGGTTGAACAAAGTGTATTTCCGCCTTTTTCTACCAAACAACACATTTAAAGATAATACGCTGTCGGAACACAACTACGCAATTATTATTATTTATTCACATACTGAGATTAATAATGTAGCTCAGACATTAAGCTGTATTATTTTATATATTTCATATTCCTCAAAGTGATCGTCTACGAGGTCAGGTCAGCCTCAATAATCATGAATACAAACACAAAGACTCAGAACGATTCACAAATATATTCCAATGCAGACATAAATAAATAACAATTTGTTTTTTTTTGGATCGCTTCACATTTGTTTTGAGTTTTTGAGACTCTCCGCCGTGGCTCTTCACAAATGCCATTTTTTACTTATACCTCTCTGTAGCCAATCATATGTCGCCCTCATTTTCAACCAATCACATGAGCGCATCTCCCCCCCACATCTGATTGGCTACAGATCGGTCTATTCTTGCAAAAAATGCAGCCACAGCGGAGATTCTCAAAAAAACACAAAACAAATGTGAAGCGATCTACAAACAAACAAATAGAAGTTTATGTACGTCTGCATTGGAATTTATTTCTGAATCGTTCTGCGTGCATTTGTGAGTCTTTGTGCTTGTATTTGCTTGATTTCAGAAATATCCATAAACATCTGCAGCACCAACGTGAGTTGAGCAGTCTACCAGTGGTTGACAGCTCGTCGAGGTCGACGCCTCCCACAGGCCGATTGGCTGAAGTTCGTCTTTTCAATCAAACCTTTTCATTCAGCGTTTCCTTTTTTTAACAGCTATTACACTTTCCTCTACTCGGAAGTTTGAAGCGGAGTCCATTCAAGTCACGATTGTGAGATTGTGAGATTGTGAGATATTTTTTCTGATGTCTTTAATTTAAATTGAATCAGAAAACTGGATTAGCAGGATCAGCCCCTGGTGGCAGGAGGAGAACAGGAAGCAGCCTGAATATGGTCTAGCTAGAGAGAACCGGGTAGGTATTAATCACATCAATGCACATCCTATGGAATAGATCCGCTTTTATTTCAACCTACATTTAGATGGTCCCTGAACGCACCTAGTGTTTTGTGAAATCAGAACCAAAACTAAACTAAAACCAAAACCAAAACTAAAACCAGAACCAAAACTAAAACCAGAACCAAAACGAAAACCAGAACCAAAACTAAAAAACAGAACCAAAACTAAAAACAGAACCAAAACCAAAAACAGAACCAAAACCAAAAACAGAACCTGCAGAACCAAAACAAAAAACAGATCTTGTTCAGCCGGCCCGTGACATCACGTCATTCTCTCTGCTCACGTTTTGATGCTCATTTATTTTCTTTAATAAATCAAAAGCAATCAGACAAATGTTTTGTGTTGTAATAAAAACATTAAAAATAAAATAAAAATTCCTGATGTGATGAGTTCCACATTGGGACCAGTCACCAACGTCACACCGGAGATAGGGACTCAAAATGACAATATATATATATATATATATATATTAGCCATGTCAGCAAATGTTGAGCGGCGATTTTTCATCTGATTTTGTAACGCGACTCCAAAACAAGATGGAGGAGTCCTCAGTGTGGTTCACACTAGAGGGGCAGACGTCTCCAGAGGGTCCTTTGAGGACCTGGGATGGGGACGGGTCCATGAGGGGCTGGAGGACTTCGTGAGGGACTGGAGGACTTCGTGAGGGTCTGGAGGACTTCGTGAGGGTCTGGAGGACTTCATGAGGGACTGGAGGACTTCGTGAGGGGCTGGAGAACGTCTCCCCACTGCTCTGTCGCTTCCTTCAACAATGGCCTCTTCCAGACTTTACTCCTTCTTCTCTCCTCCCCACTGAGGAAGCGGCGCTCCCCGTCTGAGAGCACAAGAAGGATTCTTTCATCACCGCCGATCAGAGCAGAGAAGAAGAAACAAGGAGAAGAAACAAGAAGAAACAAGGAGAAGAAACAAGGAGAAGAAACAAGAAGAAGAAACAAGAAGAAACAAGGACAATAAAGGAGGAGAATTTAGTGGAGCTGTGGTTAGAAAGCTTCTTCACAGCGGGAGAGAGAGAAACCTGAAGACGTTCCTCAACGCTGGAGCTGCTGTCCACCAATAATATGTTTATGAAAAGAGATAATACACTCAATACTACTTAGTTATATTTAGTCAACTAAACTATTTACTTATGTTTAGACAACTAAACTATTTACTTATGTTTAAACGATAAAAGTACTTATTTATATTTAGAGAATACAACTATTTAGTTATGTTTAGATAACTAAAATATTTGGTTATGCTTAGACTATACAACTATTTATTTATGTTTGGACAATACAACTATTTAGTTATATTTAGTTACGTTTAGATAATAAAACTGATAATAGATAGATAGTAATAGCTATAGATGGTAGTTTGGGTTATAATAACCAGAGAGGTGCCGTTACTGAAATACAGAAGTTGCTTGATAAATAAATCAGGGTTGACTTCTTGTTTCACAGGAGGATCATTATTGATCAAATATGTGCATGAGCGTCCTCATGATGCTGATGGAGAACATCATTACGGTTCCTTCAGAACATACTGCTGTGGAGAACCCTGTGTTTTAGTCACATGTTCTCGTCCGCCTTTCGTGGCTCTCTACTTATGAAATGTATCTTTTCAGAAGACATCAGATGAACTGCTGCTCAGGGTTTTATTCATCTTGCGTGATTAAAGATTGTTCGTCACAACGCCGTCAACGTCAGTTGGTCTCCAGCCTGATGGCGGCGAGTCCTCGGCGGTGCGTCGGCTGCCATATTGAAAGCCGCTTTGTAATGACGTCGTTGTGAGAAAAAAATGCTGCAAGCGACTCGGGGAGGTCGGTTCGCGCAGCATCGGGCCGGCATAATTATTGTTAGCGGCTGATTGAACGGCTGCTGGCGTCGGCGAGGGGAAAGGAAGTGGTTGTTGGTTTTCACATGTTTTAGCAGCAGCAGGAGTTATTATGGCACTGAGTAATGTCACGCCATTAGAGCTCGTCTTTCAATGGGAAGTTAAGTGGTGTGTGTGTGAGAGTGTTTGTATGTGTGTGTGTGTGTGTGTGTGTGTGTGTGTGTGTGTGTGTGTGTGTGTGTGTGTGTGTGTGTGTGAGACGCTGTAGGGAGAGAAATAGAGAGACGAAATGGGCAAAAAAAGATGGCTACCATTCGCAAAAGAACACAAACACACACAAATTGTCTGTACACACACACACACACACACACACACACACACACACACACACACACACTGCTTCCTCTTTCAGCGGCCTAGCAATAAAGACAGGGATGATTTCTGTCTGGGGGGAAAAACTGTCGGTGTGGCTGCTCACTGGAGGATTTAATAGGAGGGGAGGAGGAAGAGGAGAGGAGAGAGAGAGGAGGAGGAAGTGAGGATAAGAAGAAAGGGGAGGAAGTGAATTATAAGGCGCAGGGAAGAGGGGAGAAAGGAGGAAAGAGGACAATAAGAAACGGTTTAAAAATGAGAAAATATCAAAATAGAGACGACAGTAATGGTTGAAAGGAAAGGGGGATTAGAGACAAGAAAGAGAAAAGGGGAGAAAGATGGGAGGAAATACAAGCAGGAAGAGCAAATAAAGGAAATATGAGGAGGAAAAATGAAAAGTAGGAAGCGAGGTTCGGCGAAGAAAAGAAAAGGAGAGAACAGAAGCAGGTACAAGATGAGGAGACGGGGAGGACTTGAGGACAAAAACAAAGGACAAGAAAAGGGGAGGAGCGAGGGATGAGGGGAGCAGAGGAGAAAGAAAAGAAGAGGGGGGGACATTTGAGAGGAAATGATGACAAGATATAACAAAAAAAGAGAGGATGACGACGATGGGAGGGAAAGAACTGCAGAAGGAGCAAAGACAGGAAATAGGAAGAAGAAAAAATAATGGATGTGAGGGAAGGAAGGTAAGGGAGGAGAGAGCTATAGGTAAAAGAGGAAAGGAAGGAATGGATAACTGCAGAGGGGTGAGAGATGGAATAAGGTTCAGGAGGAGAGGAGGAAGAGGAAATGAAGGAGAAGAGGGGAAGGACATAAGGACAAGAACAAAGAAAGAGACAAGGGGAAAGAGAGAGGGGTGAGATGAGGGGAGAAGGAGGAAGTGAGGATGGAGAGGAAAAGAGACACGAAGTAAAGCATTGAGGAGGAGAGGATGCGAAGGTGAATTAAGCTGGCTGAAAAAACATACCGATTAAAAGACGGATGTAAAGACGGATGTAAAGATGGATATAATGATGGATGTAAAGGAGGATGAGAAGACGGATGTATACAGATGTACAGACAGATGTATCGTAAAGATGGATTTAAAGATGGATGTAAAGATGGATGAATAGATGGATGAATAGATGGATGAATAGATGGATGTAAAGATGGATGAATAGATGGATGAATAGATGGATGAATAGATGGATGTAAAGATGGATTAATAGATGGATGTAAAGATGGATGTAAAGATGGTTAAAAAGATGATCTAAAGTTAAGATGGATGGAAGACAGATAAAAAGTTGGATAGATGAAAAGATGGATGTAAAGACTGACGGATGTATAGAGGAATGCATTTTTTAAAGACAAACAGGATTTTCTGCAGTCTGAACAGGGGCGGCTTGTCCATGAGGGCGACTGGGGCGATGCACTGCCTCGGGGAAAAGGGGGACAAAGAAGAAATATTCTGTCGGATCCTACCACTAGAGCGTCTGATCTGCCTCTGTATGTCATTTTGAAATCAGGTAACAGTCATTCAGTCCGCCTAAAGTCGTGCTTCAAGTGGCCCCGCCCCTTCGGGGGCGACTTTGGGCGGAATGAAAATCTCCCCAGACCTCTCCCATTGACTCCCATGTTAAATCCCTTTTTTTCTCACAAAACAGAGCTCGCACTGCATTCTCTATGGCTTCCGGGAGGGCTCGCCCCTCCAGGTCGGGTCATAAGTAATCGACATAAAAGCGTATAAGTACGTCATACAGCTTCGACAGAGGCGTATTCAGTGGAGATGGCCGATGCTCAGGGTAACAACAGCGATTCAATGCTTTCTTTGAAAGAGATCCTTTCGGTCAGCGTAACAATGAAGACACACGGGCAACAATAGAATCAGGACCTCCTAGACCAGCGGTCGCCAACCCGTCGATCGCGTGACGTTTCCTGTCACTCTCCTAAATAAAATGAAAATAAAATAAGAAACACATTGTTCCTCTTACTCGAAAATGTCTGAAGTGTCTTTTGAAACGTTTTCTTCCTGACTGGAAGATCGACATCAGAAAAGATGTCCACCTGATTTTAATGAACGCCTGAAAACGGGTCCTCTGACAGCTGTGCTCCGCTGTGCTCCCTGAAAGAGGAGAAGAGCACACAGTGGTCCTACAGGTGAGGCGCAGGGGAAATGCAGAAAGACCTTATTCATAACTTCATATATTACACACGGTCAAAGTGCACCGACATAAAACTAAGTCATCAATAAATAAATGTTGAAATGCTTGTACCTTCGTGTAATGTTTACGTTACGGCATTAACAGGTTACGTCTGCGCATGAGCGACAGCCGAGATTCTTGGCGACTTGCCAGGTCCTACCTCCGTGAGTTCGGCTTTTCTGCTGTTGAACTTCAAAACAAAAGCTCAACATTGAGCTTTTTTCTTGCCTGGTCGAGCAATCTGGTTTACTTATAAGGGATTGCAATTGTATTTATTCTATTATTTGAAAAAACATAGATGCAAGAGTAACAAAGGTCATTGTTATTTATATTTATATTTATTATTATAATTATTTAAATATGATGGTGTCTGTAGAGTTGATGTGAATTTAATTACCAACGGCCTGAGTTCAGAGCGAATCCTAGAGGAGAAAACTTTCATGAATACCAAATGTGCCCATCATTGGAGTTGAAATAGTCACCAAATCAAAGACCAGGAGCTGGATTACTGACAGCAGCTCACAGACGGCCTCCGACTGGCTGTCTGTGCTCATGAACTAACTACAAGCTCACAGACAGAGTTCAGTCACATCCATCACACTGACTAGAGTCACATGACTCAATGGCATTGTGACAAAGCTACACCTAGACAACTGTCTGAAGTTCTGTGATTTTGGGAGGGTTAATTATTATCAACAAAATTGCCCCGCCTGAGATTTCTTTCAGGAGCCGCCACTGAGTCTGAAGTTATAAAAATGGGATTTAAGAGTGATTTTTTTTTTTAAAGCAAAGAATCCAAAGATGAAGAACTTTTTTGTTTAATTAGAGACTTTAGAGGCACAATGAACAGAACCAGTTCAGTCGGGTCGCTCCAGCTCGCGAGGGATTCTATCTCCACACTGAGCAAACATGGACGTCAAATCTTCAAAGATGTTGTTGTTTCTCCGGCTGCTGGATTTAAGGGCTGTTATCTGAAAACACATTTTTGCATTTTAATTTCATCTCTTCAGAGTCACTGCGGTTGTCACGGAGCTATTAGAGTGGACCCAAAAGCACGACTCCGGTGAAAGCGCTGCAAATAATTATCTTTACTTAGAACGTAATTCGGAACAGAACACTACGAAATATCTTGACTCAAGTAACGCTTGAGGGTTGGGCTGGAAACACAAGGCAATCTGGCAGATGGCAAGTGCAAGTGAGGGAACCTAAGTAGACAGGGACTAATTAGGGAATGGGCAACAGGTGAGATGGGCATGAAGACCAGGTGAAAGTAATGAGGGACTAACGAGGGAGTGATATGAGGCAGGTGAAGGGAGTTGGACTGACGAGATGGGAAGCAGGATCTGGAATGACATGATAGTTTAGAGACGGGATGAAAACAACTAATACAAAAGGAAGGTGTGGGGCTAAACTGTTACAGCGATTACAGATGCACCTTTATTAAGAACTAAGAATGAAGCGGTGAGAGTTTGATGCCACAAGGAGAGATGAAGCCGTTCCTGCTCTGAAGTCCATCTCATACAGTTCCTCCTCCATCAGGGGCCAATGTTCCACCTTTTATTTTAAAAGCCCTGTTGGTTGCACTGGAAATAATGCCATAAGCATGTGTAGGGTCCCGCCCACTTTTTTAATGGTGCCTCTGAAAGTCCCAAACATTTTTCTCACCAGTGTTTCCAAAGTTTCTATATATTAATAGTGTATGTATGAATCTACATATCTACATCTTGATGCTAAGCAGCTCTATATTTAAGAACATATATCTACATCTTAATGCTAAGATTAGCTAGCCAGCTTTATATTTACGAACATATATAACTACACCTTGATGCTAAGCTAACCAGCTTCATATTTATGAACATATATCTACAGCTTGATGCTAAAATAAGCTAGCCAGCTTTATATTTATGAACATATGTCTCCATCTTAATGATAAGCTAACCAGCTGTATATTTACGAACATATATCTAAATCTTGATGTTAAGCTAAGCTAACCAGCTTCATAATTACGAACATATATCTACATCCTGATGCTAACCAGTTTTATATTTAACATATACATCTCATCTCTGCAGTTCTGTTGTTTTTTTTAGTGTTTTTCAGAGTTGTGTTGTGTTTTATTAACAGTGTGAGAAAAGATGATTTGTTGAAGCGTTCAACACACAAGGGAGCGGCCACCTTGCATGTGTTTTGATTATTTGTGCCTTGCGTTGTTATTCTGGTCGTCTGAGAGGCGTTTACTGCCTGGCAGAAAACACCGGGGACCGGGGCTTCTTTTTTCTTTTCTAGTTAATTTGCTTTGTGGTTCGGAGGAATGGGTCCTGGGTGGTTCTGGTGTGGGAGTCACCAGACGGATCAGTTTTCATGCATATCACAAATATTACAAATATAACCTCAGCTCCTATAAAACATTTCGGAAAAATACAGACAAAATGTCCCCATAGAAACATAATGTTTGACCAAATCCTACATTAATTATAGCAAACTAAATAATAATATGATAGATACACATACTGGTGAGTGGTGACACACAGCAGTTGTTTCAGGCAAGTCTAAAAATGCATCAAAGTCAATGCGGTTGCTGCTCATTGACCTGTCCAGGACTGTGGACACGACCAATATCTTACAAAATGGCATTTAAAGGATTACAATTCTGAACATGAAGGTATATCTGGGGGTTATGATCAGGACTGAAGTGAATTTGAAAGAAATGGAAAATAATAAATGCAGTTATGGCAGTTTTTGTGCTCTAAAGGCCTTCTGTAAAGGGGGACTGGAGCGTTATCTATACTAGAGAGGAATTTGACTCCTCTAGTATAGAATATATGTGATTTATGCAGTGACCTTGGCCGTGACCTCTGCAGTGACCTCTGCCGTAGAAGGAAACTAGCAGATGGCTTTTTAAAGAGACTCTCTTTGTGAGGAACCGATTGATCCTTGTGATAACTTGGAAGAAGCAGAACTCCGTCAACTGGGAACCTGAACTGAAGCTTAAGCATCTACAGACTCTTTCTAATGTTTCATATAACTGGGAACTCACTGGAGAACATCTTCAAGAGAGATATCTGTCAAATCCCTAATCTTCATTGAGTCATAGTGGCAGAAGAAGGTTCATCTCAGCAGAACTTTAGACCCCAGAGCTGTTGTGATTGGCCCCGTGATAAGTGGCCGAGATGAGAGTGGGGCACCGGCAACTCAGTGTTTCAATGCGCGTTACCATGGCGACGGCGGTCAAGATCGATCAAGAAGAAAAACCCACTGCGTTGTTCTTTGTTTCTGTTTGAACGGGACACGGATCTCCGGGTTCTGCTGTGTTCTGCGGCCTGTTCCATTTCTGGGTCTCTACGGACTCATTTTGCATCCTGTCTCGATGTCTTCTGGCCGATACCTTCTATGAATAAATATGCATCTCTTAATATTCATTCAGACGGTAGAGAGGAAACTCGTCATCCATAAAGTTAGAGAGAGAAGAGGAGATAGGTGCTCAGTGTATTCTAAATGTGTCAGGGTCTGGAGTTTGTGTCTAGTTTTATGTCTTGTTTTGTAGTTCTTGTGTCGTCTGTCTCCCTGTGATTGTCTGCCCTGCTCCTGATCGTTTCCTTCTGTGATTGCTGGCCCCGCCCTCATTGTGTCCACCTGTGTCTCGTTCCCCGTTGTCCAATCCTCTCACCTTGCCTGTGTATGTAAACCCTGTTCGTCTCATTCCCAGTGTGGCTTCGTACTGTTTGGTCCAAGTTTTTGTCGTCCTGTTTCGTATTTTTGGAAGATTAAACCTTGGTTTTTGCAGTTATGTTGGCGTTTGGGTCCTCTCTTGCTGCGTCATCCGTGACCTCACATGACAAAATGTACCCAGCTGCCTATAAGTCTATACCAGCATATCCAGGGGCTGGACCAGGTGAACCTGATTCAGCCCTGACTATAAGCTCTGTCAAAGAGGAAGGTCTTCAGTCTACTCTTAAATGAGGTGACTGTGTCTGCCTCCAGGACTGAAGGTGGAAGCTGGATCCATAAAAAGAGGAGCTTTTAACTGAAGGCTCTGTCTCCCATCCTACCTTTTAGGACTCTATGGACCACAAGCAGTCCAGCATTTAGTTAAAGGACAAGTCCCGATCAAAGATAACAGAGATTCGATACAGTGGTGTTGGATGCCAGGACAATGCCATCTACAGAACATCACATCACCAGATAATTGATCAGCTGTCAATCATGACCAGGAAGTCAGACTCCGGATGTAATAATTAATGCAGTGACATTTGGGGGGAAATGTCCTCGATCAGATGCAACATTCAGATAATTAGACAGGAAGTGATATTAAAATGGCTTTTTCTCTCACTACAGTCAGGTATCTTGCTCCTCTTTTATGGAACCAGCTTCCACCTTCAGTCCTGGAGGCAGACACAGTCACCTCATTTAAGAGTAGACTGAAGACTTTCCTCTTTATAGAACCTGGTCCAGCCCCTTGATATTCTGCTGTAGGCTTATAGGCTGCTAGGGATGTTTTAGGATACACTGAGCACCTGTATTATTTTCTCTCTCTACTTATGGATGTTTTAGAATACACTGAGCACCTATCTCCTTTTCACTCTTTCGTTATGGAAGTTTTAGGATACACTGAGCACGTATCTCCTCTTCTCTCTCTACTTATGAACGTTTTAGGATACACTGAGCACCTATCTTCTATTCTCTCTACCTATGGATGTTTCTGATACACTGAGCACCTATCTCCTCTTCTCTCTCTCCCCTTATGGATGAATTTACATCTCTCCATCACACATTACTAACTCTGCTTCCTCTTTATAATTGAATCTTTTGTTGTGTATTTTTATTTCAATCATTTCACATCTTTCTCTCCTCATGTGATAATAAATAAACCTGAACACTTAATGAACCAATAATTAAATAAGGTTGTTTGTTCCCCTTCCAGGTGGACCCCATGTTCACAGTGCCAGACCCCCCTGCTCTGGGCCACCCCGGGGCCCCTGGGTCCTCTCTGCCCTCTGCCCTTTCCTTCGCCCCGCCGGCCCTGCACACCTCCACCTCCAAGCAGCTGGTGGTGAGGACCAGGTCCGTGGGGACCAACACCCAGGACGGGTCCGCCTCAGGGGCCCTGGAGGGGGACTCGGCCTGCCTGGGGCCCTGCCAGCCCGGGACCAGCGTCAACCTGGAGGGCATCGTGTGGCACGAGACCGAGGAGGGTAAGGACTGGTAGGGACTAGAAGGACTTGAAGGACTAAATGGACTAGAAGGACTTGAAGGACTTGAAGGACTTGAATGACCTGAGTGACTAGAAGGACTTGAAGGACTAAACGGACTAGAAGGACTTGAAGGACTTGAATGACTAGAATAACTTGCAGGACTTGCAGGACTAGAATGACTTGCAGGACTAGAAGGACTTGCAGGACTAGAAGGATTTGAAGGACTTGAAGGATTTGAAGGACTTAAAGGACAGGTGGTTTAGCCTCCAGATAGTGGTTCAGGGTTATGAGGTGTTGCCCAACACTCACACGACTGTTGCATGCTGGGTAGCCTAACCAGTTACACATTTAAACTAAAAAGTGTCATAATTTAAAGGACAACAGCTGGTCCTCGTTAAACGTCAGTCCACCTTAAAGTTCAGTCCACCTTAAAAGTCAGTCCACCTTAACTTGCCCACCTTAATGAGCAGGTGGCCAACAAGATATAAGTTTTAACATTTACAAACACACTAGTTAATCAGTTTATTTATTCATGTATATATAAATGTATATATATATATATATATATATATCTTTAGGGGAACAACGCATGACAATTAACTTTATTAACTAAACTAAAGCTTCTTCATGTGTCATCGTAGCTGAACCCCGATCCCTGTGTTCTGTTTTTTGTGTTTGTTGTGATCGTTGTGGTTGTTGTGTTTGCTTTGAGCCAGTCCCAGTGGACCCAGTACTGTACCCTGGTCCTGGTCCCAGTGGACCCAGTACTAAACCCTCCTGTCTCCTCAGGCGTACTGGTGGTCAACGTGACGTGGAGGAAGAGGACCTATGTGGGGACTCTGCTGGACTGCACCAAGCACGACTGGGCCCCCCCAAGGTGAGACCTGCACCCGATATATATATATATATATATATATATATATATATATATATATATATATATATATATATATATATATATATATATATATATATATAATATCTTTTTTTATTTTATTTATTTTTTATTTTTATTTATTTAACCAGGAAATGCCTCATTGAGATTAAAAATCTCCTTTACAAGAGTGTAATAGACTGAGGTCTATAGAGGAACACGACTACGCTAAGGTATAGAGAGGACCAGGACTAACTGAGATCTGTAGAGTACCAGATGACTTGTTGATATCATTGAAGCATGACATAGATCCATGACCTTGTTCATAACCGTGAAAAGAACAAAACAAATCCTCAAAGACGACCGTGGAGTGTTTTGGAAGCTCCGGTGACATTCAGCGACAAAAAGCAATTATAAACATCATAAGAAATATGAGATATCATCATTTAAAATAGAGTCCGGTAATGAAAGATAATTAATGGCCATGAGAGTCTCTCCAAGGTCACCACAAGGTGTCATAATTAATGCACCATACGATAGGTTCAGGGTCCGGCTGGGAAAGTAGAGCCTCACTCTGTAGATACATAAATCAATCTCACAGGCAGCGTATTGATATGAATAACAATGTGAAGATGTAAACAGATTCAGAAGACTTCAAAGAGACGGCATATGAATACAGGATGAGTCCATATGCAGCCAGATGATTGTTCAGGTTATCAAAGGGAGGAAATCAATTTTTACCTTTGTATTGTACTTTATGTTCCCTCAGTTTGACAATCACGATAGAAACAATTTCATAAAGTTGATATGATACAATATAACATGAAATTATACAGTGTGACAATACACGGTTATACAATACAATATGATACATTATGATATGACACAATATGATATGATACAATATGATATTAATCAATATGAAAGAATATGATATACTATTCAATATCATAATATACAATATGATACAATATGACATGAAATGATAGAGTGTGACAATACATGGTTATACAATACAATATGATAACATATGATATGATACAATATGATATTATTCAATATGATACAATATGATATGATACAATACATAGTGATACTATATGAGATATGAAACAATATGATACAATATAATATGATACAATATGAAACACTACATAGTGATACAATATAATATCATATATTATGATACAATATGATACAATACAATATCATATGATACATAGTGATACAATATGACACGATACAATACAAAGTAAAAACAATGTGATAAAATAAAATATGATACAATAAAATATGATAACACGATACAATTTGAAACAATAACATTTGATACAATAAGATACATTAACATGTGATATGATAAAACAGGTGGGTTTTCATTCACTTTGTCTTTTGTCGAAATGTAGAAAGATTAGATAAGATCTTCATCGCTTAAAATAATCTGATTGACCTTCCTCACATGAATCCATGAAACCAACATGTCATATTCCTGCAAAATCGTCTCCTTAATGGAGTCGGTCCCATTGTCTGTTTAAATGTGCAATGCATATGGATGAAAACATGGATACAATGGGAGAAGAGTGACGTTCACACCTTCTTTGTTACGTTGCCACCATCTGTTGGAGGACACTGCTTACTACATTACATTACATTACATGTCATTTAGCAGACGCTTTTATCCAAAGCGACTTACAATAAGTGCATTTCAACCTAGAGTACAAACTAAGAACAACAAGAATACAGAAAGTAACATACTACAGGAGGAAGTGGAAACTACAACTATCACATTGGCCTCATTTAATTTATTTAAGAGAGTGGAATAGGGTTCTTAAAAAGGTTTTTTAATCTTCCCATGTCTGTATATCTTCTGTGACATTACTTAGATTTTTCAAAAGATAATCTCTAGTTATTGAAATAGAAATAAAAAAGAGCCTCCTGTGTGTGATGTCTTGATTGATTACTACATGTATGAAGTGGTTTATTGGCCCTTTACTCTTTACCAGAGATTAGAGCACAGGTGTCAAACACAAGGCCCGCGGGCCGAATTTGGCCCACCACGTCATTTTATGTGGCCCCTGACGGCTTGAAAGACACATGATCGCCTTTATATCCTGTGCTTTTATTTTGAAGTTTTCAAATTAAATGGATTTGTATAGAGAAAGAGAAATGTCCTTGTTTACAATATCTCTACATTTGAATGAACAATAATTAAATGCAAAGAGAGTTATTTAACAAAATGTTTGGGAGTAGTTTATCCAGAACTTCAGTTACACTGGCCCTTTAAGAGGAGGTTCAGGCTTCCCCTGCGTCCCTTGCTGTGGATGGGAGCCGCGTTTCCAGCCACGCCTCCTACGCGGCTCCTGTGCTGCGACAGACTTCGGACTTTAGCTGCAGGCGGCGACTCGACGCAGGTCCTCTCCTGCTGGCCATGATGTTGATGTGGCCCTCGGTGAAGATGAGTGTGACGCCACTGGATTAGAGGGTGTTAGATGGAGGCGGGATCAAGGGGAGCTGGAGTTGAATTACTGTGGAAAGGATACAGACTACAATAAATTTAGAATGCATAAGTAAGAATGCATTTGCTCATTTTCGGTTTAATAATAATTAGCTGACTGGTTGGTGGGGCGCTGCATGTGCAACCGGACAGTTACCATATAAGTTCCTTTGTGTCTCATGTCCATGCTGTCAGTAAGTATTTGTTTTCCTCTTCTTGTGTCCAGGTTTTGCGAGTCTCCCTCCAGCGACACTGAGTTGCCCGGTGGGCGTGGGCGGGGCAAGCGGATGCGCATGGCCATGGCCGAGAGGACCTGCGTCGAGTCGCCGCCTGCAGCTAAAGTCCGAAGTCTGTCGCAGCACAGGAGCCGCGGAGGAGGCGTGGCTGGAAACGCGGCTCCCATCCACAGCAAGGGACGCAGGGGAAGCCTGAACCTCCTCAACAGCAACTGCAGAGCACCTCCTTCTTTCTTCACTGTGGAAGAGGTGAAACCCGCCAATAGCACCTCCTCCCTCTCATCTGGAAAGCGGAAGAACAAACCGCCGGCCGACCTGGACCTCAGCTTGGTCTCCTCCGACGACAAAAACGGGAACGGCAAGAGGATCCGAGCCAAATCCCGAAGTGCCCCGACCACGCCACAGGGAAAGTCTGACCCCTCGTTTATGGACCCCGGAGGAGGCTGCGCCTCCTCACCTCCTCCCCCGCCCATCCTCATCGACTGCCCCCACCCCAACTGCACTAAACGCTACAAGCACATAAACGGCCTGCGCTACCACCAGACGCACGCACACCTGGAGGCCGAGGAGCAGAGAAAGCCAGACCTGGAGCCCTTGAAGGATGGGGAGGGCGAGGATCGACTATCAGACTGTGAGGACGCCATTGGCAACATGACATATGACCTCTCAGAGATAAACAGCACCAACACCAACAGCTCCTCGAAGAGACCCGCTCCTCTATATAAGGTGACCACGGTGGGATCTCCTAAGAACAGGCGACTACTCCTTAGCACTGACCACAGCCCCTTAGTCAACCCCAAGACCAGAAGAACCTCACTGCTAAAAGATGGGCTGCTTGATGACCTCAGCAATCTGCCCATCATCTCCAACATGACCGTGGTTCTGGAGAACTGCATGGTACCAGACCGGAACTCCATGGTCGAGATGCCCAAGCTGGAAGCCGAAGGCTTCATAGACAAAAAGGGAGGCGGATGCGACAAGAGCAAGAAGGCCAACGGGAAGATAGAGAAGCTGTCCAAGTCAAGGACCAACCGGCCTATCGCTCCGGCCCCTGCTCCCCCAAAGCTGATCGCCATACCCAACACACCGTATCCGACCGGCACGACCGGCACGACCGATACTGCCACCTCACAGCAGAACTCCCCAATGGCAGCAGTGGGCCTCCCCAGTAAAATCCTTCCTCTGAAACCCCTTAAACCAAAGCTGAGCATCGTCGTGGAGCCGAGCGTCGTCAAAGTCACCATGGTCCCCTGCAGCAAAGAGACCAGGAAGAAAGAGAAACGGAGGCTGAAGGACAAACACAACAAAGACGCGCAATCCAGGACGCCCAATGGTGACAGCAGTGGAGTCAAAATGGAAGATGGTTGTGGTAAAATGTGTGTCAAGGAAATTTCCGGAAGCCTTCTGAAGGAGCACCTTAGTAAGCAGGATGTGACGAACGGGTTCACGGAAAGCCAGGAGAGCCGTATGGCCAGCATCCGAGCCGAGGCGGACAAGGTCTACACCTTCACCGACAACGCCCCCAGTCCCTCCATCGGTGGCTCGTCGAGGCTCGAATCTGGTTGCGGTTGTCTGGCGACGGACAGCAAGAATAACAGCCCCGCCTACTCTGACATCTCGGATGCCGGGGACGACGGGGGATCCTCCGAATGCCGCTCGGATGGAATCCGATCCAAGTCCGCTTCCTCGGCCTCTTCGGAGGCGAGCTCCAACTGCAACCACGGTAACCCTGGTAAAACCTCGCCCACTGCATCTGCCCCACCATCGAAGGACCCCCAATCCCCTTACTACCACGGGTACGAGCCCTACTACCTGCAGGGGTACATGCAGTCGGACAGGCAAAACAGCAGCGGCGTCACTTTCCACAAAAGCTCCAGCCTCGACAGCAAAGGGAAAGACAGGAAGGAGGAAGTGAAAGAGGACGACAAAAGCTCCTCCCACGACTTCTCGGACTCAAAGAAAGGCGATGGGCCGCCTCAGTCTCAGCTCCAGCTGGCTATGAGCCAGACCCAGACCGCCTTGGCCCAGTCGCTGTACTATGGCCAGTACTCCAGAGGCTTGTACATGGACCAGAAAATGCTACTGTCCTCCAAGTGCTGCGACCAGATGCACGGTAGCAAGCAGAGGGGCGAGAGGGCTCTGGGGTTGAGAGATGGAGAGGATGATAAACATGTGGTCGGGGGTTCGGCCGGTGGACCCCTGCTGGGTAAAAGTCCAGACGGCGCCAAAGGTTGCTGTCCTAAACCCATCCTGTCCTACGTGGAGATGAGTGAGAGGGGAGAGAGGGGACAGAGTCTAGGCACGAAGGCAGCGCACCTGGTAGACCAGCACCAGGTGTCGATGAAAGACTGCGATGACATCAAGTCGCCTTCCTCTTCCTCTTCTTCGTCGCTCCACAACCCAAACAGTCAAACAGATCTGGACTCAAATGTTTCCTATTCCAGTGTAAGTTTCTCCCTCTGTCTCTAACCCGCAGATGGTGTTGTTGGTGTGCTTTGGCGACTGCTGTTGTGTCACAAACAGATTAGAAATAGCTAAACCAATCAGGTGCTAAGAACAAAGAGGGCATGGCTCCTGTGTTGCTGTAGCCGTGCTTTGACATGTCACTTTGGTCCTTTTGGCTGAAATCACAATCTTTTGGTTTGATTTGATGGATGCAGATATGTTTTTCATGTTTTAGAATCCATGGGGGAAGCTGTACGTAGAACACCATTATACAACCTGATACATCAGTGTTTGCTGCTTGAGCTTGAACAGGTTCATTTACTCCATCATCTCGCAATGCATTCATCCACTAAGTCGAGCCAAGTGGTGAATTGAATGAAAGTCGTCTGTTTTTTCCCCAGTTTGGCCTAAATTCATCCGTTGATCTTGTGTCTCTGTTCTGAATGCCACACTCCTCACCTAAACCCCCCGAATGGCCGCCTGCCATTGTCAAAACGCCGTCATCCCTCATCAGCATCCCACCCGGGGCCAGTGATAGGTGCTCTGTCTCTGGTCGTGTCCTCACAGTGTTTCCTCTATAGTCCTTCAGTGGTGGTCCCGGCGCAAAGAGAAATTCTCCACCTTTTGTTAAACTGAAAATGTGCCAATGAAAATCATAAAATAGCCGTGACGCCCCCCCACCCCCCAACTGGCCATGTAAAACCAAAACTTGGGAAAAAGACGCGGACCGGAGAGTTGAATCGACTCCTACCCACCACTGTTAGCATTATAGGGGAAACACTCTGCTACTAGCACCAACACTTGTCACCCCCATCGCTCTAGCCCTCCGACGGCCCGGCCTGGACTCACTGCCTCGCTCACACCAAATACTCTGAGCTACAGCACGGGGAGGAGGCCGAGGAGGGGGAAGCCGACATGGGCAGAGAGTGGGGAGCGACCGTGGTGCCTGCTGGGGCCAAGATGACCTCCGCAGGAGGTGGTGTGGGCGCAGATGACAAAAAAGCCAGGGTACACGATCTCCCGCCGCCCATCGACTTGGAGGATCCGGACCGACTGGACGAGCTGGAGGATGAAGATCAGGATCCGATGGGAGTTCTGGCCGAAGAGTCCCAGAACGCCCGGGCCGCGATGTCTCCTCCCATGACCCCCCAGCAGCCCTACATCCAGTACCAGCACTCCTCCTACCCGCCCTACCTGGCGATGTGCGAGGGCGGCGGAGGCTCCTACAGAGGGGTGTCCCCAACCCTGGTCCACAACTACCCAGGTGAGATGTTTTACCTTGAAACGACTACTTCAACATAAAGGTACAGTTAAATAATCTGTCCTAAAAGATATTTGCACTGTACCTTTAAATATAGCAACATAAAGCTAAATGTACAGCTCTTGTAATAATAATAATAATTTATACAGCTCTTTTCAAGTCACTCAAAGTCGCTTTACAGAGTCCAGTCATACACACACACAGTCATCCCAGTGGTGGTGAGCTACATCAGTAGCCACAGCTGCCCTGGGGCAGACTGACGGAAGCGTGGCAGCCAATCAGCGCCTACGGCCCCTCCGACCACCACCAACATTCATTCGCATCCATACGAACCGGGGTGAAAACTGTGTGCGTGTCTTTATGATGGTGGGGGAAACCAGAGGAAACCTACGCAGACACGAGGAGAACACGCAAACTCCACACAGACAGGACCTGGGACGACTGGGATTCGAACCCAGGACCTTCTTGCTGTGAGGTGACAGTGCAAACCACTCAGCCACCGTGTCTCCAGGTTTCCACTACCCTCTGTACGGTAAGACGGCGGGCCGCGAGGAGTCCGAGGTGACTCCACCCCCCAGAGGAGGAGGCGGGCTCCAGAGCGGCGACCCGTCCTCGTCCTCGTCCCTGGAGATGCAGCAGCAGCAGCATCAGTACCACGGGAAATCTCCCGCTGTGAGACCTGATCCATCTAGACCATAAATACACATTATGAACCTGTTATAGTCCATAAATACACATTTGGAATCGGTTATAGTCCATAAATACACATTATGAACCGATTATAGTCCATAAATACACATTTTGAACCGGTTATAGTCCTTGAATACACATTTAAAACCGGTTATAGTCCATAAATACACATTATGAACCTGTTACACTTGTCTATATATATATATATACTGAGGAAAAGGCTTAGTAAAAGGTGTGTGTGTGTATGTGTGTGTGTGTGTGTGTGTGTGTGTGTGTGTGTGTGTGTGTGTGTGTGTGTGTGTGTGCGTGCGTGTGTGTGTTTGTGAGCAGCCCGGGGAGAAGGGTTCCCCCGAGGGAGAGAGAGAGACGGAGCGCGAGAGGAACCATGTGTCGTTCGCCCGACACCTACACACACACCATCACACACACCTGGGCATGAGCTACAACCTGATGGCAGGACAGTACGACATCTACCAAGGTACACACACACACTCACACACACACACACACACACACACACACATATACAAACACACTCTGTCCTCTGCCCTCATCACAGTTTATTTTGAAAAGTGACTTCCTTCCTGTGTCTGAAGGGCTGAGCTCCCGGTCGCTGGTGTCCAGTCAGCAGGTGTCGGGTCACTCCTCCACTGGTGAGTCTGTTGAATATTAATATTAATGTTTTACGTGGATGCATTCCTCTCTGCAGGTTTGGTAAATTCAGAAAAAAACATGGCGTCTTTTTCTCATCGTTTGATTTTCATGGAAAATATACAATCACAATTTTGATGTAAAAAGTTTTTTCTCTCATTTCAGTTAAAGTGAATTAAATATAAATACATAATTGCGGCTGTGTCGCTTCACTTTAGGTCGTGGAATATAATCATATTTATTTATAAAAATAATAGATTAAATCAAATTATACATTATTATTATTACCCACTTGGAAGAGTGTAATATGAACAATGTGATGATGAACATAATTAACCTTAAGCAGAGAGCCGAGGCATGAAGGCGAAAAAGAAGTTAATGTTTGATACCTGACGATCGTTAATTAATTATCTTCTTATCTTGTGAATAAACAACTTAATTATCTCGTTATCTAAAACAAACCACAATGCTTTTGATCAGCGACTGCGACAGTTGTCGCCCCCTGGTCTGGTACCAGGGGGCGACAACTGTCGCCCCTTGTGTACAGGAGAGAAAATGCAGCTTTTAACATATGAAGCTTAGACTTCTATACAACCAGAGGAGTCACACCCTGGGGGTCAGGTGAGAGAATGCAGCTTTAACACATAAAGAATACATTTCTATACAACCAGAGGAGTCGCCTCCTTGTGGTTAGGAGATAGAATGCAGCTTTAACACATGAAGCATAGACTTCTATACAACCAGAGGAGTCGCCCCCTGGTGGTCAGGAGAGAGAATGCAGCTTTAACACATGAAGCATAGACTTCTATACAACCAGAGGAGTTGCCCCTCTGGTGGTCAGGAGAGAGAATTCCTTGTGTAGTGTGTAGTTCTTGTGTGTCTTCAGTGTGTTGTCCTCTTTGTGTCCACAGAGGGCGAAGGCAAGAAGTAGGACCATGTTGGAGCCCACGTCTCACATGAGGACCGGCCGATCGATCAGACATCACTTCCATGGTGTTCAATAAGCTTCGCCTCGCTTAGAGGCAGAGAACTAGAATTTTTAAAAAAGAAACAAAAAGACTCTCCCTTTGATCTCCTACTCATGAAACCGTTTTTATAATGCGTCATTGAGGGAGCAGCCCGAGGGGCGGGGGAGGCGGGATCTGCATCGCCGTGTTTTTATTAAAAGCTTGACGCACCAGAATGCCGTGCGTCAGCCCCAGCTCGTGGCGTTCAACTTTATTTTAAAAAATAAAAAAATTGCACATTTATCGTAGTGTATTATGATGACAATGATGATAATATGACTGAATGTATCGAAGAAGACTTCCTTGATGGAGTTGAACTTTTTTTCTCTCTCCTTAAAACTGGGAAACAGCATTAGGAAGCTAAAAAGTCTATTATTACCCTTCTTCTTCTTCTTCTTCTTCTTCTTCTTCTTCTTCTTCTTCTTCTTCTTCTTCTTCTTCTTCTTCTTCTTCTTCTTCTTTTTCTTCTTCTTCTTCTGATTATTGAAGTGGTCCTCCTCCCTTCATCGTGCTACCGCTACACATTTGTATTACTAACCCGTACTTGAGCGTAACCATGTTGAATGTATCGTCTTTATGTGAGCGTAAACCTTCACATGTAAATATTCTGTACAGATTCATGGCGGAGCTCCGACAGGCTTCTATCCTGCTCTACGTTGACCTCCATCGGGGTAGGGGCGGTCGGAGCCTTTTAACTTATCGGATGAGTTTCGTCCTTAGAAAAGAGAGTTTGAGGACTTTAATTTGTTGCTTAACGACCGTCAGTTCCAGTTTGGGCCTCTTAAGAAGGTCTTAAAAAAGGTTTAGGACCCCAAAGACAGGCTCTCAGAGACCTGCAGAACTATGGCTACCAAATAGACCTTGCAGTGAGGTGGTTCGGCCAAACATAGGAACACGAACCAAGATGTTCACTCACCTGTTGATGTAACCAGGTGGCTTTCTTTTGAGCCTAAACCCAACCGGCCCTTAATGGCCGCTTGTTGAAAAAAGTCAATCTTCTGGATTGGTTCATTTGGGGGGCGGGACTTGAATAGAAACCAGCTGGTAATTTAAAGGTCCAGATTAAGGAAAAGGACTCGCCCAATACAGAATACATTTAGAATAAAAGAGCGAGGGAGTGACTTCAACACGTGTTGCTGTGACTTGATTCTCATTCTTTGCTTCTACCCTCGGAAGGACAGTTCCAGTGTCATACCCGTTTCTTTACTGTTACGTCTGAAGGCTGCTCTAAACTAGATGGATTTGTCCACGACCAACATTTGTCTACTTTGGAAATAAAAGCATTTGATTGCGAATCCAAATTTGACGTAAGCAAACTGGAATTAAAAGTTAACCCTGATAACACTGGAATTATCCTTCTGATTTCAAAGTTTACGGTCAGTGAGGCCCCCAGATCAGAAGTCCCACAATCCTTTGCTCCCCCCCCCCACCTCTTACAAGCTAACTATCTCATAGAGCCGCTGACAGACCATTAGCTAAAGCGCTGTACTTAAAGGATCAGTGTGCAGATCTATCGACAGAAATAGAATATCACATAATTAGGTTTGATTTATTTTGTGTGTGATAACCTGAGAGTGAGAATCGTTGGTGGGTTTCTGTTATCTTAAAAAGAGACGTTTAAGTCTACATTTGGAGCTGGCGGCCATGTTTTTTCTACCGAAGCCCAGAAGAACAAAACTATCGGCCACCATAGTCCTCCATGTGTTTACAATCTGCAACTTCACCACCTGATGTCACCGAATACTACACACTGCACCTTTAAGTACACTTTTGTGGTATATAAGCCCACTTGTACTTTAATTGAGTATTTCCATCTAATGCTATTGTACTTTTTACTGCACTATATTTATTTGACTCTTTTAACTTCATTTCCTCTACAGATTGATATTAATACGACAAAATATGATAAACAAACCCGTTCTGATGTATTATTGTGGATAGATCTAATAGTTTGGAGAAAATAACAACTTAATCAGCATCAAGTTATGAAGATGAATCTTTCACCAGCTGCAGCATCAAAGTGATGAACACATGAATGCATCAATAATTATTATCCAGCTATATAATATAGTGTATATATGTACTATTCTGCATAGTGAGTACTTCTACTTTTGGTACTTTTAGCCTAAGTGCTAACACGCTAATACTATCCATCAACGCCTACCACGATGCATTCAATGTTATGTCGTACAGACCGTAATTTAGAGCGTTGGCCTGTAGTTATAGTTCTGAAATCTCAGTTACTTTATATATATATATATATATATATATATATATATATATATATATATATATCTATGTGTGTAATGTGTTTAATACTTTATATTATGATATAAAGTATTATATATACATATATATATATATATATATATATATATATATATATATATGTAAAAGTACTAGTAACATTTCGGTAAAAGTACTAGTATTTAGTAAAAATACTAGTAAGACTTCGGTAAAAGTACTAGTTTTTATGTGACAAAAGGAATTCAAATAACATCAAAATATTTAAATAAGTATAAGCATATTTAAAACAGTTGATTCGGCTTTTTAAAAATCCTGATTAAAAAATACAGTGCTAGTGTAAAAAATGTAATTAAATTAAATGTAATTACATTTAATTTGTATCATTGTGACGACATGGCTGGCATTCAACATCAAGATAATAACCATAACATTCAACACTTTTCAGTTAAGAAACACAAAGACTGGTTTAGAACAACAACAAGAACAACAGTTTTCTTCCATTGTAGCTTGAAGTAATGGTGGTTAGTATATATTTAGCGGTCCATCAGCGGCTCCTCCTCTCCAACACCTCACCTGCCTCGTGTAGGTGGTCATTCTACTACTTGAATATAGTGCTATATGAACTCTGTTTACACTTATAAAGGCTGCTTGGTGTGTGTTCACTCCTCATCCCGCCCCCTGTCTCCCGTTACGATACACGGAGAACTCATATTTGAACATGGAACCTGCTGTTGCTTTTTTATACTGTATATGCCTTAATTCATATGTTTGGCAATCATGATTAAAGGATGTTTTATATTTAAAAAATATTCTCTTCTGTGGAGTTTTGTCTTTAGAAGTGCTTTTAGATGTCTGTATTGAGTATATTGACCCTATTATTACTCTTTTCTGCTTTTATTGATGATTGATGATTATTTTTTGATATCAAGTGTTGGAGGAACATCATTTAGTTCAATAAAAGTAAAAAAGTGTAGAAATACTGTGTAATTTCCCGCACTAATAATAATAATAATCTTACATTTGCAAATAATATGAATCTGAAAATAAACTTGAAAAAACTACAGCTGTCAAATAAAAGTAGTGACTTAAAGAAAGTCCAGTGTTCCCCCACTGGATTGTAGTGGAGTAAGTTAGATAACATATTAGTACACAAGTATTTCAACATTGTGCTTAAGCACAGTTTGAGTAAGTGTACTTGGATACTTTAGTTTCCACCTCTAACTGCAGCAAGGTACATCAGTAGTAGTGATATCAGAGCAGCGTCCTGCAGTTCCGCCTCCCGCCGGCGGAGGAGGGAGTGGCGCTAAACATGTAAGCGTCTCTAGCGTCACTTCCGGTTTCAAAAGAAAATGGGTGGCGCCAAAAGCTTGACAACAAAGCGGCTGTTTGCTGCCTTCGACTTACAACCGGCTTTTAACACTTTACACGTTCAATGAGAGCTTCTGAATTCATCTCCGTCGAAAGGACTTTCATATCTAGAGTTTAATAGTTGTACTAATGTAATGGCGTCAAAAACCGACCAACTTCTCATCGTTGTGTCCATCCTCCAAGGTGAGAACTGATGTAACCTACATTATAAACATATACAAACATACATTATATACATATATATATATATATATATATATATATATATATATATATATATATTACTAGTAACACTTTAGTAAAAGTACTAGTCACTTCTCATTAAAAGTACTAGTAACACTTCAGTAAAAGTACTAGTAACGCTTCAGTAAAAGTACTAGTAACGCTTCAGTAAAAGTACTAGTAACGCGTCAGTAAAAGTACTAGTAACGCTTTAGTAAAAGCACTAGTAACGCTTTAGTAAAAGTACTAGTAACCCTTCAGTAAAAGTACTAGTAACGCTTCAGTAAAAGTACTAGTAACGCTTTAGTAAAAGCACTAGTAACGCTTTAGTAAAAGCACTAGTAACGCTTTAGTAAAAGTACTAGTAATGCTTTACTAAAAATACCACGAACACGCCCTCTTTCCGATTGGCTCCTCCCCCAACGCTATCTTTCCTCCTATAGGGCGCCACTTCCCCAAGGCCCCCCGCCTCAGCCTGGTGGTGCAGCTGAGCTTCGATGGCGAGCAGCTGGCCACGGACCCCGTGGAGCACCGGGACCAGCCAGTCTTCAGCACCGAGCTGGCCTGGGAGCTGGACCGCCGGACGCTGCACCAGCACAGGTGGGACAAGATCAGTAAAACTACATCAGACCATAAGGATAAGACCATAAAGATATCTTAGTCATCAGAGTATTAATATTATATATTTGGTCCTGACTGTCACTAACAAGTGTTTAATATAAATAAATATATGAATCTGACATTTATTTCCTCTATTAATTGATTAATTTACTTTCAAAACAACTATTATTGCATCACATTAAATACAAATAATATTCAATATTTGTATTTTAAAAAAATCATCTTAATAATAAAATGTTTCTTCATAATACACCTGTAAAAAAACAAAGTTATAAATTATTTATTATTCTTTCAATAAGACTTCATAATAAAGGTAGATCAAAGGTATATCATAATTTAAATAAGTAAAAAAAACACATCAGTCATTAAAGAAAGGTCTAGTTTTATTTTTAAATATCGTAGTACCATATTCTCTGTCTCGTGTCCCTCAGACTGCAGAGGACGCCTATCAAGCTTCAGTGCTTCGCCGTCGACTCCGTGAGCAAGAGGAGCGACAGCGTCGGCTACATCGTCCTGGACCTGAGGTCTGTGCAGGAGGTGCAGCAGGTGAGTGTCTCCTCCTGCTCCTCTTCCTCATCCTTCTCCTATTAGCATCTCTCTTCCTGCTCCTCCTCCCATTAAAGCGTCTCTCCTCCTCCAGGAGCCCCGCTGGTTCCCTCTGCTCAGCAGTAAGTACACCAAGCAGCGTCCGGCGCTCCTCCTCAGCATGTCTCTGGAGAACGACGCCAAACTCCACCAGCCGTCTCCTGATAGGTTCAGAGCCAAGAAGGCCCCGCCCCGCCACGGTCAGCTGATCCACATGCACTAAACATTATGTTTGTTGTTGTTCTCCTTCTTGTTGTTGTTCTCCTTCTTCTCCCTGTTGTTGTTCTTTTTTGTTGTTGTTGTTGTTGTTCTCTTTCTTTTTGTTCTTCTCCATCTTGTTCTTGTTCTTCGTATTCTTCTTCTTGTTTGTTTGTTTTTGTTCTTGTTCATGTGCTTCTCCTTCTTGTTATTTTTCTTCTTGTTCTTCTTCTCCTTCTTGTTCTCTTATTTTGAAAGAAAGACCATATTCCTCATGAATTGAGACCCTCATGCAGCAGTTTCCTAACCCAGAGATGACGGTTAACTCTTGGATGACAGTGTGAATAAATCATGACATCATACAATCACTTCTCTTCTTCTTCTGCTGCTGCAGGTCCTCCTGCGGTCTCAGAGCTGCTGCCGGACCGGCTGCAGGCCTCTCTGGTCCCGGACCAGGGCTACCACCAGGTGGGCCCAGCAGAGCTCTGCTGCGACATGTTCTTCCTCTCCGTCACCGTGGCCTTCGCCACCAAGCTGGAGCAGGTATGAACGATAGTACATTTTAAAATACTGTATTTTTTCCAGCCTGTGAAAAGTCCTGGGAAAAAATGTAATCCCAAACATTTTGGAAAATTGATGGAAAATTTTAATATTGAGCATTTACGTTGAGTTAAAAGAAAATATATAAGCCGGCATACGCTAAAAGACGCACATGTTTATTCTTTTAATCAAACTATTGTCTCTCATTCATTTGTGTCATGCTGTACTCTACACTTCGGAATTCTCTTTTAGTTTGGATATTAAATGTTCTGACTTTTTCTTGTAAGCACCAAGATTTCACAAAATGGTTTGTCATGAAAATGAAAAGTCATGAAAAAGTGATGGAAAGGTCACGAGAAGGTCATGAAAGGTCATAGAAAAAGTGATGGAAAAGTCCTGGAAACTCATTGGTCAACATGTGCATGAACCCTGACTTCCTGTTTCTTCCAGTTGGTCCCCAGCACCGTGAAGCTGTCGGGGGAGGAGCCAGGCTTCTTCTTCTACTACTCATTGCTAGGCAACGACATCACCAGCGAGCCCTTCGCCAGCCTGCTGCGCCCCGACTTCGAGCCGGAGCGCGCTTCGGTGCGCATCCGCAGCAGCAAGAAGGTCCTGCAGAGCTTCCTGTCGCAGCAGCCCAGTCTACAGGTGAGTCTCTGGAGGGGGCGGGGCCTCTGCGTCGACCCTTTCGCTCACCTGTCCGTCCTCCTCAGATCCACCTGTGCCGTGGGAATCACTCCCTCGGCAGCACCGACGTCACCCTGTCGGCCCTCGGTGGCGCGGCGGTGGATCTGGACCACATGGCGGCGACGGTGGAGGGGGCGTTCGTTTTGCGGCCGTCGAAACGATCCAAGATGGCGGCGCCGCCGCTGCACGCCGACCTGCAGCCGACGGTGGGAGTGGCGGTCACCCTGAGGAGGGAGGACGTCACGGCACAGGTACACAGGAAGTTAAACACCCCATAATACACCTCCAATGTTTTGTATTCATGTGAAAACATCTGGATCCATTCTAGTTTATTACCAACGCTTCATTTTACTAGATTACACCTGAACGCATCATGAGAACAGCCAGTACTCATGTTTACTGAGCAAAGCCTGAACGCACCATGAGAACATTATTATTTACCTATCTACTTACTACTCTCACTTCCTTCTTCCTCCAGTCTTTAGGGACTAAAGAAGTTCCCTCTGACGCTCCTCAAAGACCTCCTGCTCCTCCTTCGGTTCCTCCTCCTACTCCTCCTTCGGTTCCTCCTCCTGCTCCTCCTTCCTCTCACACGGAGAGCGAAGCGGAGAGTCTGCTGGAGGAGCTTCATCGTGGCAAAGAGCCTCCGGCGGCGCTGTTGCCAGGAGATCTGGAGCTTCCTGTTCAGCAGCAGCCGACAGGAGGCGGAGCTTCATCCGTCAGCGTCTCTGCTCCCAAAGTGTCCATCCCGTCCTCCGCCCACCACTACTGCTTCTCCCTGGACCTCCGCAGCCTGAGAAACCTCAGCCAGACGCACGCCATCGCTGCCATGCTCAGGTGAGATTCTTCTTCTTCCCTCTCTTTTTCTTCGCCTGGTTCTTGTTAGGGTCCAAGCGACTGACGAAGAGCGACTGACGAAGAGCGACTGACGAAGAGCGACTGACAAAGTCAGTCTGAGAGTCTTCTCAAAATCTGTGTTCTTTGGCGATCGTTTCAAAGAGAGCAGACGTGTCCAGTCAGTCAGGTGATGTTTATTTGTTTACTTGTTTATTTGTTTATGTGTCCAGGTACTCGTACCAGTTCTTCGGCAGCGCGGCCCCCATCATGACCGGCCCCCCTGTGGAGCTGCAGAGGAGCTGCGAGGCCTCGCTGCCTCAGTCCTACTGCGCCTTCGACTTCGCTGCCCTGCCCCAACAGCTGGAGGACACCTTCCTGAGGTACACGCACACACACCTTCCTGAGGTACACACACACACCTTCCTGAGGTACACACACACACACCTTCCTGAGGTACACACACACACCTTCCTGAGGTACACACACACACCTTCCTGAGGTACACACACACACCTTCCTGAGGTACACACACACACCTTCCTGAGGTACACACACACACCTTCCTGAGGTACACACACACACCTTCCTGAGGTACACACACACACACCTTCCTGAGGTACACACACACACACCTTCCTGAGGTACACACACACACACCTTCCTGAGGTACACACACACACCTTCCTGAGGTACACACACACACCTTCCTGAGGTACACACACACACCTTCCTGAGGTACACACACACACACACCTTCCTGAGGTACACACACACACCTTCCTGAGGCACACACACACACACCTTCCTGAGGTACACACACCTTCCTGAGGTACACACACACACACCTTCCTGAGGTACACACACACACCTTCCTGAGGTACACACACACACACCTTCCCGAGGTACACACACACACACACCTTCCTGAGGTACACACACACACACCTTCCTGAGGTACACACACACACACACCTTCCTGAGGTACACACACACACACACACCTTCCTGAGGTACACACACACACCTTCCTGAGGTACACACACACACACATTCCTGAGGTACACACACACACACACCTTCCTGAGGTACACACACACACCTTCCTGAGGTACACACACACACACACCTTCCTGAGGTACACACACACACCTTCCTGAGGTACACACACACACACACCTTCCTGAGGTACACACACACACCTTCCTGAGGTACACACACCTTCCTGAGGTACACACACGCACACACCTTCCTGGGGTACACACACACACCTTCCTGAGGTACACCCACGCACACACCTTACTGAGGTACACACACACACCTTCCTGAGGTACACACACGCACACACCTTCCTGGGGTACACACACACACACACCTTCCTGAGGTACACCCACGCACACACCTTCCTGAGGTACACAAACACCCTCCTGAGGTACACACACCTTCCTGAGGTACACACACCTTCCTGAGGTACACACACACACATACCTTCCTGAGGTACATGTACACACACCTTTCTGAGGTACACACACACCTTCCTGAGGTACACACACACACCTTCCTGAGGTAAACGCACACACACACCTTCATGAGGTACACACACACCTTCCTGAGGTAAACGCACACACACACTTCTCACATTTGGCCAGCAGGTGGTGGAAGAGGACTGTTTTCATGTTGTTTTGTTTTGTTCCCTCTCTCTCTCTACACCTCTCCCCCTCTCTTTTTTCCCTCCCTTTCTCTCTCTCTCCCCTCCCCTTCTCTTTCTCTCTCTACCCCTCACTGTCTCCCTCCCTCTCCCCTCCCCTTTTCTCCCCTCCCCCCCAGAGTCCCTCTGGTGGTGGAGGTGTGGCACAGGGACTCCTCCAGTGGGGACCGTCTGATTGGCCGAGCCTCCGTCCAGCTGTCTCGGCTGCTGAGCTCCGAGAGGACCGGCCTGGCCTCCTCGACGGGGGAGCCGGGCTGGAGGCGGAGCCACCGGGACCGGATCCCCGTGGTGCCGACACAGCGGTGAGCGGAGCGCCGCCGGCGGAGCAGGTCGACGAGGTGTGAACCGTGAACACGGTTAACCGGCTCCGTTTTTCTTCACGTCCTTCAGGCCCAGTGAGCCGGTGGCGGAGCTGAGCTACGTGGCCACGCTGGAGGACCTCGGCCTGGTGAGAGCCAGAGACGTCGTGGTGGTCGACGAGTCCTCACAGGTGAGACGGAGAAGAAAACACTTTATTTAAATATCACCTTTTAATGGGAGATGTGCATAGAATAATTATTGTTCAAACATTTATAGTATTTAGCTGCGCAGGTCTGCGATATTTTTATATATATATATATATATATATATATATATATATATATATATATATATATAAATGTTATATATATAAAATTATATATAAATGTTTTTAATCATTGTTTTTAATCCTCATCATCAGAGTGTCCCTGTGGCCCCCGTTCTTGAGCCGCCCCCCCATCCTGCAGCACCCGGCCCCCTCGTGGCCCCCCCACTGGGCTCGGAGGACCCGGCCCCCTCTAGGGACACCCAGGAGTACCGCACGGCCCTGGAGCTGGAGCTGTGGAAGGAGGAGCAGGAGGACCTGTTCGACGACCAGGTGAACACAGGGGAAATATAAATAATAAGTTTAATACAAAGAAATATGTTACGGATGTCAATGTAAATATACTTATTCTTCAAACGGAACATAAATCATCTGTAAGATTTGATTCATAACAAACACAATGTTGAGTCATGAAAGTTGACAAGTTTGCTTCCAAATGATTATTATTATTTTGGGAAGTTATGGCATCAAATAAGTAAACAAATCAAAACCACAACGCACTTCAAAGTATGACACAGATGTCTCATAGTTAATTTCCCCATATTTATTTATGTCAGTAGATTTCCAATAGAAAGTCATAATTTTAAAAACACAATATCAATATAACGGATATATTTGTAGATTATTACGAAACAAAAATTATACATTTCAAAAATTAGGGTTCTACCTTTACAAATTTAAATTGTACCCTTTACAAATTTAAATTATACCTTTTTAAATGTTTTAATTATACCCTTTAAAAGATAAATGTATACCTTTTACAAACATAAAATCATACCTTTAAAAAAAAATGTAATTATACATTTGAAAACATTTAAAATATACCTTTTAAAAATGGTAATTACACCTTTAAAACACATTTAAATCATACCGTTATTAAAAAAGTTATACCTTTTAAAAATGTAATTTGTATAGCTTAAAAATATGACACCGAAATTAAATAATATACATATTCTTTAATTACCAATTTTTTAACCGTCCCTTCTAGTCAGTAGATTTCTACTAGAAAGTCATAATTTAAAAACACAATATCATATTTTAATATTATTACGAAATTCTGTGTATGAAGTCGGTCACGTGTGTCTAAAACATGTCAACAGCACAAACCTTTCCCTCCTTTGAGGACAGTCGACTACTAAATATGAAGCGAAATAAAAGTATGAATGAAGCTGTTTCTACATTTCAGCTGAGGAGGAAGGAGCTGAGCCACATGAAGGCTCTGGCGGAGGAGTGGAGGAGGAGAGACCAAGAGAGAGAAGCTGTGGTCAAGAAGAAGGTGGTGTTGCCTCCATCTTGTGATGCACGGCGTGCGTCCGCGTGACCGTGTGACCTGATTGGCTCCTGTGTGCAGGAGGTGGAGTACAACCAGCTGGAGGAGCAGCTGCAGAAGACCCTGAGCGACCTGGAGGCTCGAGAGAAACACCTGGCTGCAGCCGAGCTGGAGGTCAGAACCACCTCCGGTACACGGAGAGGCCGTCACCTGGTCCAGAGCGGCGGTTCATTGTTGTTGTTGTTGTTGGTGTCGGTCAGACTCAGAGGCTGCAGAAGGACCTGCGGGCCGAACACAGCTTGACCCAGAGGGAGCTGCAGGAGAGCAGCAGGAGGCTGCAGCAGGACTGCGACCACCGGGTGGCGCTAGAGGGCGACAAAACCCGGCTGATGGAGGAGGAGAGAGCCCGTCTGCTGCAGCAGGTGGAAAGAGAGATGAGCTCATACAGTGTTGAACACAGGACTAGCTCCGCCCCCTTTACTAGAGGAAGCTCTGCTCCCTGTACTAGATGGAGCTCCTCCCCCTTTACTAGAGAAATCTCCTCCCCCTTTACTAGAAGGGCTTCCTTACAGTGAATCCCTTCCTGTCTCTTTTGAACGCAGGACAAGAGGAAGCTCCTCCCCTTTTACTAGAGAGAGCTCCTCCCTCTTTACAGTGAACAACTTCCTGTCTGTCTAGTCCTGTTACAGGACTAGAGGAAGCTCCGCCCCTTTATAGCAACTAACTTCCTGTCTGTGTTGAAGACAGAATCAAAGGAAGCTCCGCCCCCTTCATAGTGAGTAACTTCCTGTCTGTTTTAAACACAGGACTAGAGTAAGTTCCTCCCACTTTACAGTTAATGACTTCCTGACTTTGTTGAACAGGGGACTAGAGGAAGATCCGCCCCCTTTATAGTGAGCAACTTCCTGTCTGTAGAAACACAGGACTAGAGGAAACTCCACCCCCTTTATAGTGAGCAACCTCCTGTCGGTGTGCTCCAGATTACAGACGGAGAGTCTCGGTACCGACAGCTGGAGAGAGAGTTCCATCTCTACAGGGAACAGCAGTCGGCGAGGCCGGAGGTCAGACTGCAGTCGGAGGTCAACCTGCTCTCTCTGGAGAAGGTAATTATATCTCGTATAAAGATGCCTTCACATCAAAAGCAAAACTATTTTTCGCTAAAAACACGTCGCCCAAAACGTGTGAGTTTACTCGCTCAACCATTCACTGTGTTCTCACCATCAGTGTCAAGAGTGTCTCGTCTCCGTAAAGACCGGTATCATCTCCTTCATCCAGCAGAATAACTCACCACTAGTTCTGCTTTATATTTGTTGTGGACGTCCCGCACACTAAGGCCCTCGTGTTTGGGTTGATGACATCACCCCTCACTCAGCTCGGTCACTTTCACCGATGAATTAACTGTTACGTCTGGAAGGCTTACGCCTCCAGCAACGAGAGCGGAACACAAGAGCTGATTGGCCCGAGTTGCGAGATTACCGCCTCAAATTTTAAATATTTTAGCTCGAGGCCAAAGTTGCGCCGCTGAAAACGCGTCGCCCCAAACGGAAAAATATTGCATCTATCGCAGCCACACGCGTCTGTACGTTGACTTTTCTGAAAAAATAACTGAAAATAGCTGAAAATAACTTAAATATGAAATGAATAACTGAAAATGTCTGGAAATAGCTGAACATTCTTTTAAGTTGGACATAGCTTAAAATAGCTGCCAACAGCTTAAATAGGCTGAACATAGCTTAAACATCTGAACATATAGATTTTTTTTCCTACAAAAGCATTTGTTGAACCCTGTCAAATAAAACATGATCAAATCACCAAAATAGTAGAATCAATAGAGAGGAAAGACTCAGCCGAACGCGCTAATATTATTCATCTGTCTGTGAAGTTAAATGTGACCTATTTCTCCTCATTTCTGTATTAAAAGTAGTAAGATGTATTATTGAGGTCAGTTTGCTGTTGTCTGGCGCCTCCGTGTTGATAAACATCGGGACAGAGGCTGCTCCTTGTGTCCCTCCTGTTGATTGTTAACGAGGATCAGCTGCGTGCAGCTCCTGAAGGCAGAATTGCCTTTGGATTTCTTCAAAAGCACCCTGTGAATCTTCAGAACTTGACAGAATACCATAACTCCAATCGCAAAAGTAACGTGATTTTGAGAGGCACAAGGCTTTTGTGAACGTTTAAATGTCCTTAAATATTTTTTAGGTTAAGAAATGAGGGTTTAGTCGCAGTTTAGAAAATGCTCCTGTTTGCTTCAAAAGAGTTGAAAGGTGCTCAGAATTACAATGGAGATGACTGAGGAGAAAGCCGGACTTCTCCCCTCGTTAAGGCTTCTCTCGAAAAATCTGGGAAACTGTTGGATTCCACAGTCACATGTCTACGACAAGCACAAGATTCCCTACTACTTTATCACAACATTATGTCTATAGAGTAAGAATTGTGGCCGTAGTGCCGATATACAAATCTTTTTTCCGCAAGATTCTAAAGCAGCGCTGCACTCTACCGATGACATCACAGCTCTAGACTTCCACACACACACCCATTGTAAACGTCAGGAGGAGCGGAAAAACACATAAAACTAAAATAATAACAATTAAATAACTATACAAGAAATCAAAGGAAGATGAATTACAAAGTTATAGCTAACACATTTGTCAACATTTTGAACGTGGAATTGTGTCTTTATCTGAATGTATGCCGATATAGTAAGCTTTTAAAGTTGAACAAGTTGAAGCGGATTCGAAGATTTCTCTCATTGGATCCCATTCATTATTTATTCCATAAAAAAATTAATAATTTGAAAATTAGAAAAAAAAATTAAAAAAATAGATAGCTGAATTTGCTGACAATTTGAAGATAATGTAAGTTTTTTAATGTTGAATATTTTCTCCATAGGAACTGATGAATTACTGATGAAGAAATAGAATAATAAAAAAGAGAAGTTTAATAAAGAAGACAAGAACAAGAGTTGGACTGCTTAAGCATTCCAACTAATAAAGAAGACAAGAACAAGAGTTGGACTGCTGAAGCATTCCAACTAATTAAAATGACATTTTTCAAAATTAAAATGATATTTGTAAAAAAAATTAAAACTGCTTTTATCTGTGGAGAGAGACACACTCACTCATGTGATGTCATGGTCCTGCAGGTGGAGCTGGAGAGGAAGCTGGAGTCCACCACCAAGTCCAAGCTGCATTACAAGCAGCAGTGGGGGCGGGCCTTAAAGGAGCTGGCCAGGTTCAAACAGGTGCGTCTGAACTGAACTCAGATCTGTTCTAAACTTCTTCTGAGGGAACATCCGGCAGTCCATTCATAAACTTTAAGAGAACTCTTAGTTACCGTGTAACGGCAGTTTTAATTCATATTTATTCCAGGTATTATTATCCTGATTAATCCATTTATAGTTCTTTAAAGTATAGAACCAGTTCATTAAGGAACATCAAAATATACTCTGCTTAGAATATTTAAGAAGCAGTTTTGTTCTGACACTTAAAGGAACAGTGTGCCACAAAAGAAGTGTTAGTATAACCGGGTACAGCAAAGTACAACCGAGTACAGCAAAGTACAAAAGGGTACAACAGAATAGACCAGAGTACAGCGTGTATTCTTTGCTTCCTTCAGAGAAAACAAAGCATCACAATACTCCCGTGTGATTAAAAGTCCTCACAGTAAAATACTACTACAGTATTTAGAAGTACTTTAGAATATGTAGAAGTACTTTAGAGCTGTACCTTTCCGTTCATTCATATACTGATGATTTTTTTATTGTTTTGGGATGTAAACATTTAAATAATCTAGGAGTAATATTTAGAATGTGGGCTTAAATTTCTTAATTTTTTTTATGTATAATATACGATATATATATATATATATATATATATATATAGTCTACTTTTGGACTAAATCCCGTTATTAAAAGAAAGTGTGTGTGCTTGGTCTGTGTGTGTCTGTGTGTCTGTGTGCTTGTGTGTGTGTCCGTGTGTGTGTGTGCATTTATATGTATGTGTGTGTTTGTGTGTGTGTGGGGGTGGGTGTGTGCATTTCCATGTGTGTGTGTGTGTGTGTGTGTGTCTATGAGCGTGTGTGTGTGAGTGTGTGTGTGTGTGTGTGTTGGCTCTCACAAGTTACATTGTCTACTTCACTCTCAGCTAAATATTTGGTTCTGTTATAAAAACACACCTCTCACTCTTTATCGCTCACTCTTTCCTTTCTCTTTTTACACACACACACACACACACACACACACACACATGCGCACACACTCACACACGCTCACAGCACTAAGTGGGGCCCTAGACTAATGTAAACACAGCAGACCTTATCTGACAAACTAATAACTGTTACTGACTTTAACCAGCTGGAAAAACTGAAGGGACATTTTTGTAACTCTCTTTTCTTTTTTACATCAATCTCTTCCCCCTCTTCTCTGTTTTCACTCCCTCCCCCCCACCCTCTCTCTCTCTCTCCCTCTCTTTCCCATGTTCTATCTCTTCAGACATTTTTTCTGTACTCGTTTATTATCCAACTCTTTTCTTTTTTCTTCTCGTTTATTTCAGTCCATACCTCCATCATCCTCCCCTTTCCCCCCCAGTTCTTAACCTCCCCCCTCCTCTAAGTGCCACATCAGGGTAAAGAAAACATGGAGTGATGGATGCCTGAGGGCGCCGGAGCGTCTATTAATCATTTGGCGTCGCGTTGCACAACACTTTCATAAAACATGGCGGTGTTTACACGAGCATCCGTCTTCTCCTCCTCCTCTTTATTCTCTCCTTCTCCTCTTTATTCTCTCTTTCCTGATATCCTCCTCTTGTCTTCTCTTCTTCTCCTTCTCCTCTATATTATCTCCTTCCTCCTCTCCTCTTGTTTACTCTCCTTGCTCCTCTCCTCCTCTTGTCTTCTATTATTTCTCCTCTCCTCTTGTTTTCTCTCCTTCTTCTCTATATTCTCTTTTTCTCCTCTCCTCTTGTTCCTCCCCCTTCCTCCTCTTGTCTTTTCTCCTTCCTCTCCTCCTTTTATTCTCTCCTTCCTCCAATTGTTTTCTCTCCTTCTCCCTCTCCTCTTTATTCTCCCCTTCCTCCTCTTCTCTTTTTTATTCTCTCCTCTCTTCCTCTTCTCTTCTCTCCTTCCTCCTCTTGTTTTCTCTCCTCCTCCTCTTTATTCTCTCCGTTCGGCTCCTCGTGTGGCGTGATGTTTAGCTCACGCTGGGTCATAAAAATTCTTTTGGTCTCGGGTAATAAATGTGCTGCGAGGAAAGGGGGCGGGGCTTCTTTTATTATTATAAGTCACAATATTAAGACAAGCAGCTCCAAGTTGGTCTTTTATTCTGAAGGAATAATATTGGGACAAAGAGCTCAGAGTTGGTCTTTTATTCTGAAAGAATAATATTGGGACAAGGAGATTAAAAGTTCTGAGGGGGAGCTAAATGTTTTTAATGTTTTTATTTTTTTTACAGCTCCACCACTAAATGTGTCTGTAGAAGTTATTTTTATCAAAGCTATTCATATCATTCATAACTGTATGTTTATAAAATCAATAATAGTAATGTTTAAATGTTTAAATCCTCAGTTTTCATTTAAAATTAAATTTATTGTAATTGTAATATAATTTAACATTTGTTTTATAGTTTATAGTTTATTAGTTTAATATTTTTTTCTAAAGTTTCCTTTTTTAAATATATTTTAATATTTCTTTGTATAGTTACATTTTTTTAAATAGAGTTTAATATTTTTATAAAAAAAAATAGTTTTATATTTGTCTTCAAGAGGCTATAGTTCTTTGGCTCTGGTTCCTCGGCTCCTGTTCCTCGGCTTCGGTCAATCAGCGATCGGGGGTTTGATTCCCTCCCAGTCGCCTCGGGGGTCTGTTTGTATACAAGCTTTCCGTCAATTTGTGACAGGTCGTCACGGTTACGGGTCCCAGTGAAGACGCTCTAATGGTTCCCACCCACTGGGGTGTGTGTGTGTGTGTGTGTGTGTGTGTGTGTGTGGGGGGGGGGGGGGTATTAACCCAAGTACAGTGATGTGATTTTAAGTTTCTTCAAAATGAATGATCTACATTAATTGATGAGGAATATGATTTACGGTCGGAAGATTTCTCCAACACTTTGATTGTAATCTGAGTATTATTATTATTTTCGAGTTTTGGTCTGTCGGTTGAACAAAAGACAACTTAATGCAAGTTAATACAAATTAATGCACACTTTTATGGATTTCTTTCACATATTTTTACCACCAAAGAAAACTAATAATCAAGAGAAGATTTAGATTATTAAACTAAACATTGTGAGATTCGTTGAACCTCCTCGGGTGTTAATCCTCCTCACCTCAAACTGTAAGTCATGTAATGAAAAACAACTTAAATTTGTTCTTGTCATAATAACTATAATAAGTTATTCTGCAATAAATAACTGTTCCAAGTTCTCTCTGCGTCTCTTCCTGACGGTTCTGTTTCCAGAGAAGACTTTAATACATGTCACAAAATAATGATATAAATCATACATATAGTATGATACATATATTTATCCGATTTAGAGACGATGATGGCCTTTCGTCAGCGTTCTGGATTTCGTGCTGCAAGTTTCTGATGTAATAAGTTAAAAAATATCATCTGAGTTGCAGTAGCCCTTCCCCCGCGGTATCACCTCGTCCTCTAATTGTTCCATAACTCGGCCCTCTGGTTGTCCTTGGCAGCCGGTACCAGAGAAAATGTTTAGTGCGTTTGTTTTTCTAGTAATTATCGTTAAAACGGTCCGCAATGCAGCCGGATAACGGTCCTCAGGGAGGTGTGTGTGTGTGTGTGTGTGTGAGAGAACATGTTAGTTTTCCCATCCAGAACCATGTTCTGCTCTGTGTCACCAGAGCCCGTCTGGGGGTTTCCCAGCAGGTTGTTGGTTCCAATCCCTATCAGTGTGTTTTCTCTTTTTGTTTTCCCTGATTTATTAAGTTGTAACTCGGCATTGTGGGATATTTTCGGGAAAGTCTGAGCTGGAGGCCAAGAGCTGCCGAGTGGAATAACGACTTTATTAGTATTACTTTTATGGACTTTCTCTCTCTTCTCGTGGCGTTTCGTGAGAATTCCTCTAAGTCCTGAAACTTTTTTGTTTCCTCGGGGGACTTTACTTTATTGTTTTTATGAATATGTGAAACCAGACAAATTCATCACCGGCTCGCCGTGTAATTAGGGAGAAACAGCTTCTTGGCATCAAAACGTTTCTCACATTTCAACATCGGGTCAAAGGTCTATTGCGAAATGTTCTCGAAGTGAAACGAGACCGACGTGAACGAGACCGACGTGAACGAGACCGACGTGAACGAGACCGACGTGAACGAGACCGACGTGAACGAGACAAACGTAAACAAGACGAACGTAAACAAGACGAACGTGAAGAGACGAGCGTGAACGAGACCATTGTCAACAAAACCAACGTGAACGAAACCGCTGTGAAACGAGATCAATGTGAGCGAGACCGACGTGAACGAGCAACATAAACAAGGCCAACATGAACCAAACCATTGTGAAAGAAGCCAACGTGAAAAGAGACCAACGTGAACGAAACCAACGTGAACAAACCCAACAAGAACAAACTCAACGTGAATGAGACAAACGTGAAGAGACGAGCGTGAAAAGAGACCAACAGAAACAAAAACAACGTGAACGAAACCGACGTGAAAAGAGATCAATGTGAACAAGACCGACGTGAAAAGAGAACAACGTGAACTAGACCAACTTGAACTAGACCAACGTTAACAAAACCAACGTTAACAAAACCAACGTGAACGAAGCCAACGTGAACGAAGCAAATGTGAATGAAGCCAATGTGAAAAGAGACAAGCTTAATAAGAAACAAGCATGAAAAGAGACCAACGTGAACGAAACCAACGTGAACGAAACCAACGTGAACGAAGCCAACGTTAGCAAAACCAACGTGAACAAAGCCAATGTGAAAACCAACGTAAAAACCAATGTGAATGAAACCAACGTGAACAAACTTGATCAAAACAAACATAAACAAACGTAAACCAATGTGAACGAGACCAATGTGAACGAGACCGACGTGATGAGACCGACGTGAACGAGACCAGCGTGAACGAAACCACCGTTAGCGAAGCCAATATGAATGAAGCTAACGTGAAAAGAGACGAGCGTAATAAGAGACAAGCGTGAAAAGAGACCAACGTGAACGAAACCAACGTGAACGAAACCAACGTGAACGAAACCAACGTGAACGAAGCCAACGTGAAAACCAATGTAAAAACCAATGTGAACGAACTTGATCAAAACAAACGTAAACAAAACTAACGTAAACCAATGTGAACAAGACCGACGTGAACGAGACCGGCGTGAACGAGCAACGTAAACGAGACCAACATGAACGAAACCAACGTGAAAAGAGATCAATGTGAACGAGACGTGAATGAAGCCAATGTGAATGAAGCCAATGTGAACGAAGCCAACGTGAAAACCAACGTAAAAACCAATGTGAACGAAACCAACGTGAACGAACTTGATAAAAACAAACGTAAACAAAACTAACGTAAACAAAACTAACGTAAACCAACGTGAACGAAACCAACGTGAACAAAGCCAGTGTGAATAAAGCCAACGTGAACTAACTTGATAAAAACAAACGTAAACAAAACTAACGTAAACCAACGTGAACGAAACCAACGTAAACAAAATCAACGTGAAAACCAACGTAAAAAACAATGAACGAACTTGATCCGTGTGTGTGTGTGTGTGTGTGTGTGTGTGTGTTGTGCGTAGCGCGAGCAGGAGAACGCTGTGACGCGCCTGAAGAAGCAGCAGGCGGAGCTGGAGGCCATGAGGCTGCGTTACCTGGCAACGGAGCAGAAGGAGGCGGTCCATCAGGAGAGGCGGGAGCTGGATGACATCAGGAACCAGCTCAACAGGTGAGGAGGAAAAAGGGGAGGAAGATGAGAAGGAATTATTTCTGTCTAATTTATAAAAGTGAATTCATCATTCATTCACAGATTAAAGCAGCAAGAGGACCGGATAGACCCCGCCTCCTCCACTGGTGGTCACGCCCCCTCGCAGAGCCTGACCGAGGGGGCCGACGAGCACCTGAGCCGCCTGCTGGAGGAGAGAGACACCCTGCTGAGGACCGGGGTCTACACCCACGAGGACCGGATCATCTCCGAGCTCAACAGACAGATCCAGGACTCAATGAGGACCATCGGGACTCAATGAGGACCATCAGGACTATATATATATATATATATATATATATATATATGCATCCAATGCAGAATCAGAGTACTGTTCCTTTAAATGTGACGCGGACTGTTATTGTACTACAATGTTTGTATAAGTTATTAGTTGTGTGTGCTTGTGTGTACAGTGTGAGTATAGTGTGGGTTTTACCTGACAGCAGGTGGCGCTGCAGCCTCAGGAGACCGACACTCCTCTGACCTGCAGATGCTGTGAGACATTAATTTATTTTATCATCAACTCAGATATATTTGTTTCTGCAATAAATTATTTTGAGACAAAAATCGGTTGCATAATTTTGTCTTTTGGGGGTTTTCATATATTTTCTTAAATAGATTTCTTCTTTAGAAAGTAGCGAAGAACAAATGGAGAAATGTTTTCATAAAACTATATCATATTAATTCGGAGTGGAGAAAGTGAAGTCTTATCTCTCACACACACACGCACACACAAACAAACAAACACACACACTTACAGACACAAACTGACAGACACACAGAGACACAAAGACGCACACACACAAATTTCCAATTAAGAATTGAAAAACCTTTTTGATTTTTGTGTCTAATTGGTTTTGAAAGTGTGACCTTGTCTCCCTAATGTTCCCCCCAACTGGAAATTACACACAGACAGACGGATGCACACACACACACACACCACACACACACACACATTGTTTCTGTTGTAGATTTTTTTCTTCTCTTCTCAGTCAATTAGTCGGTTTTCTCTCTTTATTCTTTCCCAGCGTCATATTTCAGTGAGAAAAACTTTATTTCCATTTTTTATCCGACAACTGAAATCCCAATTCCGTATTGTTGCTGTTTTTCTCAAACGTGACTTTAGTCTGTATATCTGTGTGCTGCAGCAACAACTGAATCAGTAAAGGTTGAATATATCAAATCTAATGAACATTAGAAATAAATAAAACTAATTATTAAAAAAGTCAAATATCAATATATATATATATATATATATATATATATATATATATATATATATAAATGTATATATATATATTGTATATAAATAATATAAATGTATATTTTTTTTATATATATATATATATATATATATATATATATATATTTCTATATATACATTTATATGTGTCGTCCAGGCATCGTTTCCTCTCTGAAGTTATTCAAATAAATTAAACTCCCCCGTTTGTGTTTTCCTTGCTTAACGACCTTGTGTAATCTAATCTGGGCTCACTCACACGTTGGTCAGACGTCATAATACAAACAGTCCGAGTCTAGAACCGGTTCCCACGGTGGAACCCAAACACAACAGAACCGACACCACCACGCTGGAAACCATGTTTGTTTGGTTTGGTTGAATCAGAACGGAAGTGGACCGAGGTCAAGGAGGGGCCACACGCACGTGTGTGTCTGTGTGTGTGTGTGTGTGTGTGTGTGTGTGTGTGTGTGTTTGTGTGTGCGTGTGTGTCTGTGTGTATATATGTGTGTGTGCGGCAATTTAAAAGCTAAAATATTAAAATGTTGGTTGAGCTCGAAAAACATGTTTTAGTTAGCATTTTAAGCCACGCCCCTTTTGTAAATGCTCCAATCGCAGAGGAGCAACGTTGACCTCCTGTACTTTATTTGTAATTTGGAGGAACAATGAGGAGAAATATAAGATTTTAAGTAGAATAGAGTTTACGTTTTTTAAAGTCCTATTGTTCTGACATAAAGTCACAATAAAGATGTAATTAATGAGAACAAAGTCAGAATATTTCTAGAAAATATTTAAGTATTATTACGAAAATAAAATAAAAATTATATGAAAATAAAGGCAGAATTTTTGAAATTTTGATAAGAATACAGTTTAAATATTTAGTCCTAATATTCTGAGAATATATCACAATTTGTATGAGAATGTGTCAGAATGTGTCATGACAATAAGGACTTGAATTACATTTAAACAACTATGAATATTTCTAGAGAAAAAAACATAAAATTGTTATTGTTATAACGAAAATATAATTGTAATTTAATGAGAATAAAATGCAGAATGTTTCAAAGAAATACTCGTTATATTACAAGAATATTATAAATAAGTTCACCTCCTTAACAAGAGGAATCAAACCAGTGTTATGATGTTTGAGTCAAAAATCTGTTATATTCTTTAAATATTAGGAATGTTCTTCACCTAGTTTAATAATAATTCATTATAATTAAAGGTTGTTTGTCTTTCTCTTCTCCACCTAAAAGGATAGATGGTTGTTGTCGTTGTGAGAAGATGAAAGCATCATGTGGTGGCATCAGCCATCTCAGCATCATATGATCCCATCACCCTCTGTGGCGGCATCAGCCATCTCTTATGGAGTGGTCTCCTGGAGCAGCAGCATGGCAGCGGCTGACAGGAAGAGGCTGAACAAGCTGCTAAAGAAGGCCAGCAGCGTGCTGCGGTGTCCTCTGGATGCTGTGGAGGTGGTGGGGGACGGGGGGATGATGGCAAAGCTCTCGTCCCTGATGAACCACACCTCCCACCCCATGCAGGACACTCTCGCAGCGCTGCAGCTCCTTCAGCCGCCGGCTGGTTCCTCCCCGGTGTCTGAGGGAGAGGAACCACAAGTCCCTCCTCCCTGCTGCTGTCAGGCGGCACAACACACTGCAGCAGATCGCTAGAGATCCTGGCAAACTCAGCACTTTACTCAGCACTTTACTTTGTTTTCCCCCTGTATATTTTATATTTAGTATTAGTATTAGTATTTCGTTTTTAGTATTTCGTTTTGTGTTTTATATTTATTTTCATTGATGCTCTGATGAGCAACGCTGCTGTGATTTTTGAAATGTCCCCACTGTGGGACGAAAAAAGGTATATATCATATTATATCACAAACTTGAACAATAAAACACACACTAGTATAAATAAGAATGAAAACTGGACTTCAGCTTTATTCCAGAACGTCTTTTTTTGAGTTTTTGATCTCATTTCCTCATTCATTAAAACAACAATAAAAAACAACAACAAACAAACAAAAGGTGGGGAAAGGAGTCAGAGAAATCATGCAAAAAATGATTATCGTGCTCAGAAAGTTCAGCTGAGGAACCTTCTGAACTTCTTCAGAAACAATTCTATCAATCAATCCATCTGATATTTTATTTAGTATATATTTTTAATAAACATCCGTTTGTATCTTATTGTTCCTTAAAGTCCTCGGAAAGGAAATCCAGTTCATTTATTTCATGTATACCAAATCCCACAGTTTATATATGTATATATATATATATATATATATATATATATATATATATATATATATATATATATATATGTATGTATGTAAATATATATATTTATATATATATATATATATATATATATATATATATATAGAGAGAGAGAGAGAGAGAGAGAGAGAGAGAGAGAGAGAGGAAGAGAGAGCATTGGATTAAATCTTTGGAAGGAGCCAATACAGATTATTATCATTATTAAAGCTTTTTGTGTCATAAATGTGCTTTTACCCTCATTTGAATACAAAGTGTGTCGCAGTGAATATTTACAGATCTGAGATTGTCTTCATCCTCCAGGAGATGAAACAGAATAAATGTCCTCAGACTTCTTCTGATCGCAGCTCTCATAAACCGCGGGATCATTTCTATAAGAAATCTTGTCCATCATCTCGTTTCCTTCCAGAAATTAAATTATCAACATCTTGAAACAGAAAAGTGCCCGAAGCTCGACAATAGAAGATAAATATAATTTATGTTTTTTTTTGCTCCTTTTTTTTTTCTTTTTTTTTTACATACTCAACATTTTATTTCCTTCACTTTTGTAAAAGCATCGACATCGAGTCCGTTGGCTTCGGTCGCGCCTCCTTTAGGCGCCTCCATTGGGCGCCTCCATTTGGCGCCTCCATTTGGCGCCTCCATTGAGCGCCTCCTTTGGGAGCCCATTTTGGGAGCCTCCTTTGGCTTTAGTCACGCCTCCTTTGGCTTTAGTCACACCTCCTTTGGGCACCATCTTTGGGCACCACCTTTGGGCGCCTCCTTTGGCTTTAGTCACGCCTTCTTTGGCTTTAGTCCCGCCTCCTTTGGGCGCCACCATTGGGCGCCTCCTTTGGCTTTTGGTCGCACCTCCTTTGGGCGCCTCCTTCCTTTGGATTCAGTTGCGTCTCCTTTTTTTGGCTTTGGTGTCGCGCCTCCTTTGGCTTTGGTGTTGCGCCTCCTTTGGCTTTGGGTCAGGCCTCCTTTGGCTTCAGTAGCACCTCCTTTGGCCTCGGTCACACCTTCATTGGTAGCCTCTTTTTGGCGTCTCCTTTGGCTTCGGTTGCACCTTCTTTTTTGGCTTTGGGTCGCACCTCCTTTTTTGGCTTTGGGTCACGCCTCCTTTGGCTTCGGTGTTGCAAAAAGAATAAACAATACAAATTATTGTTTTTCATTGTTCAAAAAGTTTATTTTGTCTTTTGGAGTTAAAGTTAAAAAGTCTCCATGAACATGTTATTAGTCACTCCGTCTGAAAGTTCTTCTTCTTTGGTTTCTGGTTACATGAGGAGCAGGAGGCAGAGCCTAAACACCTCCTTTCTGGACAGGAAGTCTCTTCCAAGGTTTGTACAAGTACCCATGTACAAGTACCTGTGAATATGTACCTGTTAGTACTTAATCGGCTCAGGCAGCCATTAAGCTCCTTTCTGTCCAGATGTCGTGGACTCATTGCCTGTATCTATAAGTATTGATCCAATCAGAGGACATGTTGAAGTGGGCGGGACTTAAAGGATCAATGGACCGATACGTTGAAAGAATGCGGTCGACAAACGTTTCATCCTGGAGGTGAATGTGGTCTCAGTCGGTAAACAGTCGGGGGGGAGGGGGGCAGCTGGTGGAGATAGTCCACTTGGGAGTGGGGTGGGGAGGGGGAGGGGGGGTTAGTCCACCTCGATGGACTCGCTGCTCTCGTTCACAGGTTTACACTCGTTGGGGAGTCGCTGGTGGCGGCTGAGCTGAGTGGCCTGTGTGAAGCTGCGGTCGCAACGCTCGCACCTGAGACACACACACACACACACAGACACACACACACATACACATAGACACACGCACACACACACAAAGAAAGAGAGACACAGTGGTTAGTATAAGCATGAGACTTGAAACCGGACAAAGACACACAACATCGTGTGTGTGTTTGTGTGTATATTTGTGTATGTGTCCATGTGCATGTGTGTGTGCATATGTGTGTGTGTTTGTGTGTGTGTGTTTGTGTGTGTGTGCGTTGTATCAATCCTCAGTCCAGAGATTGGTTGTATGAAACCAAGATGGCTGACGGCCAACGTGTAAAACCGAAGGCTTCAAAAAACGGTTGACGTCACCACGACTACGCCCGCTTCCTCCCGCCGTGGTCACGAGACACTACGAGACCGCCTGTCCGTCAAAGTGACAGGCGGCCCTGTTGATAACGAAAACATTTTTGGGTTAATTTTATTGAGGACGTCGCCCAAAATTATGTAAAAATAAAAGTAGTCCCCACAAGAATAGCTGTACAAACACACACACACAAACACACACACACACACACACACTCACCTCCCTGTTAACTCTAATATCCAGTGACAGTATAAAGTGTGTGTGAGGCCCAGCGGAGCAGGAAGCTGTAATTGTTGCCCTGATCTTCACAACCTTACCGACCAATTATACACACACACATACACACACACACACACACACACACACACACACCTGTCAATAATCTATCTGGTGGGCTGGTGGGGAGGGGGGGATTCCCATCACACACACACACACAGAGTCACTGTCACTTCCAATAGAAAGAGAGAAAAGAGGGAGCTTTTAGTCAGACAGTGTGTGTGTGTGTGTGTGTGTGTGTGTGTGTGTGTGTGTGTGTGTGTGTGTGTGTGTGTAAGGAGGAGGGGGGGTCTTCAAAGAGAATGCTGTGTTGAGGAATTGGACTTAGCAGCCCTGAAACAAGACTAACATGCTGTTAGATGAACAGGAGGAGGAGGAGGAGGAGGAGGAGGAGGAGGAGGAGGAGGAGGAGGAGGAGGAGGAGGAGGAGGAGGAGGAGGAGCCTATAATCCGATCAGGAGAAGCGACTCCTGACTGTTGTCTGAAGCTCTTTAAGACGCTCCAGATGATCTGAAGTCAGCGTTCAGGCCGTGAATTATTCTTCCTCCAATAACCATGAAGACTTAACCCGACGTCTAAACCCGACCTCCACCATAACCATGAAGACTAAACCCGACGTCTAAACCCGACCTCCACCATAACCATGAAGACTAAACCCGACCTTCGCCAGAACCATGGAGACCTAACCCGACCTCTAAACCAAATCTCCACTATACGTCTGAAGACTAAACCCAACCTCTGAACCCGACTTCTAAATCCAACCTCCACCATAACCATTAAGACTAAACCCGACCTCTAAACCCGACCTCCACCATAACCATGAAGACTCTTTTCTGTAAAGTTGTGACTCAACAGAAGACGAGCAGCTTGACGGCCTCCACCGTCCAGCGAGTATCGGCGCTGAAAAGCTGCCGACCACACAGAATCCCGGCCTCCTCTGTGAGGGGGGGTTGGGGGGGGGAGGGGAGAGGGGGGGGGTAAAGTTGAGCCTCCTGACAAAGTGACAGTGGCAGCTTTAATCTATTCGCCGCGCCGTCCGAGAGGAGATAACTCCCCGAGAACATCGACCCGCTAAAGATTTCTGACGCCCCGTCCATGATTGTCTTTGTGCCGCTCCGCCTCCACCGAGACTCTGAAGTGCTGATGAAAAGGTTCGGGGGAGGGAGGGGGGGGGGGGGGTCCTCAGATTGCTTATTAAGAACGCTGATTTGCTTTAAGCGGATTTTCTTGTCGTTTCACTTTTTACACCATGATCTCTTCTTCCTCTCTCTCTCTCCACGTCAATGGCACCTCTGGGTTCCCCTGATTGCTTATTAAGGTCGTTAATTTGTCCCCCCCCCCCCCCCAATACGTGTCATTCTAGGTTCTTCCACACTTTCTCCACCTCCTTCCAGTTCCTCCTCCTGTCTCCCTGAATGTGTGATCCCCTTCCGGTGCTGAAGGAGGCGCCAGAGAGGCGAGAGCAGCTTCCCGTCCTCCGGTTCTACCCGGAAAAAGTTTACGAGATTTCTTTTGCTAGTTAATTCTAAAGAATTGGAAATTTGTATTTTAAACAAACATTACTTTTCCTGGGGGGTTTATTTAGAAAAAAAAAAGAAACTTTTAAATGAATATTTTAAAGTCACGCTGACTCTTCTTTGTATATTTGTATTACATTTATTGTAATATGAAAGAGGCCACAGAGCTCCACCTCCTTTTTGGAAGAGAAGTCCCAAAAGAGGAAGTTCCTCACCTCGAAGTCTCAATTAATCAAAATTAACGAATGACAGTTAAATAATTCCATATTTGAGCTTCTTTACATTGTAATATTGATTTAAATGGACGTGTTGAGGCTCCGCTCAGCTTTAAACAACCCGCACTGATGCTTATTGATAATTATGAGTATTCCAGGGTCAGCAAATGCCGTTCACATTAAAATAAATCCATGCGGCCTCGACCCTGTGAGTTGATCAATGGATCGCTGAGCTGTTTATGTCCACGACGAGTCCGACTGCATTATGTTAACGAAGCTTTCAGCCCACCAGGAACCATTGATTTAATTTATTTAGTAAACAATAGGTGGACGTATTGGTATTTAGAAAATAACTAAGGATGGAATTATGTTCCATAATCATGTGGACGTCCAATATGACATTTCTGGTTGTATAGAAGTCCATGCTTCATGTGTTAAAGCTGCATTCTCTCTCCTGACCACCAGGGGGTGACTCCTCTGGTTGTATAGAAGTCCATATGGGTTTGGTGGGTGGTGGTTTAGGTGTGGGGGGTGGGGGTACTCACTGGTACTTACTTGAAGGGCTTCTCCCCGGTGTGCGTGCGGATGTGGTTGTTGAGCGTCGTGGCTCCGGCGAACGCTCGGCCGCAGTAGCCACACTTAAAGGGCCGGTCGCTGGAGTGCGTCACCACGTGGTTCCTCAGGTCCGACGGCTGGGAGAAGGACTGGGAGCAGTGGCCACACTGGTACGGTCTGGGGGTGGGGGAGGGGAGGGGGGGGGGACATGGAAGGGCGTTCAAAGACACTCTGAGAATGTCGCTTTTACAGAAACGAGACATTTTGTCAACAACAAATAATCTTTTGTTCACGATAAGAATGTTTCATTAAGTTATTGTTTGTTTGTGTATTTAAGTACTACAGTAGAGTTCATGGTAATAGTTACATCCCAGTACACCCAGTGCATAATGTACACAAACACACACATACATACAAACACTCACACACTCACACACACACTCACACACACACAAGGTTGAGTCGGACGCTGCACCGTAACCATGGCAGCATGACCCTCATCAACAATGCAGGCAGAGATCATGACTGGACCATTTATCACTGTGTGTGTGTGTGTGTGTGTGTGTGTGTGTGTGTGTGTGAGTGTGTGTGCGTGTTTGAGTGTGTGTGTGAGCGTGTGTATTTGTGTGAGTGTGTGACAGAAACAATAGCAGTGTGTCTGCTAATAGAGTCCAGCTTTCAAACAGCAGCAGATCTAATCTAACACTGTTTCTATTTATTGAGCTGAAGACACACACACACACACACACACACACACACAGAGACACACATACACACATACACGCATATAGACACACCCACACCCACAAAGAACATTATCTTGTGATATGGTTTTAACTTACTGGACACTTCCAGTGTGTTAAACAACGTCTCGGCTCATATCCCCCCCCTCCCCCCCGTTTCCATTATCACCCCCACCCCCTCAATACATCTTACTACTAGTAATATTGGTGTATATGATGTATCTATATATACACATAATATACATTATACATTTATATATATATATATATATATATATATATATATATATATATATATATATATATACATATATGTATTCATATATGTATTCATATTATATACATACGTATACTGAACATAAATGTATATGTTAAATTAAATATGACACAATCACTTAGACATATATTGAATACAAAATCAATTTAATTCAATTTAAATTTAAATTACATTTAAATTACATGTATATTTAAACTTAAGGTTAACACATTCAGAATCACACATTCACAATCACACAATCACACATTCACAATAACACATTCAAACAATCACACATTCACAATCACACATTTAAAATCACAATCACAGATTTATAGTCACACATTCACAAGCACACATTTACAATCACAATCACACATTCACAATCACATATTCACAATCACACATTCACAATCACACAATAATACACCTACATCCACACATTTACAATCAAAAATGTACAATCACACATTCACAATCACACATTCACAATCACATATTTACAATCAAATATCTATAATTACACATTCACAATAACACAATCATACATCTACAACCATACATGTACAATCACTCACACAAATGTTTAGCAGATCTTCAACACTTTTTGATGTTTCCTCCAGAATGAATTGATGAATTTAATTATCGACAGATTCTCTAAATAATTAATTGATCTGCTGATCGATCACTTCTATAATCATCAGATCTCCCAGTTGGTTTTATATCAACGAGCAACATCTCTCTCTCTCGGCGTCCGTCAGCGCCATGTGGTTATTACACTGTTATTACACGGTTTCTACACGGTTATTATACGGTTGTTACACACAGCCGGAGTCGCAGGCCGCTGACGGCACAGACGCACAAATATGTTCAGAGTCAAACAAAAACACAGAAGTAGACGCTTTGGATTCGGTTCACAGGCCAAAATAATAATACGTGGTTTGGACCGGCGATGACAGTCCAACCGGCTGCCATGTTGTTCCCATCTAGCCCCGCCTCCAAATGTCTGTGTGTGTGTGAGATCTATAAACTCCATGGTTGTCAGCACGTCTGGGGGAGGCGGTCCAGCACAATAAACCCGGTGGGTTCTGTCAGCGCCGCATGAGGTAACAGCACCAGAGCCTCGGCGCCTGCACCTTTAAACATGGCGGCCGATGACAGAGGCCTTAAAACCCGGACCGGAGGGCCGCGTCTCCGTGGGAACAGAGAGCCGTGTTGTTCATTCCATCGCAGAGGTCGGAGGTCAAGAAGGAGGTCGGGGGAGGAGCTGCTGCCCGGTGGCTGGAGGAGAAAAACTCCCCGTGTGGAAAACTTAAAATAAAAGCTTCCAGAAATAAATTATAAGAAATGAAGGTCACTCATATAATTTAACACAAATAAACTTGTTTGATGAACTTTGAAGAAGCAAGTGTCATTTTCTTGACATTTTTAAACCAATAAATGCTTTAATTATAATTATTATAATAATAATAATAATAATAATAATAATGATTATTATTATAATAATGAAAAAGTATATAAATACATGCTTTTGTTATTGTTAATATTTAATTATATGATATATATGTATATATATAATAATACCAATAATAATAATATGTTTAATTGGTTATGATAATAACAAAAATATAAATATATATATATATATATATATATATATATATATATATATATATATATATATATATATATATATATATATATACATAGCTTAACGTTGATTTAGGAATCATATGTGTGTGTTTGTTTGTGTGTGTGTGTGTGTGTGTGTGTGTGTTTGTATGCAGCGATGCGGATGAAGTGTGCTGATTGACCCGTGTGGATGGTGTAATCCATAAGGAGTTATATCTCTGTGAGGACGACTCGTCTCCTATGAAGACATTATTCCTCCAGAGACCAGCGGCTATAAATCACGGCTCCGCCTCGTCGATACACAATCAATGTCCCTCACACACACACATGTGTGTGTGTATATGTTTATATATTTATACACACACACACACTATGCATATGAGCAGCACCAATAAACCGGTAGACCCGACACAAACACACCAAACGGCTTTTCCTTCATCTCCTTTGAGCGTATTGACTGAGCATCAAAGCAGAAAGCTAGGGTCTCCTCATCAACCGGGGGGGGGGGGGGGGGGGGGGGTAGTGTCGTTCAGCAGGAAATCAGAGTCACTTAAAGAGAGCTTGTAAAGCTTTTAATCTATCGATTGGCTCAAAGGGAACAGAGGACTCTTAGTATCTTCTCACTGCTCGCGGTGCGTTCACTGACGGTGCGTTCTAAGCAGTTGTCGTCCCGCCGCGTCACTTTAGAATAGTGTATTGTGACGTTTGAGAGGTGAGAGAGACAACAAATGATATCCAACGGCCAGAAATGTCAGACTAAATATATGGATTCGGTAAAATGAAAGTAAATAAAGATGAATCGTATCGTTAGATGTACTCACACACGCACACACACACACACACACACACATACACACATACACACACACACACACACACAGACACAGACACAGAAACACACACACACACACACATACACAGAGACACAGACACGCCTCAATTTAAAAGTGTGAGCGTCCACATGACGGATAGAAATAGACTTTGAAGAAATTTCTACGAGCCCGTCCATCACAGTGATGGATCATTATCAGTTACTCCTACAGCGACACACACAGACACACACACACACATACACACACACACACACACACACACACACACACACACACACAAACATCTGTGTTAGTGTTGAATCGCTGCTGGGTGATAAATCTACAAAATGTTACAGTGAATTCTCTCACAGAGAGTTAAAGCCAAGGATTGCAGACAGGAAGGGGATGAGCTCGCTGTGGCGGCCCTCGATAATTTATTGACTTCTGTACAACCATAGGAGTCACCCCCTGGTGGCCAGGAGAGAGAATGCAGATTCAACACATGAAGCATAGACTCCTATACAACCAGAGGAGTCTGAGTGTAGTCCATCACCTCGAAGCTCCCTGTGTTGGAGAAGTAAATAACTAAAATCATCTAATACTGTCTCAACAATACATATTCATCACATCTATATAAACATGGTGACATGAATTATTCATAACAACTAAAATAACTATTGTTATTGCATCCTGTTTCCATGATGACCGGAGCTTTAAATATCTTGATGTCTTTAAACAGAAGGCTCAGGCTCGCGATGAAGACAGTAAACGCTTCTTTAGTAACATGTGAGACTTTAATGTTGATTAAAGCTTCATAGTAATTGGAGATAATTCATGTTAATGAGCAGGAGGCCGTCTGGAGTCCCAGAGGTCTGAGAGAGAACCCGTGTGTTCTCTGGTTCCTTCACAGTTCCATTGGTTCATTTCCTTGAGAGCCTTGAATCAAACATGTAGACTCACATGGGGTTACAGATGAAGATCTGCCTCCACTAACATTATTGGTATTGTTTGGGGATAATTAGATTCCCGGCTGCTTTTGAGTCGTGTGATAACATTTTGTGAAAAAATCCCAATTTACTGAAAAAAATAAGGATGAAATCCTGTTTTTATCTCATTAAATATTCTTCCTCTCAACAAGAAGACACTCATTATGACCCAGGATCCACTTCTGATTGGTTTGATTCACGTTATGCACAAACAACTCAAATTATGATTAATTAGGAGACTAAATTCCACCTCTCTGCCCCCTGAGTCTCAATTCAACCAGAAGTGGACCTGGACCTGGACCTAGATCTGGACCTGGACCTGGACCTAGATCTGGACCTGGACCTGGACCTAGATACCCTACATCAGGGCCATTCAACTTCAGTAGCGAGTGGGCCGAATAAGAAAATCAAGGGGGGTGTGAGGGCCGCACAGAATATTGATCAAATACGATGTATGGCGGGAGTCCGTGATTTAAGACCGAAATGTGTGAGTCTCACGCTCAATGCGTGACACTTGAGAGCCTGCAGACAACTTCCCGACGCTTCGGCTTTGAGAGAAACGTGTTGCAGCTTAACGGTAGCGTCAGCTAGCGCCGTGTTTCAGTGGTCACCCAGACCAGAGCGAGGGGAGGAGTGGGTTACGGCAACCAACACGGGGCGTAACATAACGATGTAACATACAGGTCTGGTGGAGGCAACAGTGAAACTCAACGGCTCTGGGTTACATGTCTCAATGTATAAAAGAGGCGTGTCCGTCAGTTTTATTTTTTCTTACCAAGCTAGACTGATTTGCAGGCAGTCTGGCGGACCGGAGTTAAATTCAAACGGGCCGTATCCATCTTGAAGAAGGTTCTACTTCTAGAGTCTTCTCTGCTTCCTTCCATTGTTTTGTCGTTGTTCTATTTTTTGGCCTTGAATAATAAACATCTGAATCTGAATCGATGCATAACGGCTGCTTATTATTCTGCACGTTGACCTGATGACTTATCGTAGATAATGTGGATCATAGCTCGAGCTGCGCTCCCCAGAGAGGAAGTCACACATGGAACATGGTCCCATTACTCATGTGAGATTATGGGGCAGGTTTAGCACCATGGAGAACCTGAAGAACCCCCAGCCGAGGGCGGTTCCTGATAAGGTTTTGCTAGATGGTAAAAACAACTGACAACATTAACGTTTAACCATATGGAGAACCTGGAAAACCTATAGATAACTTAGATAACCTGGAGAATCTAGATAACCTGGATAACCTAGAGAACCTGGAGAACCTAGATAATTTAGAAAATCTTGAAAACCTAGAGAACCTGGAGGTTTTGCTAGATGGTGAAAACAACTGACAAAATGAAGGTTTAACTGTATAGAGGATGTGGATAACTTAGATAACCTGGAGAACTTGGAGAACCAAGAGAACCTTGACAACATGTATAATCTGGAGAACCTGGAGAACCAGGAGAACCCCACGGTATTGCTAGATGGTTAAAACAACTGACAAGATGAAGGTTTAATTCCACCGTGTGATGACACCTTCAATGGGCTGTAAACGTTCTGCCGTGTGGTTATGTCCCATAAACAATCACCTTTCATTCATAAACAATCACGTTTCATTCATAAACAACAAGAGCCCCCAGCATGAGGTCTGGGTTAGAACCCTGGAGATCAAACGGACCCTTTCAGTGAAAGCACTAATGACAGTAAACACGTCCATCATGGAAGCTCTGCTTATTAATTTGGTACATAGTCTTATGATTACACAGACTTGCCAAAGTCCATTTTCCTGATTCATCACTCAACATCATCGTCGTCAGAGAACTTTAATCTTTTATCTTACGCTCGTCTGACGATCGATTTGGTTTCAGAAAACGGAAAAAGTCAGAAAAAAAGAGTTGAGAATATGTGTGTTTTATTTATTTTTTAAGCCATCAGTCTTCAAGCTTTAAAGGTTCCCATCAAATAAACATTAATAAACATGCAGTCGGGAGAAAAGTGTTCAGAGGAGACCAGCAGCTTCCTTAGAACACAGGAAACACTGAAACCTGTCTCCTCAAACATGACACAGCATACAGTAAACAAAGGAAAGAGTAGTAATATACCACCAGCCTCAATGGTCAACTTCATGAAGGAGACCTAGAACTTCCCAAAGGAAATCTACAAGCACATAGAACACAAGAAACACTGCAGGCCCTTTAGAACCTTGTCAATGAGCATTGGAACCCCATAAAAGTCCTATAGAACCTCTTCAATGATCATCAGAACCACGTGAAAGGCCTCTCAAACTTCTTCAATGACCATTAGAACCACATGAAAAGCCTCTAGAACTTCTTCAATGACCATGAGAACATGGAAGGCCTCTAGAACCTCTTTAATAACTATTAGAACCACATTAAAGGCCCTGTATAATCTCTTCACTGAAAATTAGAACATTAAAAGGTCTATAGAACCTCTTTAATGACCATAAGGACCACATTAACAGCCACTAGAACCTCTTAAATGACCGTCAGAACATTGGCCAATTACATGAAGGAGATCTAGAACCTCCCAAAGGAAATCTACAAGCAAACAGAAAACAAGAAACACTGCAGGCCCTCTAGAACCTCTTCAATGACCATCAGAACTACATGAAAGGCCTCTAGAACCTCTTAAATGACTAATAGAACCAGATAAAATGCCCCGTAGAACCTCTTCAATTACCTTTGTAACCATACTAAAGGGCCTCTAAAACCTCATCAATGACCATTATAACAACAACAACAACAACAACAACAACAACACTAAAAGGCCTTTAGAACCTCTTCTATTACCTCTACAACCACATTAAAGGGCCTGTAGAACTTCGTCAATTACTGACACAAAAGCCTTTGTAACCACCAATATGACGTATAGAAGTTACTCAGTCAGATACAGGACCCCGGAATAACTCTGAAACACTGCTAGAACAACCTACAGGACCCCCAGAAAACCTACAGGACTGCTAGAACAACCTTTAGGACATGTATAAGTTACTCAGTGAGTGCTAGAACTACCTACAGGACCCCCAGAAAGCCACAATGGATGGAATAATAGAACCTGAGGGTTCTATTGTCTTGGACTCCCAATGAGGTTTGAGTCTGACGCTGTGCTGCGATGGCCTACTGGTCCCATCCCAGACCACATGGGGCTGTGGAGCTCCGGGACTCGGGCCAGTTTGGCTTGTTCAGCTGAATTCTATCAGCTCCTCCGTCCCATAAAACCTTCGTATTGACGGGCACCCCCCCCCCCTTCTCACATCCAGCCCACATTTTTCTTCCCTATGAGTATTAGTTTATTGAATAAGTGGCATCTGTTTTCCCGGCCCCGTCACCGTAAGGCGAGGTATTTCTCACTGACGCACAGCGGTGATTTATATACCGCTCAGACTCCCCCGCAAAAAATAAGGCTAAGCAAAAAATGTCCAATACATTCCCCCCCCCCCCCCCCACCGCCACCCCCCATACACAAACACAAACACACACACACACATCAGCTCCTCTTCCACACTGTTTATAATTAAGTCGACAGATGTTGTACACACTCAGACACTTTTACTCTCTCTTCACTCTCGTCCACTAACTCCCACTCGGTGTCACACACTAATGGAGCGATGAGGAGAGTGAAGCATTGAGAACTGAACGTCTGGCTCCTCCCCTAAAGGTGTGTTCAACGCTGTGTCACGTTATGTCACAGCCAATCACAGAGCTCCTCTCTCGCTTCACTACTGACTAATGAAATCTTGAACATGTGAATGTGTGAATATGTGAACGTGTGAACATGTGAACGTGTGAACATGTGAACATGTGAATGTGTGAATATGTGAACGTGTGAACATGTGAACAAGTGAATGTGTGGATGTGTGAATATGTGAACGTGTGAACATGTGAACAAGTGAATGTGTGGATGTGTGAATGTGTGAACACGTGCATGTGTGAACACGTGAATGTGTGAACATGTGAATGTGTGAACACGTGCATGTGTGAACACGTGCATGTGTGAACACGTGCATTTGTGAACACGTGAATGTGTGAACATGTGAATGTGTGAACATGTGAATGTGTGAACACGTGCATGTGTGAACACGTGCATTTGTGAACACGTGAATGTGTGAACATGTGAATGTGTGAACATGTGAATGAAAACCCGCTGAAAAACCGCTTTACAACAGTAGCACATCTCAAACCGCTCATCCCATGAGCCAATCACAGATGACCTTGGGTAAACCCTGAACATGTGACCGACAGACAGCCACTCACACGCCGTGGACCAGTCCGACCACCACCGCCTCCTCCTTACCTGTCGGGGTTCTGTGGACACACGTGCATCTGCAGCAGGATCCTCTGGGTGAAGGTCTTGAAGCACTGGCCGCACTTCCACAGGTGCCAGTCGCTGAAGTCGCTGCTCAGCTGGCTGGTGGAGGTCGGACTGGCCAGGACCCGCTGGTTCTTCGAGCCCAGCGGGCCGTAGCCGCCTGCGTCCGACTGCACCCCGATGCCCACCTTGTCCAGCAGGGAGAAGCTCCTCGGGCACGGGGAGTGGGGGAAGACCATGGAGCGCATGAGGGCGACGGAGGGGGCGGAAGAGGAGGAAGACGAAGAGGAGGAGGAGGAAGAGGAGGTGGGTTTGCCGTTCTTGCTGAAGGACTGAAGGGACTCCTGCCTGGTCATCGCCTCCACCACGGTGGTCGGGACGTTTACTGGAGGCCACAAAAACAACAAAAGACAGAAATTATTCGGGTGTTCTTGAGAAGGATTTTCACAATAAAAGTAAGGAATATATGGCCCAATCATATTCTCTGTCGTAGAATGAAGAGTTTAGATGAGTACCAGCGTCACCCTGAAAGGAGTCTGTTGAGGTGCTTCTTTAGTTCTCGTCTGCTTTGCATTGTTATTCTTTGTCGTCATGGAAACGTCGTCCTAACCGAGGCCAGATCCTCCCAGCTAGCCCAGGGCCAGCTGCAGCTCCTGGTTCCAGTGGATGGAATTATGGGTCTAGTTATGCTGTTTGGAGTCTGTTCGTTAGTCCAGTTACAGCAACATGCCGTTCCTCTCTCTGAGAACCACAGAGAGGCTTCTCAAGCTGTGGCCTAGGGCCCAAACAGGGCCCTCTCTCTGGTGGGGTCGCCACATGATGACTAAGTTTACATTGACTCGGATAGACGCACAACAACGTGTACATGTACTACCTCTAGTACTACTGGTGTCACTTCTACTTTTACTATTACTACTCGTGTCACTTCTACTGCTACCAGTAAGACTGGTGCCACTTCTACTGGTACTCACATCATCAGTACTACCTTCTACCACTACAAAACATTTAATAAGAGCACAGCTTTGAGTATTTGTACTACAATTTATACTTTATACTTGTACTTCTGTCCATCTAGCACAAATACTTTACATACAAATACTACTCGTGTCACCACCAGAACATCTGCTATTCTTACTAGCATTATCACAACAAGTATTTACAACGCTACAGTATGAAGAACATTAAAGTTCCTTCTTGGTTGACGTTTTTTCTCCTAAACGTTCACTTCCTGAATCCAACCAATTTCTTTTGCACTCATGCTGGGTCAACCACGCTCGACAATTAGTCTCACTTGTGGTCTGCTGAACATTAAATCGATCAAACTAATTGGTGGTTTACGATTCATCAACCGAAGTAAACAAGTAAACAAACATTATTTTAGTTGTTGTCATTGTGTTCTCGCTCTATGCACATATTCTTACTTTGTCTAGTTCCACGAGGAACTTTGCGTCTGGTTCCGAGCTCTGAGTTCAGATGACGCGGATTGATGTGGGACACCAACGTGTTGCTGGTGGAGCACAACGACGTTAACGGGAATAATACATCGTATTAAAGTGTGTAAATCTGATTGTGGGTGAGCCGGCTGATGCCAGCTGTCCTCACTTGACCCCGAGTTCAGCCGGCGTTCTTCTTCTGTGGTTCCACCAACTGACAGACCTGGACTCCATAACCCTTCATTACGTTGGAAATTACATCAAGAGGCCTCGTCTTACTTTATTAAACCGTGGATGGTTTCACTTGTTTTTCCTCTGGAAAGTGAATTATAATAAGGAAATACTGTATTTGCCCCCCTGGGGAAGTCGCATGTGGGCGTGGCCAACAGTCAGAACACAAGTTACGTCTCATCTACTGAACGTCTCCTGTGATCCACTTCCAGCTAGACACTAAACATGCCGGCAGATTGTTTTGGGAATATTGTAACAGACACAAGACATGATTCAGACGTGTATGTGTGTATGTGAGTATTTGTGTACTTGTGTAAATATGTACTTGTGTATGTGGTGGATGTTCCCACCGTGTTACAACGAGGGGGAGTCGGCTTTACAGTCCAGACTCTGGATCCTTATTGTCGGGTTTGTCTGTGGTTCTACAGAAGAGATGAAAACTAGGATGAGTTCAGATGATTTTCCAACAGTGATATGAGAGACAAGAGACAGAGAGAAAGAGACAGAGAGACAAGAGACAGACAGAGAGAAAGAGATACAAATATACAAAGAGAGAAAGAGACAGACAGAGAGAAAGAGATACAGGGACAAAGAGAGACAGAGGGACAAAGAGACAAAGCGACAGAGTGACATAGAGAGAGACAACAAGAGACCGAGATAAAAATATACAAAGAGATGAAGAGACAGAGAGAGACTAGGAGAGAACAATACAAAAAGAGAAAGACACAACGAGACAGAGGGACGGAGAGACAGAGAGAAGCTTTGAGAGGAGGACGTCTCACTCTGTTAACTTATAAAGATACTTTAGGATTTAGATGTGGACCCATGTGGACCCATGTGGACCCGTTTGGACCCATGTGGACCTACATGGACCCATGTGGACCCATGTGGACCCGTTTGGACCCATGTGGATCTACATGTACCCATGTGGACCCATGTGGACCCGTTTGGACCCATGTGGACCTACATGGACCCATGTGGACCCATGTGGACCCGCTCTCTGATGTAAGAACTGGCCCCTAGCTCTCCTGCGCTCTGACGTGGGCTCGTAATAAGCGTCCTCCATCCCTCACCCGCTCACCTCTGTCTCGGGGCCACCGGGCTCCATCGATCCCTCAGAACCTCATGAGGAGATAATCACGCCATCTGTAAGTCGCCCGGCGGCGTTATCGACGGCCACGTTACGCCGCTCGCCAACGCTTAATTCACTCTGCAACAAACGTCTCACAAAGAGTGCACGTCAATACGGGTTTTGGGGAGAGAGAAATGCATCATGGGAATGGGAGAGTTATGAAAGTGATGTTTGCAACGTTGCAGTTTCCTGTCTTCATGAAAAGGGGGCGTGGCCTCTTCGGGAGGTGAGTCGCGCGAATACAAACTGACCTCAGAGCAGATTGAGAGGAGCAACTTCATATATATATCTCCCTCTTTACTGCTTAGATTATGAAGCTCTGTCTTGATCAATAAGGAGAAGTTATCAGAGATCATAAAGACTCGTGGAATCAATAGAGGTAATTATAACAATGGTAATAACAATAGGTCATACAAAGAGAAGGTCCCTTGTCTTCTCTACTTCCCTCACACATTGTTTCCTCTCTCCTTCCTCCTGCTCTGAGCTCTTCATCAACTCGCTCTCTTTTCTCCTCCTCGTCTCACCAAAAAAGGGGGAGAGGGTGAAATAAAAGAAAAGGAGGAGGAGAGAGACAAAGGAGGAAGTTTAGGAGAGAGACAAAGGAGGAAGAGGAGGAGAGACACACATGAGGAAGAGGAGGAGAGACACAAATGAGGAAGTGGAGGAGAGAGACAAATGAGTAAAAAAGAAGATAAGGAGAGAGATAAATTAGCATGAGGAGAGACAAGGAGGAGGGCAAGGAGGAGTTAGGAAGAGGAGGAAGAGTATGAGAATAAAGAGGAGGGGGAAGAGATGGGGGGAAAGAGGGAGAGGAAGAGGTGGGGGAGAAGGACGATGAGGAGGAGGAGGAGGAGGAGGAGGAGGAGGAGGAGGAGGAGGAGGAGGAGGAGGAGGAGGAGGAGGAGGAGGAGACAAAGGCGATGTTCCTCCTGAACATGTTGTTGTTGTCAGGCGGCTGCGGAGCGTCAAGCCGGCCGCTGTGATTGGATGGAGCGTGCATGAGTAAACAACCACAGGGTGTGTGTGTGTGTGTCTTTGATGTATGTGTGTGTGTGTCTTTGATGTGTGTGTGTGTGTGGGTGTGTGTGTGTGTGTGTGTGTGTGTGTACTCTAACTGTCCCTCTTTGAATCTTTAACTGCGTCTGATTCCAGAAAGAATTCCTCTTAATTATCTTCACGTTGTTCAGGAACATTTCCTCTCGCTGTCTTCGAGGCTCTTTCCTGCTCCAGGTTCTTAATAAATATTGTTTTTATTTTAAAAACGGACTTCTTCTGCAACGAATGAGCCGATATTAGAACTAAACTTTGTCTTTAAACACATGCTTATTGTGGTCTCATGTAAACACGACGTATGGAGGCACAGCACTGACCGGGGCGAGTCACGAGAGAACCACGTCGTTCATCCAGAACCAAGAACTGTCCAGACGGAACTCAGCTGACGGAATATAGACTATAATAATGTATAATAATATATAGTATAATAATACATATTTATGTTGAAATCAGTAGTAAAAAGTGTTTTGTCAGTAATGTGCAGAAACAACAGATCCTCATGTGGTGAGACAAACAAGTGTGTGTGTGTGTGTGTGTGACCAGTGATGTCATGCAGTAGAGTTTGTGTATTTTATAATCAGCGACTAAGAGTTCTAATTCAATTCTCTTATTTAGATTTCACGGATTAAAAACGCTTTTTCGTCTTTTTTTTCTTTGGTAAGAAAACAACACAAAAAGAAAACTTGTTGGTTTTTTTGTACGTATTTTGAGGCATGTGCTGACAACGCTGTGGGAGGAGTTAACCGACAAAGTTTTGTACGAAATGATGATTATTATGCCCAAGACAGAACAACAGGAGTGCTGGCTTCACGGCTTTAGAGCCACACACAATTAGAAAGAGTGCTTATAAATAGATATAAATATAACAAAAATCAATAGGAATGTGTTTTCAACTGTCTTTTCAGCACGTGTTTATTATTCAGACATAGCTGTAGCATCATGCTACTTTAATGCATTATAAAATATGTTTTTATGTCGGCGCTGACTGGATCTGATGGATTTGACTTGAAACAAACCAATCGGTAAAAAAAGAGTCAAAGTTTGTTTTCTCCTCTCTTCCCCCTCCCCCTCCTCCCCCTCCTACTCCCCTGAGCCGTCGGTCAAATCCTCCCAAAAAATAAAAGCCACAGTCTGGAAGGAGAAGATATAAACAAGCTGAGCAGAAAACTGACGAATGTGTAAACAAAAAGGAATTTGTGAAGAGAGACACATTAATCCCTTTTTCTTTTTACGAGGACTTGAACGCCTCATCCCAGAGTCTCTCTGACTGAAGTGTGTTTATTGTTATTGATTAAAGCCCCACTACGTAGTTTTTTTCCCTTGTAGCTCCCCCTTCAGGTAATTAACGTTTACTTCAGTGTGGTAAATACCCAGTTACGATAGATCAGGTGTCGGGAACCTCTGGCTCTCGAGCCATATATGGCTCTTACGGTGACGCATATGGCTCTTTTGAATAATAATAAAAAAAAAACTCTGCCCGCCCCCCTCTAACTTTCTCTATCCTCCAGATTACAGCAGAAGTAATTGAAGGTCCTTTTTTTAAAGCCCCACTATGTAACTTTTCCACTTTAAAATAATAGCTTGAAAACAATTGTGCCGCTACAATGACTTTTAATATGTTGATTTGCTCCTCCGCCACTGAGGGGGTCTGTGGCCAGAAAACTGCTGAATGTAAGATGTTGGGACCGGCCCGGTACTTCCGGCGGAAGTACGTCAACTTGCTGTCTGGCAGTGATTACGCAACGTCATATAGTGCCAGTCCACACTCACAGGTGACTTTTTATTTGCTCCGCTACGCGACACGTACAGACAGAGTAACATGCCGCGGCTGAACGGCTCGCTGCAGCTGCCGAGACACGCTGCCAGTAGCGCGCATCGATCAGCTGGGAGATCAGCTGGGAGTCACGAGCCGGAAGAGCCATATATGGCTCGAGAGCCAGACGTTAAATACCTCACTCCGTCTCTACGCGTCGCGTAGCGAAGCAAATAAAAAGTCACCTGTGAGCGTGGACTGGCACTATATGACGTTGCGTAATCACTGCCAGAAAGCAGGTCGAAGTACGACCGGGCGGCTACAAAATCTTACATAGTCGGGTATTTAGCCCACAGACCCCGATGGCAGTGGCAGAGGCGCAAATCGCCATATTAAAAGTCATTGTAGTGGCACAATTTTTTTCAAGCTGTTATTTTAAAGTAGGAATTGTTACATAGTGTCACTTTAATGAGACAAAAGAGCTTCTTCGACGTGTTTACAGGTCAAATATGTGTCATTTAATTAAGTAAATAAAAAAATAAAAATCACTGAATGTTTTACTAATAAATTCATCACAAATACTTAAAATTGTTTGTTTGAGTTGTTGAGGAAGACAATGAGAGGAAGAGGGGATTGAAGTAAATAATAACAAATTGTTTGTTCTTTCCAGGAATCAGACAGTTTAAACGCTGTCAGAGCGACGTCCAAAGAGAGTCGGGGGTTCGATTCCCTGTAGAGGAGAGCGTGCTCGGTGGCAGCGAACTCTTCTGGGAATCAAACCCGTAAACCGTGTTCAAAGGCCAGTGACCCCTGTGACCCCCGTGACCCTGTGACTCATGGTGACCCCTGTGACTCCGGTAAATCCTGAAATTAATGTGACCCCTGTGACTCCGTGACCCCTGTGACTCCTGTAAGCCCTGTGACCCCATGACCCTGTGACTCTTGTAACCCGGTGACCCCGGTGACCCCTGTGACTCACGGTTCTCGTCCTGAGCGACGCACTGCAGCGGGATGCCGAAGAAGGAGGTGTAGGAGTCGTTGTACCAGACCAGCAGCTCGGTGCCCCGAGGGATGTCCATGCAGGCCCGGTAGAAGATACAGGACCTGCAGGGGCCAAGAGACCTGGTTATCATCTCAGGTTATGGTTCTGATCTCAGGTTATGGTTATCAACTTATTCCAAAAATATACATTCATAAAAAAAACTGTCAATAGAAACACAATCAATATAAATAAACAATGTAAAACGACATCTTGACCCACAGCCGTCAGACTGACATGATCATGATCATCATCATCACCATCATCATCATCATCATCATCATCATCATCATCATCATCATCACCATCATCATCATCATCATCATCATCACCATCATCATCATCATCATCATCATCATCATCATCATCACCATTATCATTATCATTATCATCATCATCATCATCATCATCATTATCATTATCATTATTATCATCATCATCATCATCACCATCATCATCACCATCATCATCATCACCATCACCATCATCATCATCATCATTATCATTATCATTATCATCATCATCATCATCATCACCATCATCATCATCATTATCATTATAATTATCATCATCATCATCATCATCATCATCATCATCACCATCATCATCATTATCATCATTATCATCATCATAGTAGTCATCATCATCATCACTTTGTTATAGGTATTGCTTTTATATACAGTACTGTATATATATCATCATAATATTTATATTATTGCTAGGAATTCTGCAGGAGCCCAGAAATCAGACACATCAGACGAAGCTTGAATTCCCCACGTTGCCGCCAGTCACCCAAACACTCCAAAACTCTGAGCTCCTCCTCCATGTTTATTCATCTGCTTTTGTTTTATAAAATGGAAAAAGTGTCATTTTGTCAACGGAATCGTTTCATCAAAGTTTGATGAGAAACACAACGATGACATCACCAATGATGCACGGCGACAGTGCATCATTGGTGATGTCATCGTTGTGTTTCAGTGATAACAGTGAGATGAAGATCCGACATGTCTGAGGAGAGCGGGTAGTTCAGGGAGTTGAACTGAGTGTGTGTGTGTGTGTGTGTGTGTGTGTATTAATTCTTTCCACACGGGGGGGTGGGGGGGTTGCTGGACCATGTAAAAACACAGCCAGGAGAGACCGGGCTATAAATCAAACGTACCCGCTGACCTCCCAGGATAGAGAGAGATGCTCTGTGTATTTAAAACAAACGTATGATTTTAATACACATCCAGGTGGGGCCGCACTGTAAATCAAACACCCCCCAACAGGCTCTCCCAGGTATGAAAAACAAAGACGCCCGCTGGCCGGCCGGCAGCTCTCTGATCTTTCTTCTGTTTTCACACAAAGCAAAAAGTGTCTTTATGATCAGCTGTTGAATAATAACTGGATCCAGTGAGGTCATAAATCAAGCCGCCCGAACACCTCCAGGGGTCACGGCGTGTCTGCGTATGAACGATGGAAACGTCGGGCTGGACTTCTTCTGGGGTTTGGAGCCCACTGGGTCTTCGAACCAGGAACTCACAGCATCATTCAATAGAGAATAGAGAATATTCACTTTTATTTGATTGAATATTTTATATTTTCAAAGGATTTTTTAATGGATGCTCAATAAAAAAATAAAAAAATCACACATCTCACATACCCCTGGTGGTACGAGGACCCCCATTGGAGAACCACTGACTAGAGACTATGACCAATCGTCCTACAGCTGATTTAAACTTCTTATTCAACCAGGCAGGAAAATATGTGAATGGAAAAAGATTTAAAAACAAAAAGGACCATTTAGGACACATTAAAAAGACATTTGGCAGCACAAAAAGAAGAGTTTGAATAAGGTGCTCGCTCTCTGCCCGTCTAAGTTTCTCTAGGCACACTTGCGGATGTTCCCGTAATAATAAATAATAAATGTGTTTTGATTTCTTTGGCTTGATCAGGCGGGTTCTACTGGTTCCTCTTGATCAGGAATGTGCTCACAGGTCTGTCCCGCCGACAAGGGAACACCCAAGTCAGGCTAACTTCAGGCTTGTTTGTCATTGATGCTGCAATCCGGAGATTGCCGTCATGCTTTGGCATACTTTGGCATATTTTTGGCACTTCTCCAAGAGTTCCTTGTCAGGCTCCGCCCACTCGGCGTTGGCACGCCTGACTGCTGGAAGACAACACAGTCGTGATTTCACTGAAACGCTTTGAGGACGACAGCAGCGACTCTATCCGGTGAGCAGATTAAAAGCATACTCAATAAACAGATAATATAATATGAAGCAGACGTAAAACAATATATATACATATATATATATATATATATATATATATATGTATATATATGTGTGAGTGTGTGTGTGTGTGTGTGTGTGTATGGAGCCTGTAACCTGAACAAAAGACTCTCTATGTTGTTGTTAATATTATAATCAGGCTATTATGATCTTGAATTTATTAATGAATTTATTTCACCTTAGTGGAGAAATGATATGTCATGTATTTCTCTTCATACTGCAGATTCCACTGAAGTAAGACAGTAGTAACAGTTTCCTATCACATAAACTAGGCCTATATTAGTGTGTGCGTGTGTGTGTGTGTGTGTGTGTGTGTGTGTGTGTGTGTGTGTGTGTGTGTGTGTGTGTGTGGGTGTGTGTGTGTGTGTGGGTGTGTTTGTGTGTGTGTGTGTGTGTGTGTGTGTGGGGGGGGGGTGTCTTTGTGTGTATTTGCTGATGATACATCAGCATAACCCAAAAATAATAGAATGATCTGTTGGTAGAGTTGGTCTTAACTATGCAATTAAAAAATAATAATAATATTGGATTGCAGTATTTATATAATATTTAATGCAGGTTTTGTATTCAGTTGTTTTGACTACTTTCATAAAACAGGGAATAAATTCCCAAATTGTTGTTTTTCTATTAATGTGAAATATAATTTTCGTAGAACGGTTTAAAAAGCTACTCAAAGGCACTTTATCACTTTGATAAAAACATAAACTATAGAAAAAGCTACAAAAATATAAACAAGAACATACATTATTTTAGACTAAAGTGAAAGGGGGCGGGGTCAAGGTTGCATGTATACCATAATATATTTAGTCTTATAGCATTATGATATTTGACATTTCCTGACAGAGTCCCTTAAAGACACATACACGGCTGAGAACCAAACACAGCAGCTTCGTGTTCGAGCCACATATTTTGGATATTTGTTCAACTTGAATGACTCATGATCGACTGGCACATAGTTTACAGGCGGACTGATTATCCAGTTAACATGTTTCCTTCATACCAACAGGCTTCACCTCGCGCTACTGAAGCCAAACTTCTCCCGCACAAAATGGCGAAATCAGCAGCTGGTGAGTCACAAAATGAGGAACATTGAAAGACAATATTTTGAGCTCATGTGAAGTAGTAACATGAACTAGAACACGCTGTGGTGGGCGAGACATTGAAATATAAATATATGCAAACATTACCAGTGGTGAGATGTGTTATTGAGGTTATTGAGGTACCGATATGCTCTTTGTGTTTGTAATATGTTACCGTGAAGGTCTTTAGACACTCCTCTCATCTCTGTATTTAAGGCGACCTGCACGCACACTCAGACATACTCAGACACACTCAGACACACACAAATACACACACACAAAGACACACAGCCAGCCAAGTTGTCCTGTTCAACCAAAGCTAGCTTCCAGCAGGGTTTAGCTCATATGAAGCATGAGAGAACATTGTGGTCAGATATAACATGGAGTCCAATGGAGCAGAGGGTTGGACATCATGTTGCGTTCAGGCTCTTTGATAATAAAAAAAGTACAAGTCTGTTGGATTCCATCAACATGATCCACCAATGGTGTAACAAGAGTCAAATTCGTGGGCCTGTTGGCAAAATAAGAGTATAAGATTCTGCTGCTCGACAACCATATAAAGTCAGAAACGGACTCACATTTTAATAATAAGTACATAAACTGTCTAAATGCCCATTTGGTCAAATAAAGTCTGGGGTTTTGTTGACATTTGAAACTAAATACTGTTTCCACGTTAAATTCTGGCGAATCACTATAGAGATCTTCACGCTGAAACTCTTTTAAGTCTTTTGGGGAAACGGACGGGCAAATGTTTTAGATAATTCACGGCACATGATTCATGATCAGGCCGCACGTTTTGATGTATTTTGAGGCATGTGCTGGCAACGCTGTGGGAGAAGTTACTCAACAAAGTTTTCTACGAAATTACGACTATGATTATTAAGCCTGCAGGAGAACAACCAGAGTACTGGCTGCACACGGCGTTAGAGCCTTGTTGCACATCACAACACCCAATTGGAAATAGTCTTATAAATAGATATAAATATAAATAAATCAATAGAAATGTGATTTTAATTGTCTTTTCAGCATGTGTTTATTATTCAGATACATAGCTGTAACATGATGCTACTTTAATGCATTAGATATGTTTTTATATCTGTAATAACTTAAATGGATGTTTTCAATTGAAACAACCCAGTGTGCAAAAACATTTCATACATTTCATACGTTTAAAATCGGCCTCGTACAGAAACGCTTTTGCTCCCTCGGATGAATAAAACTTTTCACACGATAAAAAGAAACCTGTTTTCATTAGTGTCATCAACAAAAAGAGATACATGACAATTTCTCGTTTTTTGTTTTACAGCATCTGAGCTCAGGATTGTGCTTATTGGAAAAAGTCCGAATGAAAATACAAAACTAACCAACCTGATCACAGGAAAAACAAATAGTTTACATCCCAAAAAGTCAACGCAAGTTGCCCACGTCACCAGCGAATGGAAGAAAAGAAACGTGACGGTCATGCAAATGCCTGACGTCTCCAGTATGTCGGAGAACACCGTGAGACACCGATTAATGACTTGTGTTGCGCAATGGTCCCCCGGATCCAACGCCCTGCTGCTGTTAGTGAAGCCCTCAGAGTTCAACGAGGAGGACCGACTTAAGATCAAGTTCATCATGAACCTCTTTGGACCTGAAGCCTTTAAATATACAATGGTCGTCACAACGGAACGTGACAGGAAATCAAATTCCTCAGTTAATCAACTCCTCAAGGAATACGGACAAAGGCAGCATCAAATGATCTTCGTAAAAAATGATTTCCCTCTCTGTGATCGTGGAGAACTGATGGAGAAAATTGAGAACATGGTGGATGACAACAGGGGACGGTATTTAACGTTTGCTGGAGAGACCGATACGATTGTCCTGCCTGTGGGTGCAAAACCCTCGCTGAACATAGTGCTGTGTGGGCGACATGGAGCCTGGAAGACCTCAACGGCCAGAGCCATTCTGGGTCAACGACAGATTGATCCGCCTGTCGACTCCTCACAGTGTGTTCAACACCAGGGAGAGGTGGGTGGACGTCGGGTTTCCCTGGTGGAGCTGCCTGCTTTGTGTGGGAAGCCTCAGGAGGAAGTGATGGAGGAATCCCTCAGGTGCATCTCCCTGTGTGACCCTGAGGGGGTCCATGCCTTCCTCCTGGTCATACCAATAGGTGCCCAAAGTCAGGAAGACAAGAAAGAGTTGGAGACCATCCAGGACACTTTTGGCTCCGGAGTCATTAATTTCAGCAGGATTCTTCTGACTGTGGAAGCCGATCCTAACACTCTTAACGCAGAGACGTTCCTGCAGGAAAACAGAGACTTCAAAGAGCTCTTCCTGGACTGCTGCGGTGGGATAAGTCTGGTCTGCGACCTTGAAGACAAGCAACAGGTGTCCAACGTTTTACGCAGAGTGGAAGACATGAAAGGTGTGGGATGCGGAAGCTTCACCAAAGGTATGTTTCCCAATCCTCCAAAGAAACTGGTTAGAAGAAAATCAACAAATTCAGGTATTAGGTATCTGAGTGGACAGTTTCAAAGGATGAGGCCGGGAACAATGTCTCTAAGACCGCCAAGCCATCTTGGGAAAACAGATTCTACTAGGAAGGAGGCGAGAGAGTCTCCTAGGAAGGAGCCAAGAACAATCTTCACTCGTGAGAAGTCGAAAACAGAATCAACTAGGAAGGAGCCGAGTAGAGAGTGTCTCAGGATGGTGCTGATTGGGAAAACTGGTTGTGGAAAGAGTGCCACTGGAAACACCATTTTGGGCAGAGGGTGCTTTGTGTCCAAAGTTGGTCAACTATCAGTGACCAAGTGTTGTCAGAAAGTAATCGGGGTGATTGATGGGCGCCCCATCGTTGTGGTCGACACCCCCGGCTTGTTCGATACAACTCTGAGCAACGATGAAATCAAACAGGAGCTGGTGAAGTGCATCACCATGTTGGCTCCCGGCCCTCACGTGTTCCTTCTTGTGCTGCAGGTCGGTCGCTTCACACAAGAGGAGAACGAGACCGTGGAGCTCATCAAGGATTTTTTTGGTGAGAAGTCAAAAGACCACATCATCGTATTATTCACCCGAGGAGACGACCTTAGCAACCAAACAATCGAAAGTTACCTGGCAGATGATTCCGACGGCAACTTAAATAAACTGATAACTGAATGCGGGGGCAGATACCTCGTCTTCAATAACCAGAATAAGGACAATCGTTCTCAAGTCAGCCAGCTGCTGGCCATGGTGGAGTCAATGGTGAAGAGAAATGGCGACGGCTACTTCACCTCGGATATCCTCCAAGGAACAGAGGAAGCCAGAGGAAAGGCCATAGAGAGCCAGCTGGGGGACATTAAAAGACAACATCGGGTAGAAATGAATATGCTAATATTAGCGCTTGACCAAGAAAAAAAAGAGGAATTCAAAGAAAGGGAGGAGCACAGGAAGAAGCTGGAGCTCATGGAGTGGGAGAGAAAGAAGGTGAAGAAGGAAGAGCAAAGAAGGAAACAGCAGGACGCCGACCAACAAGTCAAGTGGGAAGAGAAACTTCAAACTCTTGAAGAAGAAGTACAACTTGTGTCAGAGCAGAACACCCTGGCCGAGTGGGTGCTGCTGCTGAAGGCGAGAGAAGCCGCCATGAAAGGAAAAGAGGCTTGGGAGCAGGAGACGAAGGCGTGGTGGGAGAACCGACATCGAGAAGCAGAACAGAGGCGAGAGGAGAAGAGCCAAGAAGAAGAGATCATGAGAAGACAACATGAGGAGAGGGAATACGAAGCCCTGAAATGTCTCTCCGAGAAGAATATGAAGGATATCAAAGGGAGAGAAGAAGAGGCCAGAAAAAAAGCCGGAAAATCCTACAAGTTTAGCGAGAACTCCACCGCGGAGATCGTAGCCCAGATGGAAAAGGACCAAGAGGAAATGAAGGATCTGAAGATGAAGCAACGAAACAAGAACGAGCTGATGCTCAGACACATGAGCAGGAAGAAGGTCTACCAGAGAGAGATCAGGAGATTGAAAACGAAGCATGAAGAGCAAATGAAGGAGCTGAAGCTGCAGCTGTTCCTCAACAACATGGACCACCTAAACAAGGAGGTCGACGACCTGAAAAAGATTCACGAGGCGGAGATCAACATCTGGATAGAATCTCACATGGAGAGGGCCATTCAAGACAGGTGCTCCATTCTATGAGACGCTCGTCTCTCAGTTTCAGCTGCAAATCTGTTTTTATTTGTTTTCCTATCGAACTGGTTGATCTGATATGAAATAATTGCACGGAACAGATCTATCATTGTAAGTCTGAACACAATCCAGTCTAGTCCTCAGAAGGTCTGGGGTGACTGTGGGTCAGTGGTTCGCAGGTCCGTCTGTCAATCAGAGTGTTGGTGGTTAAATCCCCAGTCAATGTGATCTTGAGCAAGACACTAACCCCAGAGTTGCTCCCTGTAGCTGCATCTACGGTGTATGAATGTACCATGATTGTAGGTCGCTTTTGATAAAAGCGTCAGCTAAATGAGACGTATTGTCTTTGACTTGTAGAAGCTGAGTACCCGTAACGTTCAGGGGAGCATGTTTTAAACCATCATCTACAATGAATTTTAAACCGATAGTTGATTATTTTACTTTTAAGTGCAGAGGCACAAGAGTTTGTTTTTACAGGGAATGTCTGTTTTTTAGTAATGAAATGTAAGGTAAACATCGATGATCATTCGTAAATGTTATTTTCTTTCCTATTCTTTTGTTCAGGTGTTTTCATAATTACATTAATATTGTTAATTTGTGACCAATCTGCAAAGATACCGGCTCGCTTCTAGTGAGCTAACTTTACAAACTTAAATCTGCTCCAGTGAGTTCTTAGCATATCTTTCTGTTCATGAAGAATCAGATTTCCTGGACCAGTTGGACTTGTTTCCTGGTCCACGGCTGCTTAGTGGTTTTTACACACCTGTGTTTTACTTTCTAATATTAAAAATACATCCTTCACAACATATTAGTGTTTTGTGTTTGTGTTACTATGATTGTGTTTAGTGCATGAAGTGATATTATGATATTATTTGTGTGATGGGTGAAATATAAAGTACAAGAGATATGCACTTAGTTTCTGTCTGACTGCATTCCTGAACAGCCCAGACACGCATGCTTATTAAACAGCTGAACCTTTCATGCCAACGTGCATCCAGAATTGCTTCACAAACATTTTTTTTAATTAATAAAAAATGTGTGACAAAAGAAAAGGCACTTCATTAAAAACATAATGTTCAAGATATATATTTTTTAAACACCGGGGATGAAAATTATCTAAAAAATAATTAATACAGCTTTTATGACACAATAATAATGATACATATTAATAATTATAATATTAGTTATTCGTATTATTCTATTTATAATAATATCATTTATATAATAGTACCTTTTATTTGTACTAAACTTTAAAAGCTAAAAGAATAATAATAAAGCTGTAGTAAAATAATAACAATAATAGTAAAATAATAAAAACAATAATAATAAAAAATATTATTATTCTGATTATAATAATTAAATATATATAATATATATATAATAATACATTTTAGATTTATTGTGCTTTACAAGTTATAAACCAATGAATAAAGCTGTAATGACATACTAAAATTACAATAAGAATACTATTAAATGCTATTATTATTAATAATAATAATAATAATATTAACAATAATAACAATACATATAATGTAATAATACATTGGATTGGATTGGATATATTTTATTTGTGTTGTGCTTTATAAAGGTAAAAAACAACAATAACATTACGTAAAGCTGCAGGTGGCACGAGGGCGACGCCCTCTTTATTCCTTACAGGAATTAAACAATGAAGATGATTCACTCGGATATTAGTCACAAAATTCCACAACTTTTACTTTTAATTTCCTCTTGACAGGAACCCACTCCTGTTCCCGTCCTCAGGGGAATTCTGTTAATATCTGTTAAAACTTCCATAATTAGAGAGAAACTCATCACAGTCCACTTCCTGTCCAACGGTTACTGCAGACACAAGTTCCTTGTGGTTTGTTTTGTGCATGTTTGCTTTGCACGTTGTAGAGATATTTAATGCCACATGGCCTTTTAATGTAGATCTATATTTATTTTATTTTATTGTTTTGTGCCTCCACGTTGTGTTTTAGTTTCTCCGTCTGCCTGTACGTTCTGTGCGACACAATCTCGGGGAAATTAAATCTGATGAAACGGGGATTCCTTCAAATTTGGCAAAAAAATTGTTTTACCTGGATTCAGAAAAAAATTAAGATTTTTTTGTTTTGGGTCATAGGTCAAGGTGATCGTCACCTCACTTCTGTCTCATTCTTGTGAATGTAAGGTCACGGCGACCTTGAAGGAACTTTCAAAAAAATGAAGGCGAGGCCGTATTTCCCGTTACGAAGAACCGGTTGTTGAGTCATTCACGTCGTTGCTCAGTCGGCGAATCAAAAAGGTTGTTGAGGGAAGTTCAGGCTCAGTCTGGGACTCCTCCGCGCTCTCAAGAACATTTACACCACAACGCTTCCACCCGGTGAGTAGACGGCCAGAGAATAAATGCAACTACTGAAGAAACGTGTGTCGGAATAGAAGAGGAGAATAAACGGGCCACGGAAAATCCTTAGCTAAATTCATTGAAATTTGTGGATTTCTAATCCTCAGCCGGCTGAGAAATAAACAACCCGGCAACTTCAGGTAAGTGCACAGCATTTAGTAAGAGGATTTATTTTTCCTGATCCGATGTGAGGTCAAAGGTTAGGGGTTTCCTATGTGTACAGATTGTAAAGGCCTCTGAGGGGAGGTTGTGATTTGTGATTTTGAGCTATAGAAAGTAAACTGAATTGAGGAAATGAGAGAAGATGAATGAGAGAAAACTAGAAATCAGTTCAAATATTTCCTTCATTGACACTTTCTCTCAAATACACTTGAGAATGCAAGTTGAACTTTTAATTATTTTGCAGATACACACTTCGTTTGAGTGTCTCCACCCGAGCCGAAGAGACACAATGGCGGCATTCGGTGAGTGATTGAAAGCGGTACAAATGAAAGTTTCATCACTGGAACCCAGCAGGATGCCACACAAGGAGGTGTGAGTGGCCCCGGGCCAGCAGCGAGGTGGAATTCTCTCGGCCCTGTTGCATAACTTTGTTCTTTCTCTTGGCTTTGCTCTTAATGTTGATGCTAAAGACATGAGAGGTGTCAGTCACTTGTTGCCTGATGGATTCTTAACAAACAGTTGTTTAAAACTCTCCTGAAGACTTTGGATCCAGATGTTTGTGGCTGTGCAGCTGCAGGTTGAGGATGTTCCGACCGTTAAAAAGCTGAACGAATTGATTCACGTAGATTTGAAGTCAATTATCCTCTTTTATTTTAGACCAAAAACAAAGTTGTGCGATACGATTAGACAATCTGAAAACTAGATGTGAAACTAGAAAAGAAACTATTGTATAAACTCAAGAGTAGAAGCTACTGAAGAGGGATTTCATTGCTGATTTGACAGAGGGGGATGCTGGCGACTTTAACGCCGCTCCGTCTGGACCGTTTTTAGTTTTCAGTTTTTATTTGTTTTACCTTCTCCCAATTCACATGTACAATATCTCTCTTTTTTTGCGTTGTTTTTGTTTGCTACCTGTCGCACCTGCTCTCCATTGCCACTCTGCAACTGCAATAACCATCCCAGCTCCATCCTCATTTGAACACCTTGTTTTTAAACTGTCTGGTCCCAAACCCCTGGTTACTGCAGTCATTTATCGCCCCCCAAAACCTAATCCTGCTTTCCCCTCTGATCTGTATGAATTCCTCACACAACTCTGCGCCATCTCTCCATCTATCCTGCTACTCGGTGACTTCAACATACACGTTGACTCATCTGACTCCACAAGCACCACAGAACTCCTGGACATCACTCAACATGTTGACTTTCCCACCCATAAAAAAGGACATACACTTGACCTGGTCGTACCTCCAGCATTAGCATCTCAAATCTAACTAGCATTGACCTCACCATCTCTGACCACCTGGCTATCACCCTGGACATCGACATCCACATCCCCCATGTGAAGCAGAGCCGCACCATAACATTCGGGAATATCAAATCCATCAACCTCCCCTCGCTCTCCTCCTCCTTGGCTGCCATCGTCTCTGCCCCTATTCCGACTGCCTCCCCCAATGTCTTGGTCAATTACTATAATCATGCACTCTCCTCCTGTCTTGGCCTCATCACCCCCAAAAAATCCAAGATTGTCTCCTTCACCCATTCCGCCCCCTGATACACTGACAAACTCCGCCACTTCAAAGTATAGGGCCGTCGACTGGAACAACTTCCAAAGAAAGCTGCTCTCACATTTTACCTGGATGCCTACAAACTCCACCAACAAAAATACAAAGATGCCCTCAACGCCGCTCGCTCCTCTCACTATTCCTCCATCATTCAATGATCCCACAACCCCAAAAGGCTGTTCTCCACCATCAACACACTCCTCAAACCCATGGACACCATGTCTACTTCCTTCACCACCAGCAAATGCAACTCATTTCTATCGTTCTTCAATAACAAAATCATCCAAATACACGACCAGCTGGCTGCCTCCTCCTCCTCCTCCTCCTCCTCCTCCTCCTCCTCCTCCTCCTCCTCCACTAACTCTCCCCCCAGCCCTCAACATGACCCTCCCCCACCTCCAATCTACTCACTCATCCTTCAGTTCAATCACTAAAACGGACCTCTCCACCATTATCTCCAGCATGAAGACCTCCACCTGTGCCGTTGAACCCCTCCCCTCTTCCTAAGTCAAGGCCTGCCTCCCCTCACTCTCCCTTCTAATCACAAACATTATCAACTCCTCACTCTCCTCTGTTCTCATACCCCCCTCCCCCACTTAAGCTTGCTGCTATCACCCCCGTGCTGAAAAAAACTGGCCTTGACCCCGACATCCCCAACAACTTCCGTTCAATCTCCAACCCTCCCCTACCTGTCCAAAATCCTTGAAAGATCTGTTGCATCTCAACTAAAATCTCACCTCAATCTCTATAACCTCTTCGAACCCTTCCAATCCGGCTTCCGCTCCAAACACAGCACTGAATCCGCCCTACTAAAAATCACAAATGACATACTTCTCTCTGCTGACTCTGGCTTCCTCACCATCCTCATCCTACTAGACCTCAGTACCGCCTTTGACACCATCAACCACTCCATCCTCCTCTCACGTCTCCAGCACCCCGTTAGCATAACTCGCAGTCTGGCACTGCTCCGCCCAGACCTTCTTTCTCAATATCGATGGATCCATCTTCACCCCTTCCACCCAGGTTCGCAACCTTGGCATCCTTCTCAACCCCACCCTCTCTTTCCTCCCCCATGCCAACCACGTCACAAAAACTGCCTTCTTTCATCTGAGGAACATTGCATGCCTCCGGCCCTCCCTGTCCCCTGTCACCACTGTAATTCTCATCCACGCCCTCATCCAGATTAGACTACTGCAACAGCGTCCTCTACCGCTCCCCCAACAAAATCCTCAATAAACTCCAATATGTCCTGAACTCTGCCGCCCGACTGCTCACCTCCACCCGACGCTACGAACACATCACCCCGGTCCTACACCACCTCCACTGGCTCCCGGTCAAGTACAGGATAGACTTCAAACCACTACTCATCACCCAAAGCTCTAAACAACCTGGCCCCTCCCTATCTTTCAGACCTCCTCCCCCTCCACGCTCCAACCCGTTGCCTCAGTTCCGCCGGCAAAACCTATCTGAAGATCATCAGGACCAAGAGCCGGACCCGGGGTGACTGGGCTGTCTCAGCAGCTGCACCCCCCCCCCCCCCTAACACTCTCCCCATCCACATCCCTTATGCTCCCATCCTACCATTATTCAAGCAAGCCCTCAAAACACACCACTTCCAACCCGCTTTCACCTGCTAACCCCTTGCCCCCGATACGACCCATATACAGTAGCTTCTCCAGTTTGCTTTCCTTTCTTATTGTTCCATATTACCTGTTTGTTTGTTTTGTCTGCTTTCTTTTGTTTTGTTCAGTTTGTCTCTTGTCCCATGTAAAGCGTCTTTGTGTACTAGAAAAGCGCTATAGAGGTCTAAATTATTATTATTATTAACAGTAGAATATTATCTGTAAAGAAATACACTTTGACAATTCTTCTTATCTAAATCCCCATGATATTAATACATTTTTAATAATTTCTGGGCAAAACAATTAGTTCACTAACGTATATAAAAGCTATAGATTTCATGCTTTTAAAATATTTGCTTGAGGATTTTTGGATTCCATTTAATGAATGTATCTTTACATTTGTTTAGCTTCTGTTTGTGATTTAATGCCAAGAGAAAAAAAGAGCAATTAAAAAAAAAATGTGTATGTCAAATAGTGAACATACACACTATATTTGTAATTACTCTTTTTTTCTCTTAAGATGCAAAACCGAAATGATAAAAATTAGCTCTTGTAATATAAAATAATGTATTATATATGTATATAGATATTTTGTAATGGATTGGCGTTTGTTGTGTTGCAGCATCTGAACTCAGGATCTTGGTGTTTGGAAAGAGACAAATCGACAAAACAAGACTGAGTGACTTCATCACCAGGGAAAGGGAGGGTCTGTATCAGAAACTGACAAAGCAACACACCTGCGCCGCTGGAGAATGGAGGGGCACGCAACTCAAGGTGGTGAACACCTCAGACCTCTTCAGTCTGCCGGAGGACCGCGTAAGACACGAGATGAGAACCTGCGTCGCTCTTTGTCCTCCGGGGCCAAACGTCCTCCTGCTGTTGGCGAGGCCGGAGGATTTCAAAGAAGAGGACAGACAAAAATGGGAGTTCGCCCTGAGCTTCTTTGGTCCGGATGCCTTTGAATACTCGATGGTCATCAGGGCGCAGAAGGAAGAGGCATGCAGCCCGTCTGCGGACCAAGTCATCCGAGGCTTCAGCCGGAGGCAGCACGTCGTCGACTTGGAGGAAAAAGGTCTCGCGGATTGTGTTTATAAAGAACTGATTGGAAAGATGCAGAATATCGTTAAAGACAACAGAGGAGGGCATCTGAACTGTATTGAAGAGTCTGATCCCAAAGCAGCGTCCGTATTATCCAAGCCTCCCCTGAACCTGGTGCTGTGTGGGCGACATGGAGCCTGGAAGACCTCAACGGCCAGAGCCATTCTGGGACAACGACCGATTGATCCACCTGTCGACTCCTCACAGTGTGTTCAACACCAGGGAGAGGTGAGTGGACGTCGGGTTTCTCTGGTGGAGCTGCCTGCCTTGTGTGGGAAGCCTCAGGAGGAAGTGATGGAGGAATCCCTTAGGTGTATCTCCCTGTGTGACCCTGAGGGTGTCCATGCCTTCATACTGGTTATACCTCTAGGGTCCCAAAATGAGGAAGACCAGAAGGAGTTGGAGACCATCCAGGACACTTTCACGTCTAGCGTGAATGACTTCACCATAATCCTGATCACTGTTGACTCAGATCCTCATTCTGCCACTGTCGTGAAGTGCCTGAAGGAGAGTACGCAAATCCGGGACCTCTTCCGAAGCTGTGGAGATCGACACGTTGTCTCGGACCTCAGAGACCAGCAGCAGGTCTCCAATGTGTTGCATGCTGTCGAGAAGATGACAGCCGGCACATCCAGAGGTTTCACACAGGAAATGATGGCCAAGCCCCGGGCGGGTGAGGCTGCGAGGCCAAAACCTGCACCGAGGAGGGACGTCTATGAACATGCAAACAGAGAGTGCCTCAGGATAGTCCTGATTGGGAAGACCGGTTCAGGAAAAAGCGCCAGTGCAAACACTATTTTGGGCAAAGCGTGCTTCAAATCTAAAGCCAGCCCAAGGTCGGTGACAGAGTTTTGCCACAAAGAAACCGGGGAGATCGAAGGACGTCCCGTTGCAATTGTCGACACCCCCGGCTTGTACGACACCACCCTGTCCAATGAGGAGGTGAAGCAGGAGCTGGTGAAGTGCGTCACCATGTTGGCCCCCGGCCCTCACGTGTTCCTGCTGGTGCTGCAGGTCGGCCGCTTGACACAAGAGGAGAAAGACACCGTGGAGCTCATCAAGGGGTTCTTCGGAAAGAAGTCGGAGGACTACATCATCGTCATATTCACCAGAGGAGATGACCTTCAAGGCAAATCCTTCAACAGCTACATGCAGGAAGACAGCAAAGGCTTTGTTGGAAAGCTCCTGGATGACTGCGGAGGAAGATACCAGGTCTTCAACAACAAACAACACAATATCGATTCGGTCAGAGAGCTCCTGAGCAAAATCGACTCCATGGTAAAGAAGAACGGCGGCAACAGCTACACCTCCAACATGTTCCAAGAAGCCGAGGCAGCCATACAGAAGGAAATGAAGAGGATCCTGAAAGAAAAGGAGGGAGAGATTGAGAGAGAGAAGACAGACTTTGAAAATAAACATATCGAAGTAATTCAGGCCAAGCAGAAGAAACTGACCGAACAAGCCACTAAAACCCAACAAGAGGGAGAGCTGAAGACCAAACTCATCCAGATGAAGGCGGAACACATCAAGCTGGAGCAGGAGAAGATGGAGAGGGACCAAGAGGATAGGAGAGCCCAGGAAAGGGAGACAAAGATGCAGGATGAAATCCAACAGAAGCAGTGGAAACAAAGCCTGGAAGCCACCAGCAAAGCGCAGGTGGAGAGCGGCGAGGAGAGGAGGCGGATCTGGGAGAAGGAGCGCAGCGAGAGGTGGGAGAACCAATGCAAGGAGAAGCAACATTGGCGACTGGAGAAGCAAGCGCAGCTGCAGAGGCTCAAGGAGGAGTACGAACAGGAGAAGCTCCAGCACGAGAGGCAGAGAAAGGAGGATCGTCTCCGGAGGGAGAAAGAAGAGAAGGAATTAAAGAAACTGCAAGAGACACTGATGAGGAATCTGACGGTGATCCAGAACAAACACGAGGAGGACGCCAGGCGGCAGGCGGAAGACTTCAACGACTTCAGGCAGATGTACGCCGACGACTTCGAAGCTCTGACGGAGAAGCACGGCAAGGACATGGAGCACCTGAAGGAGCGCTACCAGAAGCACAACGAGCTGCTGGTGCAGCAGCTGTGCAAACACAAGTCGTACCGGAGGGACTTCGACCGGCTGCTCCAGAAACAGGAAGACGAACACAACGAGATGATCGGCACGCTACGGCCGCCCAACGGAGAACACGTGCACGAGCACATCGGCGAGCTGAAGGCGAAGCACGAGGAGGAACAGAACCAGTGGATACAAGAGCATGTGAAGAAAGCCTGGAGAAGGAACTGCCCCGTTTTATGAGTAGGTGGTCTGTAGGTGATCCGAAGAAGAGTTGTTGACAGGGGGGGGGGGGAGGGGGGGGGTGCTAGTGAACATGAGCTGTGTCGGCGCTCACATCGCCATATCAACAGCTGGCCGCACCTTTTTTTTTTTTCAGAGCGGACTTTTTTCTTATTTTTTTTTGCCTTAGGCGCTCGGGATTTTTCATAGGCGCTCGGCAAAAAGACATAGGCGCCTAAGCATAAATTTTCTCTATGCAGGAATAACCCTGTATATAAATATATATATATATATATATATATATATATATATATATATATATATATATATATATATTACGTGTTGGGTGAAACAGTCACAACACTCGTTTAGTACGTTTAACGACAGGTGGATGGATCCACTCACCACAGGATTATAACCGACAACCAGCAATAAAGACCTGCACTCTATCTAATGGCCACCAGGGGGAGTCTACTCCCTCAGGCTATGTCTGAAACGATCAGGAACTTAAACCAATGAGTGCATCGCAATGTTTTGTTTCTTTGAAGCATGAATTGAAATTAATTGGTATATATATATATATATATATATATATATATATATATATATATATATATATATATTTGTACATGTTTCCCGGTGTAAGTATATATATCAAACATTGACATAGACTAAAGTTGAAATAATTGTCCTAGTTTTAAAACATCTTGTTGAAAAAGGACGAAAATTAGCACATTTAGATGTTATTAATGTTGATTAATGAGTGTTGTGCTTATGAATATATAAATTTAATTAAATTCTTCATTTGGTGCATAGATCATTTGGTGCATAGATTTTTTTAAAGATGAAATTTGGAGTGGTGGATAAAAAGTTCATGATTTTTAGTGGCAGGAATTGGAAATATGTCTTAACATGTACAACCTCAAATTTAAAGTTTGCACTGTGATAATATTTTTATTTTATTTGGTTGTTATCATCACATCTTATGAAAGCAAAGGTCTTATTTAGTCGAAGGTTTTTCTTTTGAAAGAAATCAAGTAAATAGGTTTTTTGTTTCTTGTAAACAAACTTTAATGATTAATACATTACCTTTATAATCTTTTCGTTTGTGTCTCACATGTTTCTCAAAGAGCGAATGTCGGAAAAAACACGAGTATAGTTAACACAATTCATAATGTAATAAGTGTGTATTAATCTAATTATTACAATGTAATTAATGCTCATAATGTATTAAATGTGCAACATCTAATTAATTAAATGAAATTAAAGCTCATAATGTAAGAAATGCCCGCAATCTAATTATTTAAATGTAATTAATGCTCTATGTTGTATGTGAGAGGAGCTTAACAACATATGTGTTGTATATGGGAGGAGCTTAACAACATCTATGTTGTATGTGAGAGGAGCTTAACAACATATTTGTTGTATGTGGGAGGAGATTAACGACATATCTGTTATTGTGTCACATTTTATCATCTTCTTCGAATCTGGCAGCTCCTTCCTGTTGTTCACTTCCTGCTGTGGACCCGTCGGACCTGTTTCCTTTGTTTCTCCCACCGAGCTTTCCTTTGGCACTACGCTGTACTTCTACATGAGAGATTATGTGTTGCATAACCACTGTGTACTGTGTATTGTTTTAACAGAGAGAGAATGATCAGCACCAAGAGCGATGCATCCAGTCAGCTGGTTTGTCTGTGGACACCGAGGTGAAATATGAATGCAGTTTTCTTACTTTCATTTCCATCATCGTGTGTTTATCATGTTTATTATACCTCCATCATAAAGATCAATAAAGGTTTTCTCAGCCATTAATCTGGTTTATGAGCATCCAGGAAGGTTTTCCCCTGGTGAGCACAGAGTCCATGTATCTATTACTAAATCATCACTAAAGCACATTATTCTATATTACACATTAAACACTCCACTCTGAGTTTAATATTGTAGGACTTAAAAAGCTTCTGCACATCAAAGGTATCCAATCGTTTCATCCCATAGGTCGTCTGCACAGAATTGTGATACGCTGAGACTCGTGGCCACGCCCACTCCAGGCCGCTCTCTTTGGAAGCCACGCCCACATCTATTGTGTTACCGATTTGCTTTGGAAGCCACGCCCACTTCTACTGTCCATCATGTTCACTGTACTGGTCCGACTGGTCTCACCTGTACAGGACCACCATTGTGTTCACTGTACTGGTCCTACTGGTCTCACCTGTACTGGACCACCATCATGTTCTGCTCCCCACAGTGGCGGGCACAGCGGATGTACCGCATCCAGCTGGACTTGCCGGGGTCGTTCCCGTCAATGAAGTGCTGCAGGGTCCCCTCTGCATCGTAGACCTGGACCACAAAGAGAACCGGGTCAGGGGGAAGCAGCACACGTGCATGTTCACAGTAAAATGTTCACAGTAAAAAGAATATAGTAATATTAGTGCTACGTGAAATAAAGTAGATGCAATGATAGCAGCTGATAAAGTGACAGTGCCCCCTAGTGGTGGGAGGAACACGGAGATTAACTTTTATTTTCAGCATATTTCACGTATATTTCTTTTTCTTCTTTTTTTGGCAATTTATCATGAAGCACTCTGAATTTACAGCTATTTGGATGAAATACTTGAATAAATAAAAGATATGGCAAATTGTTTAATCATTATTTTAACTAGAACGTTGCCTTTTGGTTTGCTTCTTGATATTAAGTGTTTGTGCTTTTATTGTTTTACTATACTTTACCTGTAATAATAAGTCATGTTAGGGGTTATGAATAATTTATAATATATTTAAAATAGAAATAAGTATGTGGTGTGTGAAACTTGAAGACTTTTAAAAATGTTTTTTTTTAAACTGTTCTTTAAAAAAACCTTATTTTTTGGACAATAAATAAAAGACGAGGCATAGAAGCAATAACAATATGGCTCTCGTATGCATATGTTAAATGTCATGTAAACGTTAAAGCCCCACTATGTAACTTTTCCACCTTAAAATAACAGCTTGAAAAAGATTGTGCCGCTACAATGACTTATAATATGTTGATTTGCTCCTCCGCCACTGAGGGGGTCTGTGGCCAGAAAACTGCTGAATGTAAGATGTTGGGAGCCGCCCGGTACTTCCGGCGGCGGAAGTACGTCAACTTGCTGTTTGGCAGCTTTACGCAACGTCATATAGTGCCAGTCCACGCTCGCAGGTGACTTTTTATTTGCTCCACTACGCGACGCGTACAGACAGAATAACATGCCGCGGCTGAACGGCTCGCTGCAGCTGCCGAGAGAGCGCTGCTGGTAGCGCGCATCGATCAGCTGGGAGATCAGCTGGGAGTCACGAGCCGGAAGAGCCATATATGGCTCGAGAGCCAGACATAAAATACCTGAAGGGGGCGCTACAGGGGAAAAGTTACATAGTGTCGCTTTAAAGCGACACTATGTAGTTTTTCCCTTGTAGCGCGGCTAGCGCCCCCTTCAGGTATTTAACGTGTGGAGGGGGGGAGGGGGGCTAGTGAGAGTTTGCCCGTACATACGGTACTACAGCCTGCGACCGGGCGGCCGAAAAATCTTACATTCAGCAGTTTTCTGGCCACAGACCCTCGATGGCAGTGGCAGAGGCGCAAATCGCCATATTACATTACATTACATTACATGTCATTTAGCAGACGCTTTTATCCAAAGCGACTTACAATAAGTGCATTTCAACCTAGAGTACAAACTAAGAACAACAAGAATACAGAAAGTAACATTTCCTCATCATAGTCAAACTACAAAAGTACCATAATAAGAGCCATCCAAGTGCTACTAAAGTGCAAGTCTGTGTTTAATCCAGATATAGTCGGAAAAGGTGCGTTTTCAGTTTTCGGCGGAAGATGTAGAGACTTTCTGCTGTCCTGATGTCAGTGGGGAGCTGGTTCCACCACTGAGGAGCCAGGACAGCAAACAGTCTGGATGTAGAGTGATTAGCTCGAGGTGACGGAGTCACAAGTCGGTTGGCTGTTGCGGAGCGGAGCGAACGTGCCGGGGTGTACGGTGTGACCACATCCCGGATGTAGACGGGGCCCGATCCGTTCAGAGCACGGTACGCCAGAACCATTGTTTTGAAGCGTATGCGGGCCGCCACCGGTAGCCAGTGACGAGAGCGGAGGAGCGGAGTGGTGTGGGTGAATTTCGGGAGGCTGAAGACCAGTCGAGCTGCTGCATTCTGGATGAGCTGCAGAGGCCTGATGGCCTTAGCAGGTAGACCAGCCAGAAGGGAGTTGCAGTAGTCGAGGCGCGAAATGACCAGAGCCTGGACCAGAACCTGCGCTGCCTTCTGGGTAAGAAGAGGTCGTATTCTCCAGATGTTGTGCAGCTTGTACCTACAGGAACGCGATGTCGCAGCGATGTTGGCCGTCAGGGAGAGTTGACTGTCTAGTGTCACCCCGAGACTCCTGGCAGTCAGGGTAGGGGCCAACACAGAGCTGTTGAAGGTGGTAGTCAGGTCGTGGGTCGGGGAACCTTTCCCTGGTAGGAACAGTAGCTCGGTCTTGTCAGGGTTGATCTTCAGGTGGTGTGCAGACATCCACTGAGAGATGTCGGTCAGACAGGCAGAGATTCGCGCCACCACCTTTGTTTCGGACGGTGGGAACGAGAAGATCAGTTGGGTGTCATCGGCATAGCTGTGGTAGGAGAAGCCATGCGAACGAATGACAGAGCCGAGAGAATTGGTGTATAGAGAGAAGAGGAGGGGACCCAGGACGGAGCCTTGAGGAACCCCAGCAGTGAGAGGACAAGGATCAGATACAGATCCTCTCCAAGTTACCCGGTAAGTGCGGTCGGTGAGGTAGGAAGAGAAAAGAGCGAGTGCTGTGCCTGAGATCCCCAGGTCCTGAAGAGAAGAGAGAAGGATCTGGTGGTTCACGCTGTCAAATGTGGCAGAAAGGTCTAGAAGGATAAGGACAGAGGAGAGAGAGGCTGCTCTAGCAGAGTGAAGCTGCTCAGAGACAGCAAGGAGGGCCGTCTCTGTTGAGTGGCCGGCCTTGAATCCAGACTGGTGGGGGTCAAGAAGGTTGTTGCTGTGGAGGTAGGAGGACACTTGGTTAAAGATAGCTCGCTCCAGAGTTTTGGAAAGAAAGGAAAGAAGAGAGACCGGTCTGTAGTTGCTGACTTCAGACGGGTCGAGCGTGGGTTTCTTCAGGAGAGGGTTGACTCTTGCCTCCTTCAGAGAGTTGGGGAAACAGCCAGTTGAGAGGGATCTGTTAATAAGATGGGTGAGAAAGGTCAGAAGGTCAGGAGCAACAGCCTGAAGGATGTGAGACGGGACAGGGTCAAGGGCGCAGGTGGTCGGTCGAGCAGAGGTCACCAAGCTAAGAACTTGACTGGGAGACAGGGGGGTAAACGAGGAAAGAGAGGGGGATGAAGGAGTTGGTGTAGGTGAAGTGATAGATGATGGATTAGTAAAGGAGGAGCGTATGTCATCTATCTTGTTTGTAAAGTAGTCGACAAAGTGGCTCGGCAAAAGGGAGGAAGGAGGAGGGGGACTCGGGGGATCAAGGAGGTTGGAAAAGATAGAGAAGAGTTTTTTGGGGTTAGAGAAGGAAGACTGAAATTTGGTCAGGTAGAAAGAGCTTTTGGCTGCAGAGATAGAGGCAGAGAAGGAGGAGAGAAGAGATTGATAGCAGAGCAGGTCTTCCGCTTGATTCGATTTGCGCCATTTCCTTTCCGTCACTCGCAAGTTGGCTCTCTCGGCACGCACCGAGTCGGACAACCAGGGAGCCGGAGAGGATTTGCGAACCGGTCGTATCTTAAAAGGACAAAGCGAATCAAGAGATGAAGACAGGGAAGAGAGGAGAGTGTCTGCGGCAGAGTTAGGCTGCATGAGTGAGAAGGAGTCAGTTGAGGGGAGAGCAGATAGGACAGAGGAGGCCAGAGAGGAGGGACAGAGGGTGCGAATGTTGCGGCGTACAGGTACAAAGTTGTAGATACGGGTGGGTTGTCAGTACCAGAGAGAGAGAGAGAGAAAGAGATGAAGTAGTGGTCAGAGACATGCAGAGGAGTTACAGTGAGGTTAGAGGTAGAGCAGTCTCTAGTAAAAATGTAATCAAGGTGGTCGCCGGCTTTGTGAGTAGGAGGGGAGGGACTGAGTGAGAGGTTAAAGGAAGACAGTAAGAGTAAAAGATCACATGACTTCTCAGTCTGGATGTTCAAGTCACCCAGAAGGATGAGCGGGGGGCCGTCTTCCGGGAAGTTGGACAGGAGGACGTCCAGATCTTCCAAGAAGTCTCCCAAAGAACCAGGGGGACGGTAGAGAACAACAATGTGTAGCTGAACCGGATGAGAAGCTCAAAACTCAAAAGTCATTGGGGTAAAAAGTGGAAGCGGGGAGAGAGAGAAACACCATTTGGGGGAGATGAGTAAACCTGTACCTCCACCCCGACCAGAGGGTCTGGGTGTGTGACTGAAGGAGAAGGCAGAGGAGAGAGCAGCCGGGGTAGACGTGTTGTCAGGTGTGATCCAGGTCTCAGTGAGAGCCAGGAAGTCAAGCGACTGCTCCACAGCAAAGCCAGAGATGAAGTCAGCCTTGCGGATATTAAAAGTCATTCTAGCGGCACCATTTTTTTCAAGCTGTTATTTTAAGGTAGGAAAAGTTACATAGTGTTGCTTTAAACGCAGTAGAAAAAAAGATTTAAAAAAATTACAAAATGTAAAAAGTACATTCATTTTCTTTTTTTGAAAATTATTATGATATTTTGGGGGGAATTTCTCTCCGCTTAAGTGGAGTCAGGAAATAGACCAGGTGAACAACTTTTTATAAATAATACTAAATGTTATATGATATGTGCTATTATGTATTATAAACAACAGGTTTAATGAGTCACCGACCAACAGGAAGTTTCGATCCGACTGAACCTCAAGTGGACGATGTCAGAGAGTATTTAATGGAGGTGAAGGTCGTCTGTATGTGTGCGTGTGTGTGCGCGTGTGTGTGTGTGAGAGAGAGAGAGAGTGTGTGTTAAAGAGGGTGGATTACAGCTCTCTCTTTCAGTCATTGATCTCTGCTGTCAGTGTTTCACTTACTGCTCCGTCACTGTCTACACTCTCACACACACACACACACACACACACACACACACACACACACTCACACACATTCACTCACACACCCACAGCTGAGTGCACCAAAGATTGGTATACTTGTTGCAGAAAATTCTAAATGCAGTTGAAGTGTTTGTCAGGATCTGGAGTTTGTGTTATGTGTTATGTCTTGTTTTGAAGTCTGTCTTCTTGTCTGCCCTGCTCCTGATTGTTTCCTCCTGTGTGATTGCTAAGCCCCGCCCTCATTGTGTCCACCTGTGTCTCGTTCCCCGTTGTCCAATCACCTCTCACCTTGCCTGTGTATGTAAACCCTGTTTGTCTGATTCCCAGTGTGGCGTCGTATTGTTTGGTCCAAGTTTTTTTGTCATCCTGTTTCATAGTTCAAGATTAAATATTGTTTTTTGCATCATGTCGGCTTTTGGGTCCTCTCTCTTTGCGACATCCGCGGCCGTTTGTGACAGTGTTGTATGTTTCATTTGTCAAACATATATAAATATATATATTTCATACATGCGTTTTTATGAATATAAATATGTATATGTACTTGTTTCATTTGTCAATCATATATATATATATATATATATATTACCATATATATATATATATATATATATATATATATATATATATATATATATATATATATATATATATATATAGTTTGGTATTTCTGCCCGAAACACTGAGTGACAGCTGTTTGTGAGTGATCAGCAGAACTTTAACCCACTGTGTGTGTACGTGTTTGTGTGAGTGTGTGATTTTTTTTTTTTGTGTGAGTAAGAGTATTTGTGTGTGTGTGTGTGTGTGTGAGACAAAGTGTGTCAGAAATTTACTGACAGTGTTTTGACCTCCTGACCTCATTACAGAGAGTAAATCTTCTCCTTGTCTGGACAAGCAGACACTACAGAGATAGTGTGTGTGTGTGTGTGTGTGTGTGTGTGTGTGTGTGTGTGTGTGTGTGTGTGTGTGTGTGTGTGTGCGTGTGAGTGTGTGTGTGCATACAGGAATGTTGTGCAGTTATCAGTTAAAAACACTTAACAGCATCACTGGTATGTAAATGGAGCTCAGGTCGTGTCCGGAGGTGTTACAAAACTTACTCACACACACACACACACACTGACAAATATATGGGACTTCTTCTTCTCCTTTTTTCCCCTTCATCTTCTTCTTCTTCTTTTTCTTCTTCTTCGGCTTCTCTCCATCTCTAGTAAAACTGTTCCCTGAGATCAGATCAATCCTCTACAGCTAATCAATGACACACTACTAATTCTACTCTTATCTGCTCTTTTCCTCTTCTTCCTCCTCCTCCTCTGCTCTCTGTTCTGTTGCCTCCGTGCTCACCAGGTGAATAAAACCAAAATGATAAAAACAGTCTGCTCCTCGTTCGTCTGAGACAGAAACGCCAACATCTTTCATTGTCCTTTGATCACAGCCGCCGTGTGCAGCGTTGAGCCGTATGAACGCTCAACGGCGTCAACAACATCGACAACATAAACACCGTCAACGTCTTCAACGCCGTCATGCCTTCAACATAGGAGAACCAGAACAGACGTTAGACCAACACGTGGCCTCAGTCCAGGAGACGACCGCCAACCCAAGCGGGTTCTTCGGGGAACGCGGCGGGAACCCGATGACAGACGAGACCGCCGGCAGCGGGAAAACACGGCGAGGAATTCAGATTAAAGATGTAAGAAAACAAAGAGATGCCAACGGACCCTTGTGGACCCTCTGGGGTCTCAGAACCAACACACTCTGGACCCTCTGGGGTCTCAGGACCAACGGACACTTGTGGACCCTCTGGGGTCTCAGGACCAACGGACACTTGTGGACCCTCTGGGGCCTCAGGACCAACACACTGTGGACCCCAGACGCCTGGTCCTGTTGGGACCTACGGAGACCAGGAGGTCGCAGGTTTGAATCCTCACGAGGGGAAATAACTGTATCGTCACACACAAGCAGTGTTGCGCAACAGAGATGAGGCCCCGCCCCCTTAATAATAGTTATGCTCTCCTCTTCTCTTTCTCTCTCTCTTCTTCCTCACTTTAGAAACTAAAATCTACATATTTTTTGTTTTATAAAAAAATACAAAGTAAACAAAAATGTTTAGATTAAATGTGAGAAAACTGTTTTTAAAAAGGAAAAAATCAATGTAGTATTTTTATTTAAAAAAAATATTTATTTTATTAATGTTATTATATATATATATATATATATTTTTATTGTTTATATAAATATAAAACATACATTCTAAATTCATATAATATCAATAATTGTTTAACAGAGACACAAGTTGTCCCAGTTTTCCTAATTTTATGAATAAATGTATCCATGGCAACACAACCATCACATGACACCTTTGATCTATGCCGTTAGTTAGGAAAACTGTAAAATCCTGCAGTCAGTGAACTCAACTCTCCCAGTTAGACGCATCCCAACATGACGAGCTGCTGCTGGACTCGCTTTGCTTAATCTTTCACTCCCTCTCTCTGTCTCCTAGCATCCTTCACTCCCTATCTATGTCTCCTAGCATCCTTCACTCCTTATCTCTGTCGCTCAGCATCCTTCACTCCCTCCCTATGTCTCCTAGCATCCTTCACTCCCTCTCTATGTCTCCTAGCATCCTTCACTCCCTCTCTATTTTTCCTAGCATCCTTCACTCCCTCTCTATGTCTCCTAGCATCCTTCACTCCTTCTCTATGTCTCCTAGCATCCTTCACTCCCTCTCTATGTCTCCTAGCATCCTTCACTCTCTCACTATTTCTCCTAGCATCCTTCACTCCCTCTCTATGTCTCCTAGCATCCTTCACTCCCTCTCTATGTCTCCTAGCATCCTTCACTCCCTCTCTATGTTTCCTAGCATCCTCCCTCCCTCCGTCTGTCCCCTACCATCTCCCCCCTCATAAAACCAGTTGAGAGACTTTGGACACCAGCTCAATAGCATACAGACTACATTACCCAGAATGCACCTCTCACCTCCCACAGGTGCCGGCTGTTCCGCAGGGCCCCGTGCAGCTTGTCCAGCAGCAGGTGGACCCCCTGGAAGGGCCCGATCCAGGTCCCCTGAGGGATCCGCTGGGAGGCACAGATCCCGTAACCCAGACCAGGAACCGTGCTGGTGCAGAGGCAGACCTGCAGGACCAGAGACCGTTATTATTAACAGTTATTAATAAGTTATTTATAAAGGTTATTAATATGTTATTTATGAAGGTTATTTATATTAGTAAATACATTTATATTTATTTATATACCATTTTAGTGTATAACATGTATTTATATTATTACAAATGTTTTGTATTTATGACAATTATTTAGAGTTATACAATTTAATTCCATACATTTACACTTGCACACACACACACATACACACACATATATATATATACACAAACACACAAACAGACACACAAACACACACACAGGACGTCCCACCTCTCTGGGCAGGTCTCTCAGCCAATCAGGGACGTCGGGCAGCGTGACGGGGGTCGTGTTGCTGCTGGTGCCGACCAGGCGGCGCAGCGAGTGCAGCGGGCCGTGCATCGGACACTCCCCATGCCGGTTGTCCGCACACATGTCGCAGCCTGGAGGCACACACTAGTACTTTAATATATACATATATATATATATATATATATATATATATACATATATTATATATATATAGTATACATATATACTATATATTCACTTGCAGGATTTTTAAACATTACCTTCAGAACATTTACATTCATTAAAAATCAAAAACGGAATATTTAAAATGAAGGTTTTGTGTTTACGACTCGAGGATGATAGTCATTCTGATTATTAAAAATATAATGTTCTCTTTGTGAATATCGTGATGTTGTTATACAACTCCCGGCCACTACTTGTCTATGAGCTTTTATTTTAAGTGTATTTATTAGGAGCTATTTGTCTTTTACAGAATACTTTTTTTTCCTTTCAAACACGTTTCCAAACAGACGTGACCTTGAATTATACACTGAAAAATAAGTAAATAAAAAAGTCACCTGCTCTGACCGATTGAAAACACACCTTTGGCACTTCAGAGAACATCTCAAGACAACTCTTGACGTTGTTTTTAAAGATGTCTCTTTAGCGTCTTCACATGACCTCTGACCTACAGCTGAGCTCAGGGTTAGGTAGTAAGAACATGGAAGATCTAAGACGTTAAGTGAAGTTACAACGTTGATATTTAAAGATCCAGACGGTGTTTGAAACACAGCCACATGAACCACATCCTCCTCTCCTCCTGACTGATGAACTGGCCGTGAACTTGTTATGGCGTTCTCTGCTGGCCGCCCATCACTCAGGCTCAGTATAGCGTTACATCCGTCTCCAGTGTTTAGACAGCCCCGCTCCGCCTCTGATGTCAGAGCGCCGGACGCCACCGAAAACGTCTCTCACCGCACAACATTCTTCTTCTTCTTCTTCTTCTTCTTCTTCTTCTTCTTCTTCTTCTTCTTCTTCTTCTTCTTCTTCTTCTTCTTCTTCTTCTTCTTCTTCTTCTTCTTCTTCTTCTTCTTCTTCTTCTTCTTCTTCTTCTTCTTCTTCTTTAGTTATATTTAAACCTCGAAAAGAAATGTCCTCTTTTAAAAACTCCTGTTTTCGATAATTGTTCCTGCGTCATGTGAAGTTAATCTTGACTAAGGAACCTGACTAGTCGCCGCCACAGACCCCTCCTCCACAAAGCCCCGCCTCCCCTCATGAGGACTCTTGGTGAGGACCACACAGCGAGGAGTCGCTCCTGAAACCCTCCGCAGAGCATCCGAGCCTCTTCAGCCTCTGGTTTTGGTTTTCAAGACTTCTTTAGTGTCCGTTCATCAAACATGATGAATATTTGAAAACACTCTCAACAGCAAACAGCTGGTGGAGCATTTATCAGCTCAACAGGAGGCGGTGGAGACCAAAAACAGAGCTATTAATACCGTACACATATAGGATTTGTACGGTATTAATATTAATATATATATATATATATATAATATGTTATATAATACATATTATAAATGTAATATATAATATTTATTATATATTTATATACTATATATTTTATATATGACATTGTTTTGGAGCCATTCTTCACTCGACTGCAAACAAATCACTGAGTGTGACTTTCTAATGTTCAGGAGGACTTCCTGTTACTTCTTCACCAGCATCCCTAGAAAGTTCACTTTTCAAAGGCTTTTGTGTAAAATTTGCAAGAAGTTTAGCTTTTTCCTGGCCGGATTATGAGACACCTTTTGAGTGTCGTTGCTATTTGTCTCTTTTCAGTTGTGTATGAAACTCTTTGTAGTTGTTTGGTGTCTCTTTATAATCCCTTTTAGTGTTGTTGTAGTTGTTTTTAGTCTCTTTGTAGTTTTTTAGGTCTTTGTAGTTGTTTTGAATCTCTTTGTAGTTCTTTTGAGTATATGTGTACAGTTTTTTTCTTCTTTATGTAGTTCTTTTGAGTTTGTGTGTAGTTGTTCTGAGTCTCTTTATAGTTGTTTTTTGTCTCTTTAGAATCCCTTTTGGTTTCTTTGTAGATGTTTTTGTCTCTTTGAGGTTGTTTTTGCTGCTTCCGTCGTTTAATTTATGTTTCTTTGTAGATGTTTTGACTCACTTTAGGAGTCTTTATCTGTAAATGTTTTTTTTTCTTTCTCTAGTGTATCTCGTCTCTTCATAGTAGTTGTCGCTTGTTATAATAATGTTGAATCTCTTTATTGTTGTTTTGCGTCTTAGTGTCGTTGTTTCTTGTCTCTGTAGTTTTTGTTGTGAGTCTCTTTGTATAAAATGAATATTTATATATAATTAATATTTTATATTCAAAACATATGCAAATAGTTAACATGAAATATGTGAGCGAAGGTTCAGTAATAATAATCAATCAAAAAACAATAAAGTGATAAATATTCATTCGCACATTTGACGACAGGTGAAAACCTAATTTCCGTATTATTATAATAAGTGTTAATAGTATTATTAATATAACAATTACTATATTATTGTTGTTTTATTATTATTGGTGTAATTATTTTTTTAGATCGGAACGTGACACACGAGGGTGTGTGTGTGTGTGTGCGTGACTGCTTTATCTACACTAACGCGCACGCACGCGCCCGCACACTCGCGCACACACCCCAGAGACCTCAATACAGCGTGTTGGGATGATAAATAGAGGGCCGGTGGCTGGCGCATCGATCCCCCTCTCTCTCTCTCTCTCTCTCTCTCTCTCTCTCTCTCTCTCTCTCTCTCTCTCTCTCTCTCTCTCTCTCTCTCTCTCTCTCTCTCTCTCCCTCTCTCTCTCTCGCCGAACTATATTCCGCATTAATTGCGCGTGCCCCTCATCCCTCATCGGCGCTGCCGGCGCGTATCGACGCAGATTACTGCTGATGGTCCGTTTTATCAACGCCGAATATTCACGTGCGCGCGCGCATTACGCACACACTCCCTCGTGCTATTTAGAATCAACGCCCGGAACCAAAACACACTTCATAATTAAGCCTTAAATAATACTTATTATGAGATTATTAGAACAATACACTATTATGTGTATTACATATGATAAATATATAATTGCTTTCTGATATTATAATCATGCAGTTTAAAAGACACACAATAAAAGTCGTAAACTATAGAAATATTAATAATTCATCATCGGAAAACCATATATCAATAAGAAGACTTACTGTTATAATTGATTATATATATATATATATATATATATATATATATATATATATATATATATATATATGTGTTAAATATGTTAAAATTATAACACGTTATTTAGAGAGCGTGCGACACCTTTAAAGTCAGAATACAGTATTTATATATCTAATATACAGCATGAAGCTCAACACATTCACTGTAAAGCAGAACATTATAATAATACATATAAACCCTGACTAGGAGAACGAAAACAATAAATACATATATTATAATCTATTACATTATGACATAATACGAGTCAATAAAATGACTGCGCATGCACGCGCACATGAGTAAACAAAAAGAAAGTAAATTATGAAGTTTAAGTTTCTTAAAAAATATATAATTAAATGATATTACAATGACGCTATTATTATCATAAGAGGAGAGACAATTTAATATGATCCAGAACAAACGGGCACGCGCCGTCACTTTGATGTCCACGTGCGTGGCGGCGCGCTGGCGGCGATGCGCCTGGAATCCCGAGTTCACGTGAATAACGGGCCGCGGGTGTCAAAGAAGACAGCGGGGCGACGCGCGTGTGTGCGCGCGCGTGCGTGTAGACAGGTATTGACCGAACGCTGTCATGTGTGAAAAGCGCGCGCACGCGGCCGCTTCGCATCAAAGTTGGCCACTTCAAAGGGAGTTGTGTGAATTCATGCGCAATGAAAACGAGTTTTAGTTATTTTTACTGCGGGAATAAAACATGTTTTTTAAATAACAGAAGAAAAACATTTTGATTCATGAATAAAGAAAACGTTAAAATAGATTTATTTTAAAGAAGGAAAGTAGATTTAAAAGCTTCCGGTGGGTCGAAGGGTTAATTTAAAATTGCCGGTAGTAAATAAATAATAAAACGGATCGATCACATTGATCAGAGTTTAAGAAATTAATCATTCATATGAAAAGCACGTGACGGAGACAGGTGATGACGACATTTACATAAAGTCTGAATGAAGTCTGGTTCATATTAACTGAGCTGCGGCACCCGGCGGGCTGCTGACCTCTGACCTCTGAACCCCCCCCCCTCTCCTCCTCCTCCTCCTCCTCCTCCTCCTCCTCCTCCTCCTCCTCCTCCTCCTCTTCCTACTCTGTAAGGCCATTTTAACGATGAAATGCAGCACAAGCACACGTTAAAATATGTTATATATTTTAAACTGATGCGGATTTTTTTTTATTTAAATAAAAAATATTTTTATTAAAATATCAATCATTTATTTCTTAACTTTTTGATTTTAAATCACTAATTTTAAGAGAATCAATATAGGCCTATTTTTGTATTAGATTATTCAGTTGGGTATTATCAAAACTATATGATTATTATTATCATTCATATATGTATGATATATTTATTATTATACTTTATTAAAGTTCAACCAAATATTTAGAAATGCAAAACCATTTAAATAATATTAAAGTAATTATGAATTAAAAGCTGCTTTATCAATAACACGTTATTTGCAGGAATATTACACGAATATTAAGGAAATAATTTATAATAATTTCCAGAATAATTTAAAGAGATGAATAACCTTTTAATAAAGTGTATTAAACTCTTGCAGATATATTTCAGAAAGATGCACCAGGAATTATTAAAGTTTCTACAAACTCTTTACTGAACATCAGAAGCAACACTAGAGATTAGTACAGAAATTATTATATGAATATTTTAATAACACATTATTCAACTTAATTATAAGATATATATATATATATATATACATATACATAATATAAATATATATAATTATGCACATTTATAATAATATGAAACTGACACAAGTTTAGAAGTCTCCACTATAAAGCATTCAGAGGCCAATCAGCGTCAACACGCCTGATGACCTCCAGTGACCCGAGGGGTGGTGTGTGTGTGTGTGTGTTTGTGTGTGTGTGTGTGTGTGTGTGTGTGTGTGTGTGTGTGTGTGTACGTACGGTTGTTGAGCTCTCCCGTCTGGTTGCTCAGGGGGATGATCTCCATCCTCTGCTGTCCATACAGGTAGTAGTCCAGCTCCTCCGACGTCAGCTTGAACCGCGGCGCTTTGCCGCCCTCCTCTCCTCCTCCTCCACCTCCTCCTCCTCCTCCTCCGCTACTCTTCACGCTGGAAGACACCACGCCGACCCCGCTGCAGCTCTGCTCTTTGGCCTGATGGAGAAGCCCCGCTGCCGGGTGGAGACCCTGCTGGTTGTCCGGGGGTGCGATCACCATAAGGTCTCCTCCTCCTCCTCCTGGTCCTCCTCCTCCGGGCCCGGCACACGCCTGCCCGAAGAGAGCACTCTGCTGTGGGACGGGCATCTGGGAGAGCCCCGCCGAGTTGGAGGTGGAGATGGAGGAGGAGGAGGCTGGCGTTAGAGCTGCTGCAGCCGAAGAGGAGGAGGTGGAAGAAGAGGAGGTGCAGTGCGAGGAGGCCAGGAGGTGGCTGTGCAGGCGTGATGGGCGCAGGCCATCCATGGGGATGGAGAGGCGGTCGGGCGGAGGAGCCTTCAGCTGCGCCTGGGGGAAGAGCTGCTGCCAGTGCTGCAGGTAGGACGGGTCCACCTTCAGGAAGGCCGAGCCGCCCGGCTCGCCCGGCTTCAGCATAGCTGGGATGGGGGGGGGTCATGGGTCATGAACGCAATCCACCTCATACACATTTACAAACTAGAAGCCGCATTTGAGAAAATTTGTTTTTACGGATGTTTAATGGCAAAATAAAGTAATTCCACTTTTAAAATCTCTCCTCATATTTAAATAAGTTGGATTTAATTTAATTCACTCTGAAGGTGAGACACTGATGCTGAACTCATGTTTCAGCCTCCCTCACTTACGTTAAACTTTTGTTTTATTCCTGCAGAGCTGATTTCAGGTTTTCACCGTCTTCTCACGCTTCACATTAACATTAAATCGTTGGACCATTAAAATAATAAATAGATATTATTAACAAAATGTCAACATTCAGATTAAATCTAATTCATCCTCTGTCCTCTTACTGGAACATGTATTATAATAACATGTATCTGTATGTAATGTATAAAGTCTGATTCCCCAAGTTCTTCATGTTATTCAGCTTATTTTCAAAAAGATAAAAAGAGACTTAGACCTCCAACTTTAAATTCACACCTGATGTGATGATATTTACATATACAAGAATCAGAAGTTATCAGTAAATCCCATTAACTGACTGATTTTGTTTGTTTCAATATATCATTACAACACTTTGGAGACATATTTGAGGTTCACATGTTTCTCTCCTCATCAGCATCATTATATAAACTCTCCATTTGTAATTAATAAATATAAATGAATCCACATTATTTATTTCAAAAATGTAAAATGTGAGTCCCACATCCATAAATCTAAGAAGCTCTCCCTCTTCCAGTTTCATGTTTACATCATTCTCTGTAAACAAGGAGCAGCTAATGAAAACCTTCCTGAACAGCCAATAAAACACCGGGAGTGAACTGACCTCAGCCCGGGTGGAGCTCCGCTTCAGCCCGGGTGGAGCTCCGCTGGTCCCGGGTGGTTGTGTTTTCTTTGCGGACTTTACGCACTAACAAGCCGCACCGGAGATGACCGGAAGCCGCCTGCCGCACTTTGAATTAGTTTCAACCAGTTAAAAGTTGCACGGAAAAAAAAAATATATATATATTTAAAAAAAAGGTCCGGTTAAGTCCAAGTGAGGTTGCTCTTTCGGCGCGCGGTCTGTGTCTGCACAGAGGAGCGGTGGAGCGGGTAGAGAGGCGACGACGCTCCGCTGGGTCCCCCCAACACCTCCTCCTCCTCCTCCTCGGAGTTTCCCGCGATGTTTTTTTTCTTTTTCTTTGTAAAATGTTAAAGTTGTTCGCGGCGCAGAGGAGGCTCACTGCGGGAGGACTGCGAGCGGCTCCGGGGGGCCGGTTACCAGGCAGCGGTGGCCGGTCTGTCCCTCCTCCGGGCGGCGGTAAACCATCGAGGGGAGCCGGGACGGTGCGCTGCGTCCTGCGGGTCAGCGGAGCCAAAACTACCCGAGCTGTGGCTGCGCGAGCCTCTCTCTCTCTCTCTCTCTCTCTCTCTCTCTCTCTCTCTCTCTCTCTCTCTCTCTCTTGCCCTCATCCCTCCCCTCTTTCATTCACACACATTATTTCTCTCGCACTTTCTTTTCTTTTTCTCCATCCTCATCCTCAAACTCTCTTTTCTCTCCATCTCTTCCTTCCTTACCTCCTTTTCTCACAATACAATGATCTTTATTGGCACTTTGTCTCTCAACAGCAGCAGAAGGTCTAAAGGTTGAGAGTCCACAGTGTTGTACTGTAAATACTGTAGACAGCATCTCATGCTTTAGTCAGTTAGACACGCAATGTCATTTCACAGTAACTTACTGTAAACCTATCGCTGTAGACTAGAAACAGTATTTTAGCGGAAATCATAACTAAATGTGCTCATTGTTACAAAACAATTACAGTTAACTTCTGGTTCAACATGACACATGAAGACCGGTCTCCTGGGTTAAGGTCCCTTCCTTCCTCCTTCAATCTATCCATTCTTCCTGCTTTTTTTCCATCCATCCAGTCTTCCTTCCTTATTTTCTTTTGTTCATCCATCCTACCTTCCTTTCCTTCCTTTCATCAATCCTTCCTTCCGTCCTTCCTTCCTTTCATCCTCCCTTCCTTCCTTTCTTCCAACCTTCCTTCTGTTCTTCCTTCTTTTCTTCCTTCCATTCTTCCTCACTTCCTTCCTTATTTCCTTCCTTCCATGTTCCTCCCTTCCTTCCTTCTATTTTCCTCCCTCCCTTCCTTCCTTCTTTCCTTCCTTCCTTCCATCCTTTCATCATTCCGTCCTACCTTCCCTTCCTTCCCTTCCTTCCTTCCTTCCCTTCCTTCCCTTCCTTCCTTCCATTCACCCTACCTCCCTTCCTTTTGAACATGTTTATCAAATGTTGTGTAATTATCTCACCAGATATAAAATACAATATAAACTTATTGTTATTTAAATCAATGTTTTCTGGTTTGTTTCAAACGACTCAGAACTCATCCGAAGAGCAACGGTCACATTATCATTGATCCTTATTATGATAATACAAATTACAATTACAATTATTATTGTTATTATTATTATTATTATTATTATTATTATTATTATTATTATTATATTATTATTATTATCCCCATCATTATTAATTGTGTTATAATATAAGTGATTGTTATAATATTGATATAATAATTGGTAATAATATGTTTTTATTATAATGAGATTTTAATAATATTTATTATTATTTGATATCCTCTATAGGTGGTAATCCTGCTGTCAGCTCAACTCACCGCTTTTATCCCCTTACCTCATTGTATGTGTGTGTGTGTGTGTGTGTGTGTGTGTGTGTGTGTGTGTGTGTGTGTGTGTGTGTGTGTGTGTGTGTAGATAAGACAGATTACAGTCGAGCTCATTGTGTTTCTGGGTTTGACTCGTTATCCACAACCCCAAGCCTTTCCACCCGTCTGTTGCCACACACACACACACACACACACACACACACACACACACACACACACTTATGTTAGACATACAGTATGTGTGTGTTATACATCGGTCATTGTGAGCTGCTGTGGATAAGAACATCAGCTAAATGCCTGAAAACGTAAATGTGTGTGAGTGTGTGTGTGTGTGTGTGTTAGAGAGAGAGAGACTGTGTGTGTGTGTGTGTGTATGTGCGAGAGTGTGTGTGTGTGTGTGTGTGTGAGTGTGTGTGTGTGTGAGAGTGTGTGTGTGTGAGTGTGTGTGTGTGTGTGTGTGTGTGTTGTTATGACTGGCGTACCATGACAGCCTCATTCGTCTTCTTCTACGTTTTCTGGATTGATAACGAACACAAACACAAACATAAGCGTCTGAACATGAACTCTTCCAGCCGGAGGAATGTGGAGCAGCAGTGAGCCGTTTGATTGGCTGAGGCACAAGTCCAGCGTCCACGGGAGCCAATGGGGAGTTCACACGGGTTGGGGGTTCAAATCCCCACTCCCCTGGAGGTTTTTTGTTTTTACACCTAAAATACCATAAATTGTAACTTTGTTGAATCAGCTGTTCGTCGTCACAATAATATTATATAATATTAATCATCATCAATCACTTCTCACCAGATTTAAAGAAACAGTTCTCCATATATTATTTATTATTATATGTTATTAATATATATTATTATATATTCATATCTCATGGGACCGTAAAACCTCCTATAGACAACGATTACAGGTAACTTTTGGTTTGATATGAGACATGAACAGCGGTCTACCGGCTGAAAGTCCTTTCCTTCCTTCCTTCCTTCCTTCCTTCCTTCCTTCTTTCCCTCCCTCATTCCTTCTATCTTCTATCTAAGGGACTAAATACAGAGACCTCCTTCCTTCCTTCTTTCCTTCCATTCTACATTCCTTTGTTTCATCCATCCTACCTTCCTTCTTTCCATCCTTCCTTCCTTCCTTGCTTCCATCTATCCTACTTTCATTACTTCCTTCCATCCATACTTTCTTCCTTCCATCCATCCATATTTCCTTCCTTCCATCCATCCTACTGTCCCTACTTCCTTCCATCCTATACTGTCCTTTCATTCTTCCTTCCATTCATCCTACCTTCATTCCATCTATACTACCTTCCTTCCATTCATCCATAATACCTCTTTCCATCCACCCTACCTTCCTTACTTCCTTCCATCCATCCATCCATACTTCCTTCTATCCATCCATTCTACCTTCCTTCTGTGCATTCTATCTTCATTACTTCCTTCCATCCATCCATACTTCATTCCTTTCATCCATCCATTCTACCTTCCTTCCTTCCATTCTACCTTCATTACTTCCTTCCATACCAGCTATACTTCCTTCCTTCCTATAGCTATACTTCCTTCCTTCCATCCATCCATCCTACCTTCCATACTTCCTTCCTGCCTTCCTTTCCTTCCTTTAAAAAATACATCACCCGTTGAGAACAACCTGAAGAGAAAAAAACATCGTAAAATATTATAAAATGTTTAACATTTGCTCGATAATATCATAGATTCATCTCACGGGAAATAAAACGAGATGCTGAACTTTGAATAAAGTAATAACAAAAAGTCTTTATGAACAACTACAGTCATAGACGTGATTCATCTCTTCTTATTTATGTTTTGGGGCGTTTTCACGCTCATAAAGTGTGTGAATATGGATTTGACACTTCTCAGTATTTATCATATTAACTTTTACATTGGATCTTGTTATTCTGTTATCTTTGGAACACATGGCCCCACTTCTCCTAAAAGTATACAAAGTATTAATGTTCCACTTCATCATCATCATCGTCAGGAGTCTATAATTACAGTTATTCTCCGTATTGTGGCGGTTCAGACAGGAACTGAAAAAAGAGAAGAGCCCGTTTTCATCCATTGATTAATGGCTTTCTGGAGCAACGAGCCGGCCGATCAATAAATTAACTGCCCAAATTCATCATTTTCTACAACAAAAGCTAATTATTTCGACGGCTTCGAGAAAAAAGAAAAAAAGAGAAAAACCCAGAATACAGAATAAAGAACACGGTTCATTAAGCAGTGAGAGATTAAACTTCTTCACAGCGCTAACACATCCTCATTTGGGTTTTTCTCCTGCAGATTATTAAGCTGAATAAACAATGGGTGAAAGATGAAATACAGGAAATAGAAATACAGCAACTTGTAAACAACAACAACATACCCGTATAAACGTGAATCAATGACAATTAAAAGAAGGATAAATATTCTTTGCATGAATTCAAACGCTGTTCTCGATATATAAGTGCATGTAGACGGACAGCTTTAACACATGAAGCATAGGCTTCTATACAACCAGAAGAGTCACCCCTGGTGGTAAGTAGAGAGAATGCAGCTTTAACATATAAAACATGGACTTCTATTCAACCAGAGTTGCCCCCTGGTGGTCAGGAGAGATAATGCAGTTGTAACACATGAAGCATAGACTTCTATACAACCATAATAGTCACACCCTGGTGGTCAGTAGAGGGAATGCAGCTCTAGCAGATGAAGCAGATATGTCTATACAACCAGTGGAGCCCCTCCCCCTGGTGGTCAGGAGAGACAATTCAGCTTTAACATATGAAGCATAGAATTCTATACAACCAGAGGAGTCGCAACAGAACCATCTAGTTCAGTGAAGAACTTCCTGGTTGGAATAAAACAAGCTTTCTGTTGGTCTCCTGGGTGAAGGTCCCTCGTAACATGAACAATGGCGAGCTGAATAAAACTCTCATTAATGCGTATTCAAACCACACATATAAAACACACTGTATTGAATGTGCATGGTATATTACTGTGGTCATAAACCACTAGTGGAGCCTTGAAGGGACATTTTTTAAAGCTTTCAGTTCCACTAATTGAGGCTGTGTTGCTTTAAATCCACCAGGGTTCGTTAGCACCATAACTGATGGTAATTCAATTAAAACAAACACACACACACACACACGCCCTGTCACCTTGCCGCGAGAGCCTCTTGTGTATATTTATTTATATATAAATATAGAGGTTTAAAGCGGTGCCACTTTCATTTACATAGGAGCATGTTGTTAACGTCGCCCGCTGACATTCAATTAAAACGTTTACATTTCTGCTTAATTAATTCGGCGGACGGCGGGAAAGAAAAGACGAATGGACGGCCCGTTTGACAGGAGGCCGATAACGCGCGCGCGCGCGTGTGTGTGTGTGTGTGTTAAGGTCACGGCAGGCTGCCTATGATAACTCATCCCTGCAGACGTGGACTCAGGAGGGACTCGCTTCTCTTCCTCCGTTTCGTGCAGCTGAAGCCGAGCTGAAGTGTTTTAAAGCTGCTCCTGTTTATGGTTTTCAACGAGCCACCGCGGCTCCTTATTGATCGCTGTGGCTCCTTATTGATCGATCAGGAAGACATTTTTTAAATATAAATCAACACAGCCGAATATTTTTTTTCTCTTCTTTTTTTTTTTTTACTGTTTTTAATTTTACTTTGTATATTCAATATATATATATTTTTAATGCATTTATAAATTTAAATCTTCGTGATTAGCATTCATGCACAACCATTTTTTATTTTATATTATTATTATATGTATTTGGGTTTTATTGTCGGTATTCTATCATAAAATTCTGAAATATTTTGTATTAAATGTGTTTTTTCTTTCTTATAATGTTCATTTATTGGGAAATATTTTCTGCTGCATTTCTTGTATGAAAGGTACAAATACAGATTATTATCATTCATTTTTAGTAATAAATATATAACCTTCCTACTTAACCTCTGTTGCATGTTTTTACACAAGAGCTTTGAACCGTAATTAGACCTTAATTTACAATGATGACTATTAATATTTAATTTACTTTTAGAATAATAGTAATACAAAAAGTGTCCTTGATCTGAAAAATAAATATTTTGTTTTTGTCCTGTTTCTTTAACTTAATTAATTGGAAATAAACTAATTGCAAAACTACATTCATGATTCTTTTTCCATGACTGTTGATTATTTGTCGCCCCCTGGTGGTCAGTAGAGAGGATCTAGCTTTAACACATGACGCATAGACTTCTATACAACCAAAGGAGTCGCCCCCTGGTGGTCAGGAGAGAAAATACAGATTCAACACATGAAGCATATACTTCTATACAACCAGAGGAGTCGCCCTCTGGTGGTTAGTAGAGAGAATGCAGATTTAATACATGAAGCAGAGAATTCTATACAACCAGAGGAGTCAACCCCTGGTGGTCAGGAAAGAGAATGCAGCTTCAACACATTCAATTCAATTCAATTCAGTTTATTTATTTGTACAGCCCATTTTCACAAATTAAAAATTTGAGTGCTTTACAATCTGTAGACATAGACATTCCTGTCCCAAAACCTCACATGGGATCAGTAAAAACGCCCAAACAACCCTTTACGGGGAATAAAGGGAAGAAACCTTCAGGAGAGCAACAGAGGAGGATCCCTCTCCAGGATGGACAGGTGTAATAAATGTATTGTATTGATGTGTACAGAATAAATCGTTATACACAAATTAAAACACAGTAACAACACAATCAATGCATATGACAGTGTATGAATAGTTGGTAGTTGTCATATTCCACGATGGAGACCTTCACGATCCATCAGGGAGATTGAGTTAGAGGAGGAGTGGGCGGAGTCTCAGCAGGGCCATGGCATAGTTGGTTGTAGGCATATTCCACGATCCAGACCTCGATGATCCACATGAAGCATAGACTTCTATACAACCAGAGGAGTCTCCCCCTGGTGGTCATTAGAGGGAATGCCTGGTTAGAGGTGCCCTCTGTAACATTCTTCTTGTTCTACAAATGATGAAACATTCTCATGTTATTGTTCTTGTTTTAAAGGTCGATGCCAACTGGACCGATAACCTTTACTTGAGTCCTTCTTGGTTCATCTATAGGACCCCAGAGAGGGTCTCACCCCACAGGTTGGCCACTGTGGACTCAGAGCGTTAGTAGGTCTTTCTCTCCTTTCTTTGTTATTTCACTTTGTTTCCTCATCTCCTCTTCTTATATACTCGTGTCATCTCCTTTGCTCTCGTGTTTCTTCATCTTATCTCCTTTTATCTTCCCTATTTGTTTCCTCCTCGTGTCCTCTAGTTGTTTTCTCTCATCTATTTCTCTAGTTATCCTCTTTTCATCTCTTGATGTCTCCTCTCCTTTTCTCTTCTCCTTGTCTTCTATATATGCTTAACTTAACTCTCTCCCTATATCTCCTCTCCTCCTCCTCCTCCCCCCCCCCCCCCCCCGCGCCCCGTGTAACCGGAAACAGCTTCCGGTTAAAGATGGAGCTCCGGACGACGCTCCGCGCTCTGCTCTTCCTCTCTGCCGCCTGTGTGCAGCCGGTCACCGGCGCGGCTTCACGGACCGGACCACGCGTCACGGAGAAGGTGAGTGACGTCATTCACCTGTATTAATAAAAAGAGATATAATCAACATCTCTCTTTATTCTCACGGTGAGGAGCTGTGCGCGCGCAGCAGCAGCGTGGATGTTGACGTCCTGTATGCATGAGCACACGAGCATGCACGCCCGCGCGCGGACACGCACGCGCACAAATATGGAAACTGCAACGACTCCTCTCTTTTTAGAATATGTCCGCTGTCTCTCTCTCACACGCACACACACACACACACACACACGTACACACAAACACACACACAAACACACACACAAACACACACACACACACACAGTGCATTTGATTATCATCACATGCTTTTATATAAAATTTAATTGAACCCTGGTCCGTCAACGTGCTCTTATTTTGAAAGGGTGTCAATTAAAGCAGAGAACGATGAGTAATACAAATGAAGATTAAAGAGTTCAAACTCCTGCAGTAAAAAAAACTGTTTAATTATTCTCTTGTATCAGTAAATTCCAACACATTGTTTCCAAAGTAAATATATATTATTTGTACTCTGTAGATACACACTGTCCCATAAATACACTTACAAGGACAATGTGTATATAAAAAAGTAGGACTAATCAAGTAACACAACAGTAAGAACACAATTTTGTTTTTATTTACAAAAATTCAACTGAAGTTAATGTTTCCTTTCAGTTCAGACTTCTGATTGGCTGACGTTTCTTTCTTTCTGTGTGTGTGTGCGTGTGTGTGTGTGTGTGTGTGTGTGTGTGTGTGTGTGTGTGTGTGTGTATGTGTGTGTGTGTGTGTCCAGGTGTTCTTTGACATCACAGTAGGGGGTCACGAGGTCGGACGGATCGTCGTCGGTCTTTTTGGGGAGGTCGTCCCACTAACTGTCAATAACTTTGTCGCCCTGGCAACTGGAGAGGTAGGCCGATGGAGTACACACACACACACACACACACATTATATATATATATATATATATATATATATATATACATATATATATATGTATATATATATATATATATATATATATATATATATATAGAATCATAAAACACGGGACGAGATGTTACAACTATCCATTGTGCCAATAGATGTTATGCACTCACATGAGATGTTGACAGAGTGGCATGGGAAGTTTAGACTGGGTTAAGATGTCAATTTGGGACCCATCCTCAGTAGTGTGCCTTCGAATCAGTGGGTGTTTCGGCCTTTACTCACTAAACACCCTCATCAAAGGTGGCCAGCTAAAGAGTGATCAAGCCTTAGCTTGTGTCCCATGCCCAATTAAGATTTCCCATGGGACTATGCAAGGCAGGGGTGTCCTATTCCCTGAGCCAGCCCTACAGCTGACCGCATACCCCATATGCCCTCCTCAGGTTGGAGGGCTCTGAATTGGTTCTCAGGTGGGAGTGGGGGGTCATGAAGTTATAGCCCACCAAGGGTCCTTCCGTTTGATCCAGATCCACCGGCTGCCTCTTTCAGCTGCTTGCGAAACTGCTCTGACGGTCTGCCGCAGAGCCTGTCCATGGATTCCAAGTTCTTTTAGCAACCTGATGGTGGAAGAAGCTACGAATCCTCTGCATCCCACTTCAACTGGCCAGACTTTTGCGTTCTAGCCACGCTGAGTTGCGTCTGCTGCCAACTCTGTGTAACAAAGTTTTTACGCTCATAGGCCTCTTCAACAGGGTTTTCCCACGGGACTGTGAGCTTGATGATGTACACAGCCCTGCGTGAAGGGGACCATAGTACCATGTTTGGCCTGGCAGAAGCAATCTCAGGTGGAAAAATTTGTTGCTGGCCTATATCGACAAGTATCTTCCAGTCCCGGGCCATGGCTAGGTGTCCAGTTTCTGGCTTCGTAGGAGGATACTTGGGCCTCTTCTGTCCCTCCCGGATGAATGCTGTTGCAACGGGTTTGCTTATTTTTGGAGGTAATGAGTTAGTTGCAATCCTCTTGATCTCAAGTGCTGCAGCGAGGCTCTTGAGGACCTGATTGTGCCTCCAGGTGTAGTGGCCTTGTGAGAGGCTGGTCTTGCAACCTGTCATTATATGCCTGAGAATCGCTGGAGCTGGGCAGAGGGGGCAGGTCGGGTCCTCGCCCTACCATTGATTGAGATTCTTTGGTGATGGAAGCACATCATAGACAGCTCTTAAGATGAATCTGATGTAACTTGCCTCCTTTTGCCAAAGCTCGCTCCAGTTGATCTTTCTCCTCTCCAGGCCTTCCCACCGCGTCCATTGTCCTTGTTTAGCAAGAGAAACAGCCTTTGCACTTCTTGCAGTCTCCTCCTGTCATCGCATCTCCTCAACCACCAGCTTCCTGCGTTCAGATGTTGTTGCCTTATGGAATGTTGGCTTGCTTGCTGCCAGGCCAAAGCCTCCTCTTCCATGCTGGATATTCCCCACAATATCTTGGTGTCTCAGGGCTGATGTTGCTTGCTGCACCGCCTTGGATGATGTCCATTTCCGTCCAGTTTGTCGGGGAGGTGCAGCCTTGCTTAAGGTCTGGTCTTTGGAGTCCTTCAATGTCATTTGCAGTCTTACTTTAGAGCATTTGTACCCCTCCGTTAGACTTGTAAGAGGTAGTTCAAGGACCCCTTTGCCATAGAGGCCGATGTTACTCAGACATCGTGGGACACCCAGCCATTTCTTCGCGTATGAGGCAATGGTTCGCTCCATCTTCTCCATATATATATATATATATATATATATATATATATATATATATATATATATTGTTTATGTTGGTTTGTGTTGGTTGTGTTGTTGTGTTGTTGTGTTGTTTTTGTTGTTTGTGTTGTTTGTGTTGTTTGTGTTGTTTGTGTTAGTTGTGTTGGTTGTGTTGTTTTGTTGTATGTGTTAGTTGTGTTGTTGTGTTGTTTTGTTGTTTGTGTTATTTGTCTTAGTTGTGTTGGTTGTGTTGTTGTGTCGTTTGTGTTGGTTGTGTTGTTGTGTTGTTTGTCTTGGTTGTGTTGTTGTGTTGTTTTGTTGTTTGTGTTATTTGTCTTAGTTGTGTTGGTTGTGTTGTTGTGTCGTTTGTGTTGGTTGTGTTGGTTGTGTTGTTGTGTAGTTTGTGTTAGTTGTGTTGGTTGTTGTGTTGATTGTGTTAGTTGTGCTGTTTGTGTTGTTGTGTTGTTTGTCAAGTTGTGTTGGTTTGTGTTGTTTGTGTTGTGTTGACGTTGAGTTTCCTGCTCCTCAGAACGGTTACGGCTATAAAGGATCAAAGTTCCACAGAGTCATCAAGGACTTCATGATCCAGGGAGGAGACTTCACAGCCGGAGACGGAACAGGAGGTGGGACACTAAAGACCACGAGATCTAGAGACCACGAGGTCTAGAGGCCATGAGATCTATAGAGACCACGAGGTCTAGAGATCACGAGGTCTGGAGATCACGAGGTCTAGAGACCATGATATCTAGAGACCACAAAGTCTAGAGACCACCAGGTCTAAAGACAACAAAGTCTAGAGACCACAAAATCAAAAGACTACACAAAAGGTTGACAGGACAGTTCGGTTTAGACAACTAAATCAACAGTTAAGTTTAGACAGAAGTTTGTTTTGAGAAGACAGAATACAACAAGCGGGATATTCACTCTTGTTGCCGGACTCTTTCCTCAAAATAGCCCAAAAGAATTGCTTTGCCCCTGAGTTATCACACACACGTCTTTGTATGAACACACGCCAACACTCTGTGTCCCTCGGAGTTAAACTACACACGGACAACGAGATGAAACCGAAAGTGACTGAAGCTCCTCCTCCATCAGGTCACAGCATCTATGGAACCACTTATGCAGATGAAAACTTCAAGCTGAAGCATCTGGGATCCGGATGGGTGAGCTCACACACACATACAGGACTGTCTCAGAAAATTAGAATATTGTGATAAAGTTCTTTATTTTCTGTAATGCAATTAAAAAAAAAAAATTCATGCATTCTGGATTCATTACAAATCAACTGAAATATCGCAAGCCTTTTATTCTTTTAATATTGCTGATTATGGCTTACAGCTTAAGAAAACTCAAACTCTAAATATTAGAATATCATGAAAAAGTATACTAGTAGGGTATTCAACTAATCACTTGAATCATCTAATTAACTCGAAACACCTGCAAGGGTTTCCTGAGCCTTGAAAAACACCGGACAGTTGCAAAGTGGTCCAAAGTCCTCTTTTCAGATGAAAGCAAGTGTTGTATTTCATTTGGAAGTCAAGGCGCCAGAGTCTGGAGAAAGGCTGGAGAGGAGCAAAATCCAAGTTGCTTGAAATCCAGTGTGAAGTTCCCACAGTCAGTGATGGTTTGGGGAGCCATGTCAGCTGCTGGTGTTGGTCCACTGTGTTTCATCAAGTCCAGAGTAAATGCAGCTGTGTACCAAGAGATTTTAGAGCACTACATGCTTCCGTCTGCTGAAAAGCTCTATGGAGATGAGGATTTCATTTTCCAGCATGATCTGGCACCTGCCCACAGTGCCAGAACCACCAGTAACTGGTGTACTGACCATGGCATTACTGTCCTCCATTGGCCTGCCAATTCCCCTGACCTGAACCCCATAGAGAATTTGTGGGTTATTGTGAAGAGGAAGCTGAAAGACACCAGACCCAACAATGCAAATGAGCTAAAGGCCGCTATTGAAGCATCCTGGGCATCCATAACACCTCAGTAATGCCACAGGCTGATTGCCTCCATGCCACGCCGCATTGATGCAGTAATCCGTGTAAAAGGATTCCCAACCAAGTACTGAGTGCATTAATGGACATTTTCAAATGTTTGATTTTGTTTTGCTGTTATAAATCTTTTTTTTACTTGGTCTGAGGAAATATTCTAATATTTAGAGATAGGATATTTGAGTTTTCTTAAGCTGTAAGCCATAATCAGCAATATTAAAAGAATAAAAGGCTTGCAATATTTCAGTTGATTTGTAATGAATCCAGAATGCATGACGTTTTTGTTTTTTTAATTGCATTACAGAAAATAAAGAACTTTATCACAATATTCTAATTTTCTGAGACAGTCAGTCCTGTATATATATATATATATATATATATATATATATATATATATATATATATATATATTATGTATTGTATATATTGTACAGATATATTTTACACTTTAACCGTGTGCCCCTACATCGGTGTTCAGGTCAGTATGGCGAACGCCGGTCCCGACACCAACGGATCGCAGTTCTTCATCCTGGCTGCCAAGGCGCCGTGGCTGGATGGGAAACACGTGGTCTTCGGCAAAATCCTGGATGGCATGGTGGGTCGATACCTTTTCAGTAATGCAGTAAACAAAGAGATGTTCGATGTTCGATGTACTTTCCCTACATTTTGAAACATTCTTTAAAGGAGACATATTATGAGAATTCCACTTTTTAGCTTCTATACGTTAATTTGGGTATCTGGCATTTCTCCCAACACAAAAACGGTGGAAAAAAACAACTCACACGGCTTGTTGTGGTTCCTCTATGTCAGAAACAATATGCTTGAGTGCGTCAAATGGGATCACCACCAAATTCTACATAGATTTAGGCATTGGAACCTTTAATTCTTTAGCTACATTTTGAAAAATATGTTTGCTTCAGTAAGGTTTTGCGTACAGGAGTTTTACTTTATTCCGTCTGATATTTGTACTTTTACTGCAGTAAAGGATGTCAATACTTGTTCCATCATAACTGATGTTCCAGATGTTAGCCTCTAATATAAACCCTGTGTATCTGGCAGTCTGTGGTCCACACCATCGAGCTCCAGGACACCAACGACAGGAACCTGCCATACACCGAGTGCGTGGTCGTCAACAGCGGGCAGATCCCCGTCAAAGAGCCCTTCTTCGTGGTGGAGGTGGAGGGCTGGTAGAGGGTTTATTACATAATGGGATATTCTGGTGATCAATCAGAAGTTCCGTTTGCCAAATTCACTTTTTCATACGATCACTTTTGCATGTTAAACATGCTAATGTTAGCAAGAAGGGCTTGGTACAGTTTGAAATGTTTTAGTACAGAGTTTTCTGTAATGTTGAGAAAACATTAACATTTTTAAGAAATATATATATTCATATTTTTTTTGTATTCAACAAAAAAAATCTTCAGTGTTTGTTGTTTTAAGAATGATCAAAATGTATGATTGAAATCTGGGAATATTTGATCAAAGAGACAAAACTAAAACTAATAATTTTAAAAAACAGCATTAAATAAAGTGAAAAGATTTTAGTTTGGAAGCCAAAACATGTTGAATGTCAATAATTGGCTCTATTAGCACACTAGCATGAGCGTGCTAAACATTACCATGTAAAGATATAGTCGCAAGAAGCTAACAGCATGTTTGCTAATGATAGCATGCTAACAAACACTTTTTACTGCACACAGGGAAAATAAAAGTGATATTATTATATATTATACTAAAAGAACATATCATTGAACAGGAAGTACAGGTCAATGAAATATGAATCTGCGGTCAATAGAGCGCCACAATGGTTCCCCCCACAAACAGCCAATGGGATTCTTCAATATTTTGTTCATCAAGATACTTTTCATCTAAGATTGACGTTGAGACGAGGGAACAGGAACTGAAAAAATCTCGACTCGTTTTGGGTTTCAGGACTATTTCTCTGCAACATTGGCCACTTGTTCATGTTTGTAGCAAAAATGCTACGTTTGAAACAACGAAGCAACTTCTATCTACATATTTGAGACTTTTAAACTAAAAGTCAACCAAGATTAAGAACTGTAATTGAAAAACATCTGAACTGGGTCTGAAATAGTCACAAAACAATCTATTTGTGTTTGTGTACAAAGACACTGAACCATAACCAAACTGTTGGTTTAGTTTTCTAAACCTACCTGCTGGTTTAGTTGCCTAAACCTAACTGTTGGTTTAGTTTTCAAAACCTAACTGTTGGTTTAGTTGTCAAAACCTAACTAAAACCATCGGATTGCATTCCGTGATCATTTGAACTGAACTACCTTCAGACTTAGCTGTAGCTCTTCCTTAACCTCATTACCAAAATGTCTATGCATCTCATCAATACCTAAATATCAACGCCAAACATATGCAAAGGTATAACTGTAGGACTAAAAAACTGTAGGACTAACTAACTGGAGGACTAACTAGCTGGAGGACTAACTAATTGGAGGACTAACTACCTGGAGGACTAACTAACTTGATAACTAACTACCTGGAGGACTAACTAACTTGATAACTAACTACATGGAGGACTAACTGGAGGACTAACTAGCTGGAGGACTAACTAATTCGAGGACTAACTACCTGGAGGACTAACTAACTGGATAACTAACTACCTGGAGGACTAACTAACTGGAGGACTAACTACCTGGAGGACTAACTAACTGGATAACTAACTACCTGGAGGAATAACTAACTGGAGGACTAACTACCTGGAGGACTAACTACCTGGAGGAATAACTAACTGGAGGACTAACTACCTGGAGGAATAACTAACTTGTTAACTAACTACCTGGAGGAATAACTAACTGGAGGACTAACTACCTGGAGGAATAACTAACTTGATAACTAACTACCTGGAGGAATAACTAACTGGAGGACTAACTACCTGGAGGAATAACTAACTGGAGGACTAACTACCTGGAGGACTAACTAACTGGATAACTAACTACCTGGAGGAATAACTAACTGTAGCGTGTGTCAAAATGCCATTCTTCCACTTTTAAATATTTCTATCATTGAAAATGAAGATGTGTCATACTTTTTATAATACAGATATTGTCCTGTACCACCTCATGTTTTCATAAACTACAGCACACATTGCACAGGAGAGAACAGGTGTGTACGTATATAAATAAAATATATGTACATAAACACGTTGTACGTTGTGTTATTCCTGCCCGTTTCCAGACTTTTGTTCCCTGTCGATGTAATCGTTGTGATTTGAAATCCTCTGTAACGATCATATCAGGAGTTCTACTCCTGTCATATTTAAAGTAACAGCAGAAGAAGAAAAACCAACAGGTGCATCAACCAAATAAACAATAAACGAGACGCTGTTGAACATCAACATCTTGGTTTCTGAGTCTTTGAGTCAAATTCTGGTTTCATTTCATCGTCCAGGTGATCGCAACAACCCAAACTCCTTCACGCCAAACACGTTGTCGTCCAACCAGCAACGGAATAACCTATCCAAATTTCTATTGAACATAATCTATCCATGTTTCTATTAAACATAATTTCCTTCTCATATTCATATTTGCCGATTCATAACTTTGTTATTTTAGAAGTTGACATTGTAAATCAGCCGGTGAGGAACTCTTTTCAAACTAAAGATTTTTCTCTTAATGTGAATCGTCCCTCCCAATAATGAACCGATAATACAAATAATAAACCAATAATATACCGAAAACACAAATAATATACCAAAAGTACAAAAATGAACAAATAATCAAAATAATAAAGCTATAAGAAACCAATAAGAAACCAATAAGAAATCAATAATACACCCATATCAAAAATAATAAACAAATATGACGAATAATTAAGAAAATAAATAAATAAACCAATACATAATAAAGCACATGAATAAGTCTGAAGCTTCTTTTCATCCAGACTCTTCTGTCCTCGTGAGTCCGTTAAACTGTAATTATTTGGATCTGACAGCTGATCTCAGATCTGCTGCTATAATGAGAAGTACAGCGGGTAATTTGTTTCCCCTGTTGGACAACACACACACACACACACACACACACACACACACAGGGGAGGAAAACATCTCCGAACACAAAGGTCAAGGCGTAGCAGAAATCTCAGGAGGAAGACAGGAAGTCAACAGGAAGTTGACAGGAAGCTGTGAGTCGTCGTCTTGGTGAAAAACGTCCGACGTCTACAAATTATGAAGAGAAATGATCGTGACTCTCACTTCTGTTTATCGGGCCGTCGGGGGCGTCGCTCGCCTCGAGTCGGCCGTCACTTTTAATTCTGCTGTTGCTCGTTAGTGATGACGTCATCAGAGCTCTCTGGAGGGTCTGATACTGATTATTAAAAACAAACCATTCATCACGAGAGACTCGAACGAAGTGCCCATTCAGGGGAACGGGGACCACGTGTTGGACAACTATTCAAAGTAACCCAAGAAGAAGAAGAAAAACAAGAAGAAAAAACAAGAAGAGGAAGACAACGTATAAGAAGAAAGAAAGAAGAGGAAGTGGAAGAAGAACACAAGGAAGAAGACAGTTTGAAGCACTGTGAGAGGAAGAGATGAAACAAAAGAGATGAAGAGTAGGAGGAGAGAGGGAGAGAGAAAGTGGTGGTGGGTTTTTAAATGGTCCTGAGGGATGTGTGAGGGAGGAGAAGGGGGAGAAGGTAAGGAGGGAGGAAAGGAGGGAGGAATGGGGGGAGGAAAGGGGGGAGGAGGTTCCCACAGAGATCGCAAGTTGTTATATTGGGGATCTGTTAGTGGATCAATGAAAAGAGAGATAGAGGGATAGAGAGAGAGAGAGATAGGGGAGAGAGTGTGAGAGAGAGAGAGAGAGGCTGTGTGGAAGCATGACAGGCCTCATTACCACCAGACCTCAGACAGTGATGCTCCTATGTGTTTAGGTGTGTGTGTGTGTGTGTGTGTGTGTGTGTGTGTGTGTGTGTGTGTGTGTGTGTGTGTGTGTGTGTGTGTGTGTGTGAGTGTGTGTGAGTGTGTGTATGTGTGCAGGATGATGGGACCGTTGTTTAAAGGTCAGACACAGAGAGAGATAACAGCTACACAACAATTATTTATTTATATCTATATATTTTACACAGAATGTGAATATCACGCAGAGAAAAAGAGGCGTGAGCTATTATATATATATATATATATATATATATATATATACTTATTACTAAATATATATAGTATATATAAATATACACAGTATATACGATATATACTCTCTTCACATGGTGAAGGACGTTAGTTATTATATTTCATATCCCTCAGATCTCTGTGAACCTATTCAAACCTTTGTTGTTGTTGCGTCAGTCACGCGGGAATTTTAGCAATGAGACCACTGTTCATGTCCCGCGTGAACCCAACAGTGACACTGGCCCTTTACTCAGTCCCAGAGACCAGGGAGTGACACTGGCCCTTTAACTGAGTCCCAGAGACCAGGAAGTGACACTGGCCCTTTAACTTAGTCCCAGAGACTAGGAAGTGACACTGGCCCTTTAACTAAGGCCGTTTCTCAATCAGCGTACTTGTGCGTCCTTTCCTCTACTTGTGTCCTCGTGGACTCGTGAAACATCATCAGTCTCAGCCCGGGTACATGTTCACATTCAAAGTTCGCTTCTCTCAAAGCACGGTCAAAATGCCCGGATGTGACTTGATCCTCCCACTTTCCGGAGGATGCATCAGAGGAGACTTGTGCGTACTCTGGCCAGCATATATCCCAGAATGCATTTCACCAGCAACCGGAAACAATAGCGGAGGAGAAAATAAACTACTGACAGTGGACTTTTTATAAATACTACTGTTGTTGAATCACGGAATCTCATTTTAGGATGTTTTGTTTATTTGACTGTAAAACATAATTTACAGTGAATAATTAGAGTAAACTCAGGAGCAATAACAGCTGATGTGGTGACGTCATCAAGTTAGCTGCTGTTCCAATCGCAGAAAGACCGTCCTCCTGTTGTCCCGTCCTCCCGTCCTCCGGAGTCTGGACTCTCAAGACCAGACTCACAAGACCAGACTCCAAAAGAACACAAGTCTACAGTCGTGTACTTTGAATTGAGAAACGGCCTAAGACCCAGGGACCAGGATGTGAGTCTGGCCCTTTAACTGAGACCCAGTGACCAGGATGTGAGTCTGGCCCTTAACTTGGAACCCATAGACCAGGATGTGAGTCTGGCCCTTTAACTAAGACCCATAGACCAGGATGTGAGTCTGGCCCTTTAACTAAGACCCATAGACCAGGATGTGAGTCTGGCCCTTTAACTGAGATCCATAGACCAGGATGTGAGTCTGGCCCTTTAACTAAGACCCATAGACCAGGATGTGAGTCTGTGTGAAGTTCAGAGGACTCCAAGTCTTCCTCATCTTCTCCGTATCGAATGTTTCTGCTGGAACGTTGAAAATCAATCCTGAAACTGTTGGCAGTTGAACCCGTTTGAAGAGTTTCCTTTAATAACTTCACTGAGGAGACGAGGTGAGTAGGAGTCAAGGAAACACTTTCAAAAGCTTCTATTTTAACTTTTAATTGATAAATGTTCATCAAGTCGTGAGGAGACCAGATCCTTTACTGTATATGGATTATGACACTTTAATGGTCTTAAAACAATTTAAATTGAAAATTAATACTTTTTAATGGTAATGAAAACTAACGACAGAAAAAGTCTGCACTGCCACGTGGTCTACAGCTCTGCTCTGATTGGTCGACGCTTTGATGACAGAAGATCTCAAATGTCAAACTCGTTTCGGTAATGACATTGTATTTTCATATTATAAAGATTTTTTATTTTATTTGAATAATTTTCATTTTGTGTGAAATTACTCAAGAACATTTATAACTTATTTAAGTCAGACATATGAGGAGAAGTCGGTAATACTTTATAAATAAATCTAAACATGTAAGCAACATTATAATATGTCCGACAATAAAAGTTACTTCATATAGCAATTACATTATTTTATAATTACATAAGAGGTCAAATATCATAATACTTCACAACATCTGGTAATTCACAATGTTGTAAAAAACTATAATCCATTTGAATATATAACTTATAAACACTTTAATACTTTATTACTTTAAGCAAATAAATAAATATTAATAAAAGAAAGAAAGACAAATTTAAATCCTTTAAATTTAATTATCCTTAAATTGGATTCTCCTCACCTCCACCTATGTGAACGCGCACCTCCTCTTCCTCCTCCTCCACTATGGCGACAACCAACTCCTTCCATCCTCCTTTTCTTCTTCTCCTCCTCTTCCTCCTCTATGGCAACAATTACCGCCTTCCATCCTCCTCTTCCTGTCCTCTTCCTTCTTTTCTTCCTCTTCCTTTTCCCCCTCCTCCTCCTCTTCTTCCCCCTTTTATTTCTCTTCTATTTATTTTTCTTCTTCCTCCTCCTCATCCTCGTCCTTCTCCTCTTCTTCGTCTTCCTCCTTCTCCACCTCCTCTTCTTCCTCTTCCCCTTCCTCCTCCTCTTCTTCCTCCACTTCCTTCTCATGTATTTCCTATTTCTCCTCCTCTTCTTCCTCCTCCTTCTCTTCCCCCTCCTCCTCCTCTTCCTCCTCTTCCACCTCTTCTTCGTCTTTCTCCTTCTTGTCCTCCTCTTTGACTGCAATTAGAGAGAGGAATAATCCTCTTGACAGGGCTGACAGGAGAACGGGAAACATAAATTCTTGCACGTGTCAAAGGCATCGTGAATAAGAGGAGGAGTACGAAGAGGAGGAGGCACGCCCACATGTATCCCAGTGTCTTATTGTCTCTTTGATATGACGCCGTGCCCGAGAACGTGGACCTGGTGGACCCGGTGGACCCGGTGGACCCGGTGGACTCCGCGAGGCCACCAGCAGGATCAGCGTCTGACATTTGTGGTATCGACGTCTCAGACGAACTGATCGCAGACCGACGCTCGGCGAGCGGCGAGCAGCATTCACAGGTCTGAGTAGCGGCAGGTGTCTGCTGAGGAATGTGAGGAATTTCTTCTGATGGAAACAAGGTCAGTTTGGTCTCCGGACGAGAGGGGATGAGTGAGTTCAGGACGCGGTTAGCGTAGCTTAGCATAAAGACTGGAGGCATTGGGAAACTGCTAGCCTACAGTACATGGCTCCGGTCGAAGAGACCTGTCAATCACCTTGTAGCCCCGCCCTAAAGAATCCCCTGTCTTATGATCTGTTTTACACGAAGCGTCTGTGGAGTCGCCCCCTGGTGGTCAGTAAAGAAAACGCAGCTTTAACACATAAAGCATAGACTTCTATACAACCAGAGGAGTTTCCCCCTGGTGGTCATGAGAGAGAATACTACTTTAACACATGAAGCGTATAGACTTCTATACAAACTGAGGATTAGCCCCCTGGTGGTCAGTACTAATACCACTGAGTATGACTTCTCATTCTTGAGGCATTTCAACAGTAAATGTTATTCTTTTCTTTTCGCATGCATTAATAAAAGATTCTGTCTTTACTAATGAGAATAGATGAATAATGCTTGACTGTTTACATTTGGGTTAATAACAGTAAAACGCTATTAACTACATTCCTTCTCCTTATTTAAATTCAGCCTTTACACTAAGAGCTTCTTTTCTTCCCTCCCGTATTCTTGCATTGAAGCTAAATTCTTCTCTCTGTATGCACGTCACAGATTGTCCAGTAATTTTTCTCCGTCTCGTTGCGTTGCTGCATTAAATCCTGATTCCTCCCCCGCAACGCTTATTAAAACCCATTTCCCACCTTCTTGTTTCTGGCTTGTTGTGTATTTGTTTTAACTACATGCCATTAAAAGCTAATTTTCCGACAACCTCTCCTCCCATCCATATGCAACGCCCCCCACCCAATCCCCCACACCCGAAAGCCTATTTTTTCTCCTTTCTCTGCGCCTCCTCTCCTCTCGGGCTCCATCAGTCCAGAAGGAGCCGCTCGGGGAAATCGTTAGCGCTCCTTCTCTTTAAATTGGGGAGGTGGACGGCAGGTGAACATCGCATTGATCGCCCTCTCAAGGCCTCTTTCTCTCCCTCTCCCTCTCTTGCATCCCTCACCACCAATTGTCTGGCCTTTACTCCCCCCTCCCCTCCCCCTCCCCTACCCCCTCCCTCCTCTCCTCACATCACCGCCAATTGCCGGCCATTCCCCCCCCCTCTATCTCTTCTTTCTTCTTTTCTTTCGAATGCTAGTGGAGGTCACACATTTACAAGAGGGAGTGTGGGCGGGAGGGAGGGGGGGGGGGCGCTGTCTATCTGTCTAACAACCACCATCATGGGGCGGAAAACAGAGATATGGGGGGGGGGGTGGCAGCAGGGGGGGGGGGGTTCAGGGTAAACATAGTGATGATTTCCCCTGAGTTTCGTTCAGGAGGCCGAGAGACAGAGAGAGAAAAGGGGGGAGAGAGGGCAGCTGCCGTCCTGTCACCGCCGCGGTGACACCTCCTCCTCCTCCTGCTCCTCCTCCTCCTCTTCCTCACGAGGAGAGAGAAAAGCGAGAGGGATGCATGCGAGATGAAAAAATCGAAGCGCTGACACACAGCGAACAGCGGGGCCCCTCGGACGCCTCTCATCGGCCAATTAGAGGAGAGCTCCCCGTCTCCAACGTCATCTTCTTTTTAAAGTATTTGTTTTTGTTTTTTTTCTCCACTTTTTTTCCCTCTTGTGTGTTTTGGGTTTTTTACTTTAAGGGGCTTAAACAATTTTGTTTCTTTCATTTATCATCCACACTGGGTTCTGAGTTTTTGAACTAAAACCGAGAGGAGTACGGGGGAGGTGTTCAGGAGTAGAGTCAGGAGTAGAGTCAGGAGTAGTAGTAGAGTCAGTAGTAGAGTCAATAGTAGAGTCAGTAGTAGAGTCAGTAGTAGAGTCAATAGTAGAGTCAGTAGTAGAGTCAGTAGTAGAGTCAGTATTAGAATTAGTATTATAGAGTCTGTAGTAGTAGAGTCAGTACTAGAGTCAGTACTAGAGTCAGTACTAGTCAGTACTAGAGTCGGTACTAGAGTCTGTAGTAGTAGAGAACATATACACGTCTGAACTGAACATCGGGTGAGTTGTTGTCCTCCATCTCTCTTATTGTTTGGTGCCCACAACGCCCTGCAGACTATGGAGGACTAAAAATGACTTAAGTATAAATAAATAAATAAATGAATAAATATAGGAATAAATAAATAAATCCTTAAATAAATGTATAAATGATTAAATAAATGTATAAATAAATAAATGTATAAATAAATAAATAAATATGGGAATGAATGAATATAAGTTATAAATCAACAGGATAACATTGAATAAATATATTTCTACATTTCTGTATTCATTTATTTATTTCTCTATTTATGTGTCCACACGTATTTCTTCATTTATTTATGTGTGACATTTACGTGTCCGTATATTCAAATGAGCTGTGCGGTCCGAACCTCTGTCTAAAGCCTGATTGGTCAAGTCGGGGAGCAAGACAGAAGCAATCGATCCCTAGCACTTGGATCTGTAGACGCACAGCGTTTATTATGCGTTCTTGTCTGTACATTTTAAATGCTGTTGTTGAGTCACGGAATGTAATTTAAGAATGTTTTCAGCCGAGAAGTTAGTAGTTTAAGCATCAAATCTGTGGTCGGTTTATCGAGATTCAGCCTGATAAGGATCTGCGACGGAGACTTGAGGTCCTGCTCGCTCACTGAGCTCCGGGCGCCGGGCGCTCAGCGCGCTGCGTGGCCGCCGACAGCAGCCTGGTCTCGGCAGGACTTTTTTAAATGCTCCGCTGGCTCTGATGTCTCCGTAGCGGCTAAACGTGAGATATACATAGGTTTGGGAGGATCTAAAGAGCACAATAGTTTATTATTTATTAAAAGATAACGTTACGTCAATTTGACTGAGGGTTAAGATTCATAACTTCATATTGTAGCGACCCTGGGTCAGGAAAGCTACGAGACGTTGTATAGTTATTACCCTTTATTCGTAGCCTACGCCAAACGACAGTGAACACCGCAACACATTCTACTCCACTGTAACTCCACTGACGCCTGTCTGATTTACAAAATCTTACATGGATTGACCTCTCAACAATTTGTCACCACACAAACTGGATATCGGCTCACATGGTGCAGTGAGAGGGGATGGTATCGTCCCTCTCAGGAAAAGTGCTTTCAGTCACGTTGCATTCTCAGTACAAGCAGCAGCTCAATGGATCCGCATTCCAGGATCTATCAGATCTACAATCACTCAACTCTTTTAAAGCTGAGACAAAGAAAGGGTACATCACTACCCAGCTCTGTCAGCACTAGACTGTAAACGGCTCCTCCCTCCTCGATCGGTCCGGGTTGGACTTTCACTTTGACTGTCAGTTGTTGTCTGTCTGTCTGTTGTCAGGTTTCTGTGTGTCTTGACTTTGCTGGTCGACCGTTTACTCCACCTACGTGTCTTTTCTTGTTGTTCAGCTGTTTGAGGTTATATATTTAATTTAGTCTGTATGCTTTTACGTTGTGTCTCTGACATGATGTTTTCATTCTGTCCATTTTAACGTTGTTCTCTCTTATTTCATTTGCTGTGTCTGTAGATTGTATATGTAATCTTGTGTTTTTAGGTTTAACATCAGCATCATTGGGACTACAGATGGAAAATAGCCTCTTGGCTAAAAAGAGAGAAAGCCTCCGTGAGGCACGTTTACGGAAATGTTTTTTATTAATGTGCACTGTCTCTTATTAAATAAACCCAGTCAAAAAATTGTTTAAAAATAAAAGAAAATTAAAGTGTCTTTATTATTAATGTTTTACATCTAATCCTTTTGGAAAATGGAGCCCTCACGATTTTTTTAATAATCTAAACATTTCAAAAAATTAAAAATGTTCAATAAATAATAAGAACAATCTTAACGAATGTATTTGGTTACCAACACATGAAAATAATTTATAATTATGAATTAAAAAAGTTAAATATTATTTATTAAAATGATAATATCTTTAATATTTTGTTGAGTAAAATATTTGAGAACTTGTTAATAATAGTGAAATCCATTTGAAAAATAAATATTTCGAAGACCTAAAAAGACAAAGTAGTTAAATATGAACTTGTCTTCTCTCCCTCTTTCTCTTTGTCGCTTTTCTTCTCTTCAAACATTTCTTCTCTTTTTCTATTTTCAGCTTTGATGACTCTGTCTGTTCACGGAGGTGAAGCTAGACTGATTGAGCTCCTCCTCTTCCTACTCTTCCTTCTCCTCTTCCTCCTCATTCTCTTCTTCCTGCACTTTCTCCTCCTCTTCCTCCTCCGTTTTCTCTTTCTCCACTTCCTCCTCCTCTTCCTCTTCTCTCTCGTATTTCTTCTCCTCTTCATCCTCCACCTCTTCCTCCTCTCTTCCTCTTTCTCCTCCTCTTCCTCCCTTCCTTTTCTCTTCCTCCTCATCTCTGGGCTTTGTCATTCTTTCGTTCACTTCTTTCTTCCTCTACTCTTTTTTTCATCTCTACTTCGTGTCACTCTGTTCCTCCGTTCTCCTTCTATCCTTTCCTTCTCTTTACCTCCATCTTCCTCCCTCTGTTTCTTTCAAGAACACGTCTTCATGTCCTTTCCTTCTAACTTGATTCATTTTCCTCTCCCTTGCTTTCCCTCACATCCTCTTCCTCCTCGTGTCCTTCTCACTTCCTCTTCATTTCTTCATCATCTCTTTCCCTTTTCCTCCACCTCCCTTTTTCCATCTCCTTCTTCCATCCTCCTCATTTACTCTGCATTTTTTAATTCCTCTTTAACCCCCCCCTCCTTTTCTTTTCCTTCACTTTCAACCTTCCTCTCTCTCATCATTGCTTCTGTTTCCGTTCCTCTTTTTCACCTCCTCATCTACTTTTTTCTCCTCTTTGTTTCTCTTCATTTCTCCTCCTCTAATTTGTCAGGATCCTCCCTTCTCTTGTATTTTGATTCTCTTTCCCTTCTCATCTCCTCTTTATCCTTTTTTCCACTTTAACTCCTCCTAGTTTCTTTTTCTTCTTCTCCTCCCCTCTTCCCTTTTATCTCCCCTCCTCCTCCTCCTCCTCCTCCTCCTCCTCCTCCTCCTCCTCCTCCCTCCGTCCGTCAGATATTGTTTAAAAAGCGCTGCTGCAGTTTGATGGTTAAAACGCTGGCAAATCGATACCTTCACACATGACAGAACGAGGGAAGGATGAATGGAGAAAGCGAGAGAGAGAGAGAGAGAGAGGGGGGAGGAGGAGGAGGGGGGAAAATAACAAGCTGACAACAAGGAGGCCCTTATTTCCACCAGCGGAGATGGATGGATGTGTTTCTATCTCTTTATCCTCCCTCTCTTTTCCTCCTATTACTTTTTATCTTTTGCTTTCCATCCGGTCCTCTTCTTCCTTCATCCCTTCATCTGTCTCCTGCGGCCTCTTCCTCCCTCTTCTTCCTCTTCATCACCGCTCCTTCTCTTCTTCACGACGGCGTCCTTGTTACTCCTTAAATGTTCTGACTCCTCCTCTTAATGTGAGTGATAGAGTAGTGGAGTTTCATGTGAAGTCTATGACATCATGTTTTTGACTCCTCCTCCTAAGGCCTCATTAGCATATTTAAACAACATTTTAGAAAATAATTCTCTTTTTCAATGTTTATTTTTTAGTCATTGACAAAATCACTTGAATTTTACTCTTCATGTCTTCTTAAGAACTTTATTATTTTCATATTTATACAATTGTTTTACTTTTGTTGTTATTGTTTAACTATATTTATTTGTATGTTTATTGCTAATCTTTTTACCATGGGCGTGATTATTATTTCATCATTATTACTCTATTGATAATTTATATAATTTATATTGTTTTTTATATATATATATATATATATATATATATATATAAACAATATAAATGTAAAACAGTTTACAAAAGTAAAACAATCGTATAGATATGAAAATAATAAAGTGTATGTATATATATATATATCTGTATAAATATATATTTTTATGTTTCTTATTCTTCTGTTAAAATCTTTGATTAAACCCTATATATATATATATATATATATATATATATATATATATATATATATATATATATATATATATATATATATAACAAATATATGTATTCATGACATATATGTATTCACAACATATATATAATTGACATATATATAATTTCAACAACAACAAATATTTTATTTTTTTATTTATTTCGGGGGGGGGGTTACCAAGTGTTTCCCCTTTTTCTTTCAGTGTTCTTAATGCAATAAAATAAACTATGGATTTTTACCATTAAAATCTCAACGTTATTATCAACAGTTAGCTTCTATGAAAACCAGATAAATAACAATAATAACCGGCAGTAGGCTCCATTTTGGGAAATCTGGTCCCGATTGTCACCTCGACCTCTATTCACGAGGTCTCCGGGGTCCGTTCCAGACCCCCCCCCCCACACACACACACACATACACACGCACACACACAAGCACACACACACACACACACACGCACACACACAAACTCATGCATTAAGCCCCAGCGATCTAATCAGTTTTAGTGAACAATACCAACAGAGAAGGAAACAAGAAAAAAAAGGGGGACGGAGGAAGGAAGGAGAGAGGGAACGAGGAACTCACTGAGGAAGAGAAGGAGGGGTGTAAACTCTAAAAAGAGAGAGAGGGGAAGCTGATTAACCCTTTCCTCTCCGGCCGCTTGACAAATGAACAGAATCTCGCAGCGCCGCGGCGCATCTATCACGCGGCTGATACGCTCGCGCGGCGGCGCGCGGGGGGGCCCCGAAATAACTCGTTTCTGCTAATAAACCCAACTAGCGCACGAGGACACATTACTCTGTCATAGGCCACACACACACACATCCATCTTCCGCGGGGGGGGGGGGGGGGGGGGGCTCGAGCCCCGGCGCGCAGGCAGGAGTGATGGGGACATTTGTTAAGGATGCGGCGCGTTCAATAGCGCTCACGGAGCATGCGCAGTCAGCTTAAAGCCTCATCCATCTCCTCCGCTCCAACTCATCTCTCACTAAATAAAGACATACAAAAAGAGAGAAAGCCTCCGTGAGGAAATATGACTTCCTGTTTTTATCGTTTGATCATTTGTAAAAAGGCTACGCGGCCCGAGCGGCTGTTTGTGGGGATCAATCACGCCGCTCGAGAGCCGGGAGGCGTCGATAGCTCGGCGGCCCGGCGGAGAGGAGCCGGTCACAGGGCCGGATCCATCCCGCTTGTTAGAGAGCATCTCCCCGGTGAAGGGACGCGGTTCATCGGTTCGGTGGCACGGGCACGAGCATGGGAAGTGTTACGAACAACATTGTATCATTGTGATTGTGTGATACAAATGTTATAATACTACCACGAAATAATAATGTTACCACATCGTAATACTAACATATTTGGATAATTTGACCTCGGAATAATACAACCTCGGAGTAATACGACTTCAGAATAATACAACTTCGGAATAATTTGACATCGGAATAATATGACATCGGAATAATACGACATCAGGATAATTTGACATCGGAATAATATAACTTCGGAATAATTTCACATCGGAAAAATACGACCTCGGAATAATACGACCTTGGAAAAATATGATTTTGCAATAATATGATTTCGGAATGTTACGACTTTGTTATAATACGAATTTGGAATATTACGATTTTGGAATAATTTGACTTCAGAATAATTCAACTTCGGAATAATTTGACTTCATAGTAATAAGACTTCCTAATAATCTGACATCGGAATAATCTGACATCGTTATATTAGGACCTTGAAACAAACCACATGGGAATAATAGGATCATGGAATAATAACACTTCGGGGCAAAAAAAGTATAGGTAAAAATACAATTTTGTAATAATATGACTTCAGAATAATACAAACTCATAATAATAAGAATTCAGAATAATACGATTTTGGAATAATATAAATTCGTAGTACAGTTTAGGAATACTATTATCACATAATATTACGGCTTCGGAATACTACCACATTGTAATAATAGGAACTCGGAATAATACGACTTCAGAATAATATAACTTGGCAATAATACTACTTCGGAATAATACGACTTCGGAATAATACGACTTAGCAATAATAAGACTTTGTAATATAACTTTGTGATACTACGACCAAATAATATTACAATCTTATACCTAAACGTAAAGTTGTAGTTTTGTAAATGTGTTTAATATTGTGAAAATGACCTTTATATTTATGTTTGTATACATTTTATTATTATTCCTTCTATAGCTGTACCCCTATATGTATGTGTATATATATATATATATATATATATATATATATATATATATATATATATATTTCAAATAGTATTAGTGGTTTGAAAAATTTGAACTGGACTCTTCTATTGGTATTTCAATATCAAATAAATTAATTATTTTAAAACCAGAAATGATTTCTACTTCATTTGTAATTATACAAAACAGAGAAACTACATTTTTGCTTGATAAAAACATACAAGTACTAATATATTGATCTTTTAGGAATATTTGTGAGTCTCTAAATCCTGGAGAGTGTATTTCCTGTAAAAGAGAGTTTCCATCTGGATGAGAGACGACAGACGCTGTGTGTGTGTGTGTGTGTGTGTGTGTGTGTGTGTGTGTGTGTGTGTGTGTGTGTGTGTGTGTGTGTGTGTGTGTGTGTGTGTGTGTGTGTGTGTCACACTGACCAATAAAAAGCAGCAGAGTCAGCCGGGTCCAGCTTCCTGTTGGCGTTTCTGCTGCTTCCTGAAACGAGTTGTGAGACGCATCCATCACACTCAGCGCTAACGTTAGCAATCTATGGCTAATGCACACACTCACACTACAAGGTCAATTAGCCTGACCCGGCTAATTACACACACACACACACACACACGCACAGAGTTGAACATGAAGTAACAAATCGTCCACCAGCTACAAGACATACATGTATGTTGGGACACACACACAAACACACACACACACACACACACACACATCCATTAGAACTGTGTGTGGGGGCAAATGAAGACCAATGGATGTGCAGCTTTAATCTGCTGCTTCTAACGAGGAAACAGAGGAAATAAAACAAAACCAAATGATGATACAACTCTCCTTCAAGTGGACCGTGTGTGTATGTGTGTGTGTGTGTGTGTGTGTGTGTGTGTGTGTGTGTGTGTGTGTGTCTGTGTGTGTGTGGTGACGTTCAGGTAGTCAGAGTTCCATCGAGTGATTTAGTTTTCTTCTTTTACGACGCCGTTGGTTCTTTTTGCATTTAGTGGAGGTTAAATATTCTCGTTCAAGTCATTTGACATTTTTGTGTAAAATAAATAACATCCATAAATAAACAAAAACAGAAACGAAATCAGCAGAAAACAGTAAATATAGCAGGCAGAGTAAACAATAATAACTATTAAAGCTGCGATCAACGATGAACTGGTCCTCGGTCATCTGCGCCAGTCGAGGGCGCCGCTGGGACGCCGTACGGTTTACTGTTTGTCACGTAACGCTGGTTTTCTTTCACCAATAGGTGGCGCTTTAAATATGGGTGACATTAGCCATGTCGATATCCTCAGACTGGGAGTTGTAACAAGCAGGACAAGTGTGGGGAAAATTTGAGGAAGTCCAGTAAAATTCCAAGATTCTGTTCAGTTTGACACATGTACCTCATAGTATAAAATGTGTCAGTAATAAAGTGAAGTCGATTGGACAAGTTTTGTGGGAGAAATCTGTGAATGTATTTCAATTCAAGCAAAAGAAGCCCCAAAAACGCCCAACTTTGGCGAGTTATTGTAGCCCCCCCTCCATTTAAAGAAATGTGTGAGATTGTTTGTGCTAGTTACAGGATGCAATCTGCGCATGTCCTGCATGTTTGGAGTGATTATTCCAAATTGTATAGAAGTTATGAACATTGAAATACAAGACAAGAGTTCTGACAAATCTAGTTGGGGGGTAGTGAGAGTGCTCGCTACCGCGCTCAAAGAAGAATTGTCACGGACCGGGTGTGACGTGCAGTTGACAGATTCCACCGGAATTTTCTCCCCTTATCAGCCGCTGGCCGGATGAGACATACAGTCAGGTCGGGTCCGGCCCGTGGGCCGTAACCCCGGCACCACTGTTCTAAAATAAAGATCAAAACTATAAGAATAATATCCCTAGCGAATACAATAGGGTCCCCTCGTACTGACTTCTTCAATCGCTCGCTAAAACATGTTGATCAAGAATATTAACGAGAGAGCAGTTTTCAAACATGTACACACAGAGCACACACACACACCACACACACACACACACACACACACACAGGAAGTGAGGGGAATCCAGAGAAAGAGGGAATTATTTTTCTTTATTAAGTGAGCTACTTTCCTCTGGGACGACAAACACAACACACATTAATCTAACCTGCTACTGCTGTGTTTGTGTGTGTGTGTGTGTGTGTGTGTGTGTGTGTGTGTGTGTGTGTGTGTGTGTGTGTGTGTGTGTGTGTGTGTGTGTGTGTGTGTGAGAGTGAGTGTGTGTGTGTGTGTGTGTGTGTCACAGTGAGTCTCAGGAGTTTCGGCTGCTGTAGAAACATTGTATTGGCTCTCTGCTCGACCCAAAGACTAATTACTCAGAGTGGTATGGCTGCACACTCACACAGAAACACACGCACACACACACACACACACACACTCACACACACACATGCAGCTGTCAACAAGTGTCTCATACAGTGAGGTGTGAAAACACAGCAGAGAAAAGCAGACCGGAATTAATTAGCATGAGTTACAAACGTGTGTGTGTGTGTGTGTGTTTGTGTGTGCGTGTGTTTGTGGGTGTAAGTGTGTGTGTGTGGGGTCACTGTATGTACACAGTCGCATGTGTGTGTGTTATGTGCATATTGTGTGTGTACTCTATGTGTACTCTATATGTACTTTGTGTGTACTTTGTGTGTACTTTGTGTGTACTCTCTGTTTCTCCAACAGTAACTAAACACTAATCGTTTCTTATTTTCTTCCCTCTGAGTTTTAAGTGTAGAGTCTGTTAAATGAAGCCACGCCCATCAGGAGGTCACTGGGTCCTAGAGTCAGCCTCTTTGCTTCTCTTCAACGTCTCCTCCCTCATCTTGTGCTCAACTAGCTCACTAGTCAAGGAAAATTAGAAAATAAGAGTAAAATCTGATGTTAAAAGTAAAGTAAGTAAAAAAAGTACAAATATAAACAACAATATATATAGTTATTCTATTCATTACTATGACTCTGTGTGCCAGCTTTTCAACATGTAAAGACATGGAAAGACTTGGTCCAGGTGTTCAGCATTGGTAAATAAATACTGTGAGTGAAGCAGTATTTGTTTTGCACTAAAACATCCTGACCTGCACACCGGAGGTCACACAGACCCTGGAGGTTGAATACAAAATCCCAAATGTCTTTCATTTAGGATCAAAAACAATCCGTGAGCTCTTAGAAGAAAGGACAAATTTCATAATAACCAATAAATATGAATGTTTAAGTTTACTATTATGCACACTGTTATATTCTCCTGGTGCAATACCTCTGTTCTGACTTTTCTGTTGGCACTACCTCTAATCTCCTAACAGTACCTGGAGCATTTGATTGGCGGTCGAGGCGGCGAAACAGGGTCATCACCCAGTCAACGTGACCAATGCCTGATAAAAGTCAGTGAATTCACACCATGCTCTTCACAGCATCTGGTGCTCCTGGGGCGATGAAGTTGATGAGAGGTTGTGTTCTGGCCGTGGCCTTGCTCGGCTGTCTGGCTGGTGCTCAGTATCCCAAGCAGATACCTCAGCAGAGGCCCCCGCTACCTCAACAGAGCCCCCCGCTACCTCAACAGAGCCCCCCGCTACCTCAACAGAGGCCCCCGCAGGTTGCACGGACACCCGGGAGGATCCCTGACAGGCACTCGACGTACACTGAGAGGCGCCGGGTGTTAGAGGAGAGGCCCCCGAGGGTCCCCGAGAGGCCCCAGACGTTCTCACAGTCCCCTCGGCCACACCCCAGTGATCGCCTGCTCCCAGGTCGAATGCAACATTGCTTTGTGAGTGAGAACGACAGGATAACGTGCGGAGCTCCAGGCATCACCGGCCAATACTGTAAGGATATAAACTGTTGCTTTGATGGAAGCAGGTGCTATTACGGCAAACTCGGTAAGTCATCTTATGAATCCTTTCAGAATTAAATGGATATCTTCAAAGAGCGTAGCAAGAGCGCTCATCTTCGCTTTCCACTGTCTGGTCCCCAGTGACTCTTCAGTGCACCAAGGACGCCCAGATCATCGTGGTGGTGGCCAGAGACGCCACCATCCCAAACATCGACTTGGAGTCGATTCATTTCCAGGCAAAGGGCGACAGGTGCAAACCCGTCGGCGTCACTTCAGCTTTCGCCATTTACCAGTTCCCCGTCACGGCCTGCGGCACCAGCCTCAAGGTACATGATGCGGTCCGATCGGTATTCATTTGTGTCGCGTGGTTGTAAAGATTGAAACACTGTCCATCTACTGTAGGAGGAGGCTGGTGTCTTCATCTATAATAACCGGATGTCGTCCAAATCGGAAGTCTCCATTGGACCCTTCGGCATGATTACCAGGGACAGCAGCTATGAGTAGGTTTTGTATTTCTTTAACACCTACTGGTCACAACATGAACGATTGCTCTCCTGCTTGGCTGTAAGTGTTTCAGTGGTACCCAAAAGATACAGTAAACTGACATAGAAGTAATTACAGGGGGTGTGGGTTAAACTCCAATGAATTTCTGACTGGCTGACACCTCATTCCTCGTCTCAGGCTGCTTATTCAGTGTAGATATATCGGCACCTCAGTTCAGTCCGTGGTCGTTGAGGTCGGCAAAGTTCCTGAACCTCTCCCAGTTGCAGCTTTTGGACCTCTGGACGTGGAGCTAAGGGTTGCCAATGGACAGTGCACTGCCAAGGGATGTCTGGAAGGTGAGTGTGAAGAAGATGTAGGTTTCATTTAGCCGGTTACTGTGTCAGAACCCACTCTTTCTGCTTGAGCAGAGGACGTGGCCTACAACTCCTTTTACGTGGACTCCGACTACCCCGTGACGAAGACGCTCAGGGATCCCGTGTACGTTGAGGTCCGGATGCTGAAGAGGACCGATCCTAACCTTGTGTTGACTCTTGGAAGATGCTGGGTGACTTCTAAACCCGACCCTCAGAGTATGCCTCAGTGGGACTTGCTGGTCGACGGGTAAGAGTAAGAATTGATTTGACTGGCAAAGTGATTCATGATAGATGTTTTAATGTTGTATCCTCGGTCCTTATTCCACTCTCTGTTCCTGCCACAGCTGCCCATACAGTGAGGACCGTTACCGGACGGTCATGCACTCAATGTTTTCCACGACGGAAGTCTCGTACCCATCCCACCACAAACGTTTTGTTTTCAAGATGTTCGCATTTATATTTTATGAAATAATACCGACGGGACCTTCTTCGGGCCAAAGGACATTATTTTATTTGAAAGAAAATGTAAGGAATCCGGCAATCCGAGAGAAAAAGTGTGTAGCTTAGTTTACTGTTTTATATATTTTTTTAATTATCATATCAAATTATTCTGTTTTTTTCCTAGCTGACTATCCACTGCGAGACAGCTGTGTGCCGGCCCGGTCTCGGGTATGATTGTGAACGCACGTGCAACAGAAAGAGTGAGTACTCCGGTGTACACTTTGGTGATATACATACACCAGTAATAGGCTGTTAGTCCAAAGCGGCCCTTGTTTGTGACTCAAATCAATCCAGGGAGCTAAACAGGAACCGCACGGCTTGTGGTATATTTCTCTAGCTGAACACATTCTCATCAAAAGGGTAAATGTTGTGAATTATCTTGTGTTGGAATCTCAAGTCTGACGTCACCTGACCGTTTTGTACCCAGGGAGAGACGTTGCTGCTTCAGGCCTGAGAGGCTCCAGAAAGGAAACGGTCCTGGTGAGCAGTAAGCAGATCGTCATCACCGGCCCAACAGGAACAGTCCGTAAAAACATACAATAACCTGTAAGAACACGAAATAACATGCAATAACATGTAATAACATGCAGTTACATGTAATAACATACTATATCATGTATTAACAAGCACTAACATGCTATAATATGAAATAACATGTAATAACATGCAAAAACTTGTAAAATCATGTAATAACATGCAGACAGAACTTTATCATTAAAGTTTTTTTTGTTTCTTTTGTTCCAGATGTTTAATAAATGAGTTTCAAATAAAGCTCTTTTGTGAATTATGTGGTCCGGTTTAATAAAATGTAATGCTTGTATTATTGTACAGTATTGTACTATTGTACATCCAGGAGTTCCTATCAGAAGCTGCTCTGTTTTAAATAAATACATGTGAGATAAAGAAGAGCATTTAGTTCCATCAATAAACTAAAACTAGTTAAATAAATCACTCAGGTGATACAACATCAAAGCAAATTGTGGTTGGTTGTAATATATAAGTAATTATCTAACAGCTTGAAGGACAATGTCAGCGTTCTATAATGTTCAGATTTAACTTACACTCAAGCAGCAAGGCCTAAAATGTATTTATATATATATATATATATATATATATATATATATATATATATATATATAAATTATATAAAACAGTAGGAAATAAATGTGATTCACAATCTTTCTCGAAAACAAAACAAACACTAATTTTATTTAGTGTTAGAGTGGGCATATATATATATATATATATATATATATATATATATACATGAAAACATCCTATAGGTATGGACCGTATAAATATATATAAATAATATTTCTGAATTTGAAGTTGAAGCCACCAAATTTGGCAAGCGTGTCAGGTAAAAATAGACGGTTAACATGGACCTCGAAAATCGCCTTTCAAAAATTGCTCTCTAGCGCCACCTCAAAGTTTTTGCCCGGCGACGCCACTCACACAGTATGTTCAAATGACTAGATTGTTTTAATACATGTCCACTTTGACGCTCCCAGATCCCTATGCTCCGCCTACAAATATTTTCGGGCGATTAGAATTTTGTGAAAAACACATAATTGGCGAGTTCTACTACACGCTGGGTCCGATTGTTGGGTCCGACCAAAATTTCTGGAGATCATGATTGAAGCTAGCGACGATGTGTCTCATTCTGTTAATCATCTATGGCCCAACAAACATTTTAGACGCGGGTCTTCTTTGTTAATGCTCACAACACTATTGAGAATAAAAAATCTAAACTTAAGGCATATGTGCAAAATGCTGGAACATAACAACATAGCACACAGCTAATTTCAAACAATTTGAACATTAGGGGGCGCTACAATAATTCGCCAAAGTTGGTCTTTTTGGTCAGTTTTTCGCTTGATTTTGCTATTTTTTGCTGTTATACATTAATGCATTTCTCCCACAAACAAAAAAAGAAATGGCTCAAATAATTTTACTATAACCTCACGGCTTGAAGAATGAACATTGCGGGGGGGAAATTACTTTTTACTGTACAGATTTGTCGTTATGAGTACTACAATTAACGCCCACTTTATTTGACATTGTTATGTTGTAAACTACTGCTTTTACTCATCCAATCTTTCCAAAAGAAACAAACAAATTTCTCATAGAAACAATTATTAAAAAGTTTTAAAAACATAATTTATTCACTTTCACAATAATACTACCCCCTACGGTAAAAAACATCAGACCGGCGTGCCTGCTTCCTCGACAGAGCGGGCCGGCGTCCCACCAGTGCCCCTAACCAGCACAGATGAGCGAGGACCCATTCATCACTACACGCAGCTTTAATTCACTATTCTGATGTTTATGTTTTTACATTGGGCGCATATAAGGGGTACTTAACAATTTCGAAAACTCATCAAATCTGTCAATCTTGTCAGGCTTGATGAAAAGATTACATCTGAAATAGATGTAAATTTGGGATTTAAAATGTATCTTTAGTGCCCCCTCAAAGTTTGACTGGCGACGGCCCTTAACCTCTGCCTACTTAGATTTTCCGCCATTTTGGATTTTGTGAAAAACACAATTGGTCACTTCACCTACACGCTGAGTCTGAATCATACCAAACTGTCTGCTGATCATGATTGAAGCTATGTCACCTACTGTGTATCACATGTTTTATGATATCTCATTGTGTTAAAGCGACACTATGTAACTTTTCCCCTGTAGCGCCCCCTTCAGGTATTTAACGTCTGGCTCTGAGCCATATATGGCTCTTCCGGCTAGCTCCCAGCTGATCGCGGCTCGCTTCCTCGATCAGCGGCAGCGCATCTCGTTTAGACCCAGCCCGGTGTTCTCCACAGCAGCATGTCTCTCCGTCTCTACGAGTCGCGGAGCGGAGCAAATAAAAAGTCACCTGCAAGCGTGGACTGGCACGATATGACGTTGGTAATCACTGCCAGACAGCAAGTTTAAGTACTTCCTGTTCCTCAACCGGAAGTACCGGGCCGGTCCCAACATCTTACATTCAGCAGTTTTCTGGCCACAGACCCCGATGGCAGTGGCGGAGGCGCAAATCAACATATTAAAAGTCATTGTAGCGGCACAATTTTTTTCAAGCTGTTATTTTAAAAGGTAGAAAAGTTACATAGTGGGGCTTTAAGATGATATGGCCCAATGAACCTCTGAGGGGCATGTCTTGTTGTGCAATGCTCATAACTTCAAAACCATTGGGAATAATCAATCCAAACTTGCAGTATTTGTGCACATGGCATCATGTTACATTAACTAATCCTTAAAAAAATTATTGTCATATTTAATTTACATGACGTGGTCTAGACTTCAGGTAGAGACACATGCATTAATATATGTTAATACAGTCATGGCTCAACAGAACTTGCTAGAACCTGCCCCAAACTTGTCAGGCTTGTTGGCCTGGGGATACCAACAAACAAACTTATTTTCATTCATAGTCAAAGCACCACCTACTGGTTAAGAAAGTTTATCGCTGCTCGCAGCTTTAATCATTACATTATTATTATTGTTACTTAATATTATTATCATTATTATTATTGTTATTTTTATCATTACTATTATCAATATTATAATTACTATTATTAACATTATTATTACTATTATTATCATTAACCATTAAATTATTATGGTTTTGTTCCATTTGTTGTAATTTTGATGATTTATTTTTTGTTTTGTTTCCATTGTAGAACCGATTAATTTATTTTCAGTTTTTTCTTATTCGTATTTCTGTCATTTTAAATTGTCTTCATTATTATTGTTCGTGCTTATGAAGCTGACAGAGAGGCAGAACAATATATTTTAGATATAAAAGAATAAAGGAAAAAAGTCATTTTAATTGTTTCCACAAACTTTCACGTTTTCATTTCATTTTGTAAAATGTGATTTTAAATAAATAACTTTCCCTCCACTGCAAGAAGCTGAAGATGACCTGGAAGTGTGTGTGTGTGTGTGTGTGTGTGTGTGTGTGTGTGTGTGTGTGTGTGTGTGTGTGTGTGTGTGTGCGTGTTTGTGTGTGTGTGTGTGTGTTGAACAAAGAGCTGTTGGCTTCAGTGACCCTGAATATCAATACAGACCGAACATGTGGTTACTGCTGCCGATCGATACACAGACACACACATACGCACACACACACACACACACACACACACACACACACACACACACACGCACACACACACTTAATTCCAGGTCATCTTCAATCTTGCTTCGCTGATATGTTTCTTTTGTTTTCCAGACTTTTACCATTCCCTTCTCATATTAGATGACACATATAACATCACTGCTCACCAAGAAACCAGCATGTTAAATAAAAACATTGTTATACATATGCAACTATTATATTATATATGTATTTTTTATTTTATTCCTATAATCTCGAATTCAGTTTTGTATATGTATATAATAATATGTATATATTAATACCTATATAAATATAGATACATATATATATCCATTTATATGTATATTCATAGTTATATAACCATTTATATATATATATATATATATATATATATATATATATATATATATATATATATATATATATATATATATATATATATGTATATACATATACATACGGAGAACTAAACAGGAGGAAGGTGTAAAAGGAGAGAATAAAACAACGGAACAAGAAAAGACAAAAAAAAAAACAGATTAAATGGAGGGAACACACACACTCGCGCACACACACACACACACACACACACACACACTCAAACACTTACACACTCAAAGAAATACACACACTCACAGACATACACACACACAGACACTCACACAGACACAGACACACACGGCCGGGTGGGTGGAACTGTGATGGATTCCAGTTATTAGCCAATCAGAAAGATGGATGGCGCTGCGCTCCGTCCAATCAACATCATCATCTAGATCCAGTTAGCAGATAGCGCCCGCTAATCAATTTATTAAAGTTGCTGATAATATCGCGGCGGAATAATCTCACATACACGCACACACACACACCCACACACACACACACGTGCTGAGTGAGGAGTCGATAGAATCACTTGAGATGAGGCCGAGCGAGGAGGTAAAAGTGACGCCGGAGGTCATTCATATTATTTAACACTAATGAAGAAGAAAAAGTGGAGCGCCGCTTCCTGAGAGCTGTACACGTCACTTCCTGTTCACTGTGAGCGCCACCTGGTGACATCACTGGAGAAGTTTAGGTTCTGTCTGGAGGAAAAACGTATTCACAGCCATATGAGAAGTTCTCCTGGTCAATGTGAGGAGAACAACTTAAGGAGAAGAAGAGGAAGGGGAAGAAGAAGAAAAAAATAAGAGGATGAAGAAAAAGAACAAGAAGAACAAGATGAAGAAGAACAAAAGGAAGAAGATAAAGAAGATGATAAAGATAAAGAAAAAGAAGAAGAAAAGAAAAAGAAGAGCTATAGAAGAAAAGAAGATGATGAAGAAGATGATGAAGATAAAGATGATGAAGAAAAAGATGATGAAGAAAAGGAAAAGAAGAAGGGTAAAAGAAGAAGAAAATATGAAGAAAATGAAGAAGAAGCAGAGGAAGAGGAAAAGAAGAAGAAGAAAAAGGAAAAAGAAGAAGCGAAGAAGTGGAAGAATAAGATAAAGAAAATGATGAAGAAGAAAAGAAGAAGAAGAAGAAAAGAACAAAGATAAGCAGTACACGCCATATATCACTACCTGGCACACAGACACACACACACTCTCTGTGATGGGGTCGTGGGGTCTGATCAGGTAGTTGAGGGTAAAAAGGTGACGAGTGATAGCCGTCAAACGGGGAAAATGTCTGTCACACACCTAAACACGCTTGTGTGTGTGCGTGTGTGTGAGTGTGTGTGTGTGTGTGTGTGTGTGTGTGTGTGTGTGTGTGTGTGTGTGTGTGTGTGTCAGGCAGTGACATGTGGCGGGGTCAGGGTCCTGACGTGACCCCGACTATCGATCCGGGGCTGACAGATGGCAAACCTGAGCCTGAATCCAACAGAGTTTCCAGCACGCCGTTGTTACCGACCGTCACTGAACGCATCGCGACGGACAGGTTTCCTTCCAAATGAATCACAGCCGGTCGTCGGCAACCGGCTCATTGCATTCATTATTCACTGGAAGAATAAAAAACAATGTAGTCATGACACTTTATTTTCTAGACGATAAAAATGTGTTTACATAGAGGACAAAATAAATGTTTATGTTTTTAAACTACAAAACGTAACAGATTATGTTTTTTTTATTATATTAAATTATATTCATTGAACAAAAGTCAACAAAAAGAAAACAAATATATATATATATATATATATATATATATATATTTGTTTTCTATATATATATATATATATATATATATATATATATATATATATATATATATATATAGGACTGTCTCAGAAAATTAGAATATTGTGATAAAGTTCTTTATTTTCTGTAATGCAATTAAAAAAACAAAAATGTCATGCATTCTGGATGATTCATTACAAATCAACTGAAATATTGCAAGCCTTTTATTCTTTTAATATTGCTGATTATGGCTTAAAGCTTAAGAAAACTCAAATATCCTATCTCTAAATATTAGAATATTTCCTCAGACCAAGTAAAAAAAAAAGATTTATAACAGCAAAACAAAATCAAACATTTGAAAATGTCCATTAATGCACTCAGTACTTGGTTGGGAATCCTTTTGCACGGATTACTGCATCAATGCGGCGTGGCATGGAGGCAATCAGCCTGTGGCATTGCTGAGGTGTTATGGATGCCCAGGATGCTTCAATAGCGGCCTTTAGCTCATTTGCATTGTTGGGTCTGGTGTCTTTCAGCTTCCTCTTCACAATACCCCACACATTCTCTCTGGGGTTCAGGTCAGGGGAATTGGCAGGCCAATGGAGGACAGTAATGCCATGGTCAGTACACCAGTTACTGGTGGTTCTGGCACTGTGGGCAGGTGCCAGATCATGCTGGAAAATGAAATCCTCATCTCCATAGAGCTTTTCAGCAGACGGAAGCATGTAGTGCTCTAAAATCTCTTGGTACACAGCTGCATTTACTCTGGACTTGATGAAACACAGTGGACCAACACCAGCAGCTGACATGGCTCCCCAAACCATCACTGACTGGGAACTTCACACTGGATTTCAAGCAACTTGGATTTTGCTCCTCTCCAGCCTTTCTCCAGACTCTGGCGCCTTGACTTCCAAATGAAATACAACACTTGCTTTCATCTGAAAAGAGGACTTTGGACCACTCGGCAACTGTCCGGTGCTTCTTTTCCCCTTGCAGGTGTTTCAAGTTGATTAGACGATTCAAGTGATTAGTTGAATACCCTACTAGTATACTTTTTCATTATATTCTAAAATTTAGAGTTTAGAGTTTAGAGTTTTCTTAAGCTGTAAGCCATAATCAGCAATATTAAAAGAATAAAAGGCTTGCAATATTTCAGTTGATTTGTAATGAATCCAGAATGCATGACATTTTTGTTTTTTAATTGCATTACAGAAAATAAAGAACTTTATCACAATATTCTAATTTTCTGAAACAGTCCTGTATATATACAAAATAATGAAAAATAAACCAGTGCTGTGCCAGACTTCTATACAATCCGGGACTCCCCCCTGGTGGCCAGGAGAGAGAATGCAGCTTTAACACATGAAACATAGACTTCTATACAACCAGAGGAGTCGCCACCTGGTGGTGAGGAGAGATAATGCAGCTGCAACACATGAAGCATGGACCTACACTCAATGTTGCACCTGAATGCATCGCGCGTAGGTCAAGGTGTCCAACTCAAATAATCATGATAAGTAGAATCAGGACTTCAAAGCAAAGCAGCTCGTGAGTTACAGAGAAAGAGTAATAGTAATTCAATACATCGACTGTGAACAGTGTGAGGCTCCAGAGCTGTCTAATGATGACCATGGACACGCTCCACCGAGAGGTCAGAGGTCATCCCCAGAAACAAAGAGGGAAGTGCGTGTGCGGGAGAAGAGGAAGCTCAAGGTTTTAGTTCTCAAATTGTACAAAATCCAAACTGAAGAAACATATGCATCTGTTTGTTCTCTCTGAAACTGTAATGGAGCTTCATCAGATAAAGTTCCACAGTATGCAGATGATGTTTGTTTGTTTGTCTGAGGTTAGAGTGTCAACACATTAACACATGTGCTTTATAGCAGAGAAAAATGCACCATGAACTGGATTGAAGGGAGAAGTTCAGTCTCTATGTGATGGGAAATCCAAACATGTCTAATGGAAAAAAAGAAAAACAACAGGAAGTAAAAAAAAAAACAGGAAGTAAAACAAAACACCCAAAAAACGTGTATATGTTTTTTCACATAAGTCAATATAGTTAGTATATAATCACAAACACGTTTGCCATGTGATGAACACTGACAAATATAAAACTAAATAAAGTATTTTCAAAATAAAATTCCGTCTTCACAATAAACTACTGAAGCAATGTGACAAATGACTTAGTTTTCATTCTCGTGACCTCTTCTATACCTGTACGTAAGAAGTGGGCGTTGGCACGGTGGCGTCCCCTTCATCCAAGGGGACGCCACCGTGCAGAAGGAAGGAAGTTACCCTATTGGGAATGTGTACTCTATTAGAGACCTGTCATTCACACTAAGCCCCGCCCTAAAGCACATTCCTTGGCCAGTTTCTGAGGTTTTCATAGTCATATGCAAAAGTGTAGGCACCCCTCTGAGGCTGCGTGAAAATTTACGTGATAATTTACTCTGTCTTCACCAAAAAAAGATCACAGTTGTGTAATATTCATTTTCTAGTTAACACTGAGCGCTGGGGTGTTTTCCAGACAAAGATATTTAGTGTAGCAGTATTTAGTTGTGTGAAATTAAATCAAATGTGAAAATAGGCTGTGCAAAAGTTTGGGCACCCTAATCATTTTGTTGATACCTGTACCTACTAAATGCTGATTAACTGCAACACATAATTAGTCTGATTAACTCGTTAAGCTTTCAATTCCATAGAAAGGTACATCCAGTCATTAGAAAAGGTATTTAAGGTAGCCAATGGCAAGTTGTGCTTCTCTCTGATTCTCCTCTGAACAGTGGCAACATGGGGGCATCCAAACAGCTATCGGATGATCTAAAAACAAAGAGTGTCCAGCAGGATGGTTTAGGGAAAGCTACAACACGTTATCCCGGAGGTTTCAGCTCTCAGTTTCCACTGTGAGGAATTTTATTAAGAAATGGAAGGCAGCAGGCACAGTTCTTGGTAAGGCCAGAAGTGGCAGGCCAAGAAAAATATCGGAGAGGCAAAGGCGAAGACTGGTCAGAATGGTCCAGGACGACCCTCAGACCACCTCCAAAGACCTGCCGGTCATCTGGCTGCAGATGGTGTCTCTGAGCATTGCTCCACCATTCAGCGCACACTGCACAGAGAACAGCTGGATGAGAGAGCGATGGGAAGAAGCCTTTTCTTCGCTTGAGGTATTCAAAACTACATTTGAACAAGCCAGGCTCATATTGGAACAAAGTGCTGTGGACTGATGAGACAAAGCTGGAGCGATGTGGTCCCAACAAGAGGCGTTAGGCATGGAGCAGAAGAACACAGCATTCCTAGAAAAACACTTGCTGCCCACAGTGACGTGTGGTGAGGGTCCATCATACTGGGGGGCTGTGTGGCGAGTGCAGCTACTGGGAATCTAGTTAAAGTTGAGGGTCGCATGGATTCAACTCACTACCAGCAAATTCTTGACAATAATGTTCTAGACCAGTGGTCGCCAACCCGTCGATCTCCAAAATCAAATGAAAATAAATTCAGAAACACATTGTTTTTTCGTTTTCGAACATTGTCTGAAGTGTCTTTTGAAACGTTTTCTTCCTGACTGGAAGATCGACATCAGAAAAGATGTCCACCTGATTTTAATGAACGCCTGAAAACGGGTCCTCTGACAGCTGTGCTCCGCTGTGCTCCCTGAAAGAGGAGAAGAGCACACAGTGGTCCTACAGGTGAGGCGCAGGGGAAATGCAGAAAGACCTTATTCATAACTTCATATATTACACACGGTCAAAGTGCACCGACATAAAACTAAGTCATCAATAAATAAATGTTGAAATGCTTGTACCTTCGTGTAATGTTTACGTTACGGCAACACGCGGCAGGACAACTCCATCCTGAAGGTGAGAGGACGTTCGGTCTGCTGATCATCGATCGGCAATTCGTTTGGAAACGTTCTTGAATTGATCCTGAGTTTAATTTAATTTAAATACGTTATCCTGGAATGAAACGTAGAGTTTTCTAGCAGCAGTTTACGATGACAGCTGATAATGAAAGCAGAAAGGTTAAATAAATTGAAAATCATTTTTGTTCTCTTGACACTATTATATATAAATAATACACATATATATATAAAGGTATATCATATATGATCCCATATCTCCCAGCAGGCCGTGTGTATCGGGTAAACAAAGTTATGCAAGTGTTCCCCAAACTTGATCTGAACATTTTGATCATAAAGAACTTTTACTTTTTTGTTTTGCATTCCTCCCACTTAACTTGTTTAGTTGTGTTTCTGGTTACTGCAGTGTGTGTTATTACCGGCAATGCACGTTATATATTTTATATATACAGGACTGTCTCAGAAAATTATAATATTGTGATAAAGTTCTTTATTTTTTGTAATGTAATTAAAAAAACAAAAATGTCATGCATTCTGGATTCATTACAAATCAACTGAAATATTGCAAGCCTTTTATTCTTTTAATATTGCTGATTATGGCTTACAGCTTAAGAAAACTCAAATATCCTATCTCTAAATATTAGAATATTTCCTCAGACCAAGTAAAAAATAATTTATAAGAGCAAAACAAAATCAAACATTTGAAAATGTCCATTAATGCACTCAGTACTTGGTTGGGAATCCTTTTGCACGGATTACTGCATCAATGCGGCGTGGCATGGAGGCAATCAGCCTGTGGCATTACTGAGGTGTTATGGATGCCCAGGATGCTTCAATAGCGGCCTTTAGCTCATTTGCATTGTTGGGTCTGGTGTCTTTCAGCTTCCTCTTCACAATAACCCACAAATTCTCTATGGGGTTCAGGTCAGGGGAATAGGCAGGCCAATCGAGGACAGTAATGCCATGGTCAGTACACCAGTTACTGGTGGTTCTGGCACTGTGGGCAGGTGCCAGATCATGCTGGAAAATGAAATCCTCATCTCCATAGAGCTTTTCAGCAGACGGAAGCATGTAGTGCTCTAAAATCTCTTGGTACACAGCTGCATTTACTCTGGACTTGATGAAACACAGTGGACCAACACCAGCAGCTGACATGGCTCCCCAAACCATCACTGACTGTGGGAACTTCACACTGGATTTCAAGCAACTTGGATTTTTCTCCTCTCCAGCCTTTCTCCAGACTCTGGCGCCTTGACTTCCAAATGAAATACAACACTTGCTTTCGTCTGAAAAGAGGACTTTGGACCACTCTGCAACTGTCCGCTGCTTCTTTTCCCCTTGCAGGTGTTTCCAGTTAATTAGATGATTCAAGTGATTAGTTGAATACCCTACTAGTATACTTTTTCATGATATTCTAATGTTTACAGTTTGAGTTTTCTTAAGCTGTAAGCCATAATCAGCAATATTAAAAGAATAAAAGCCTTTCAATATTTCAGTTGATTTGTAATGAATCCAGAATGCATGATATTTTTGTTTTTTTAATTGCATTACAGAAAATAAAGAACTTTATCACAATATTCAAATTTTCTGAGAAAATCCTGTATATATATATATATATATATATATATTAGGGCTGGGCAACGATTAACACTTTTAATCGTGATTAATCGCATGATTTCCGCGATACAAATGCGATTAATCGTATTTGTATACGTAAAATCCAATAATTAATTCAAAAGTAGTGTATAGCGCACTTCTATTTTAAATGTTGTGCCATATGAATGAAAGAGCATAACATGTGTTGTTCTGGTAACAATCTCATCTGTCGCGCATGCAACAGACGAGATTCTTGGCGACTTGCCAGGTCCTACCTCCGTGAGTTCAGCTTTTCTGCCCTTCAAAACAAAAGCTCAACATTGAGCTTTTTTTCTTGTCTGGTGGAGCAATCTGGTTTACTTGAAAGTGATTGTAATTGCATTTATGCTATTATTTGAAAAGGGACAGATGCAGGAGTCACAAATGGTGATTCCCATATTTATTATTATGATAATTATTTAAATCTGAGGATGTCTGTAGAGCTGATGTGAATGTAATCACCGACGGGCTGACTTCAGAACTTGTCCCAGCTGAGAAAACTTTCATGAATACCACATTTGCCCCCGAAAAACTTGTCAGTGGAATTGAGAAAGTCACCAAATCAAAGACCAGGAGCTGGATGACTGACTGCAGCTCACAGACGGCGTCAGACTATCTGTCTGTGCTTGTGAACTAACTACAAGCTCACAGACAGAGTTCAGTCACAGCCAGAGCACTGACTGGAGTCACATGACTTGATGGCATTGTGATGAGAGCTGAACTTACATGAGTTGCACTGACGGATCATGTTGTCAGTGTCGTGTTGTAATTGGATTGGATTCAATGTATTGTCATTGCTAGAGTACAGGTACAGAGGCAACAACATGTAAATAAACACAGAATTTATATTGGTAGTTCATTCAGCTGCTCATTGCAAATGTGTTTTTTCTTGTTCTTGTGTGCGGTTAACAAATATCTTACTTGTTATATTACACTTAAATTCTGTGTTCCTGGTCACATCAATTTGAACGCTGGACCAAAATTACAATTAGGCCAAATAAAAAGTTGTAAGTCCAGTCTGGACAGTCGTTTTCTCTCAACGCCTCAATAGGTAGATATTGTCGGTCATGATGGCAGAGGTCAGGGATCTTGAGCTCAAAAAGGTTGGTGACCACTGTTCTGGAATCTGTAACAAAGCTGAAGTTAGGGCGGAGTTGGGTGTTCCAGCAGGACAACGACCCGAAGCATCGCTCCAAATCCACTAAGGCATTTATGCAGAGGAACAACTACAATGTTCTGGAACGGCCTCCCAGTCGCTAAACTGGAATATAATTGAAAATCTATGGGTAACCTGGAGCGGGCGGTCCACGCTCGGCACCCAGCAACCTGACTGAACTGGAGATGTATTGTAAAGAAGAATGGTCCAAAATACCTTCATCCAGAATCCAGACGCTCATCAGAGGCCATAAGAAGCATATAGTATTTTTGCAAAAATAACAGCCTCTACTCTAGACTAGAGGCTGTTATTTTTGCAAAAGGAGGCTCTACGAAATATGAATGTGATTTTTCTGTTGGGGTGCTCAAATTTATGCACCTGTCTAATTCTCTTATGATGCATCAGGCATATTTTTATCAAATAAACATCATTTCACTGCTAAAATATCGCTGTTTCCATGAAGTATTATATATATATATATATATATATATATATATATATATATATATATATATGAAAAAGAAGTTCCAAGTGCCCCACAAATTTATAGATGAAGGTAATGGAGATTATCAGGGGTGCCCAAACCTTTGCATATGACTATACTTCCTGGCTCACTTTTACATGCATTACACCTATCTCTCTCTCTCTCACACACACACTCTCTCTCTCTCTCTCTCTCTCTCTCTCTCTCTCTCTCTCTCTTCAACTCCCTTGTCTCCCAGCCTCGTAAAAAATAAGTACCCTCCCAGACTTTGCTGGCACTAAAAATACTCCTCCTCCTCCTCCTCCTCCTCCTCCTCCTCCTCCTCCTCCTCCTCCTCCTCCTCCTCCTCTCCATCCTTAACCTCGTCCTGGTCTGCAGCTGATCTTCAGGTAGCGGCTAACCGGACGGCGAGGCCGAGGCATGCATCACTGTCAGGCTAAATGTAGAATCAGCATTCCTGAGCCCCCCGGCCGGGCCTGACCCATGTCTGGTCCGTCCAGAGGAGACTCCGCCCCCCCTCAGGGACTCCGCCCCCCCATTGATTTCTCTCCTTTACGGCAGGAACAAAGAGACTTTCTCTGTTACATGATATATCATAATCACGTCATTTGTAGCTTTGAGTGCACAGATGTATGAAACAGGCCAGAGGGGGGATGGGGGGGGGAGGGGCAAATAAAGAGGTCTGGACTGTCAGGAGAAAAGAAAGGAAGTGAAATGCAGTGTCAGTGTTTTTGAGTTTTAAATTGAAGTTTCTTTCTCAGCTTCTGTTAAATGTGAATATAATGAAACTTCAAAAAAGAAGTTGTTAACCCAAAAGTCTAATTTAGCCAGAAACAGCTTCAATACATCAATTAATATCACAATTAATATCACAATTAATAACAAGGTTAACGTGAAGTACGGCTGCACCTTGCTAACCGTGCTAGCCAATGTTAGGGCTAATGCTAACATTTAAACTGTAGCTCCTCTCTCTAGTCCACATGTTGACTGTAGCTCCTCCCTCTCCTCCCACAGTTTTCAAAACTGCAGAAACAGAGTGACACTTTAACTGGTTTATATTAGTTTATCATTATTAATAATAATAATAATAATATTATAGATCACTGAACACAAACCTTCAACTTCCTCCGTGTGAAAGAACCCTGAGAACAACTTTGTGTGTACCGAGTTAAATACATGACTGCATACCAGGAAACACACACACAGAGACACACACACACACACACACACACACACTCAGGAAGATGATGGATGGTTCCCAAACAAAAACAGAGTTTGAGGAGCGAGACGACGAGCCGATGATGGATGGAGAAACTCCTCACAACAACGAGCCGATCCCCCCCCCCCCCCCCTCCTCCCCCCCTTACACACACACACACACACACCGCTCACATGGACTTTTTAAAACACACGGTCAGAGTGTTTTTACTGGACAACAGCCGTGAACATTTAATTTCCGTTTTGGGGAACGGAACCCAAACCACCTCCTCCTACCCCTCCTCTTCATCCTCCTCCTCCTTCTCCTAGCCCCCTTTATATAAAAACATTCAGTAGTTTTTAGTTAATTAATATAAATCAGTTTTAAACAATAATTATAAAATAAATATTCAATTGAATTCATCAATTGGATCCAGAAATAATACTTTGATTTGGGTTTATTGTTATTATTGTTTGTACATCTGAAGGTTTAATGACCCTCTGTGGATCTCTCCTCCCTCCCCCACTCAGGGGTCAGAGGTCAGAGGTCACGGTCATGGCTTCGGCTCGGTGGTGAACCACAAAGACAATCAATAATATTCAGAATATATAATTAATTATGTATAATTCGGTCTTGAATTACAAGAAATTTAACAAAAGAATTAATTAACTTTTTCTTTTTCTTCCTCAAAGTCTCTTTTTTAAATATGATCCTTGAATGCAACACCAATGTGTGTGTGTGTGTGTCTGTTTGTGTGTGTGTGAGTGTGTCTGTGTTTATGTGTTTGTGTGAGTGTGTATGCGTGTGTGTGTGTGTGTGTGTGTGTGTGTGTGTGTGTGTGTGTGTGTGTGTGTGTGTGTGTGTGTGAGTGTGCGCACAAATGTCATTATCAACAGCGCCCTGTGCCAGCTGAACTCTGGGTAATTCCTGTCACAGAGCATGTTGGGGTGAGAGGAGGAGGAAGATGAGGAGGAGGAGGGGGAGAAGGAAGAGGAGGCAAAGGAGGAGGCAGAGGATGAGGAGGAGGATGAAGATGAGGAGAAAGAGGAGGTGCAGGAGGAAGAAGAAGAGGGGGTGAGGAGAGGATGAAGAGAAGGAGGAGGAGGAAGAGGAGGAGGAGGAGCAGGAGGAGGAGGAAGAAGAGAAGGAGGAGGTGTGGGGGAACAGAGCGACTCCGACTCTCTTTATCTAATCAATAGCGGCTCCACTTCCCCTCAGAGGCTCCAGCATTTACATTTTGATTCAGGTCCTCCATAAGGAGGAGGAGGAGGAGGAGGAGGAGGAGGAGGAGGAGGGACTAATCAGAGGGAGAAAGGTTACCCCTCTTCCTCCTCCTCCCTCCAGGAGATGAAGACGGTGGTCCTGGCCCTGCAGGAGGCACTTGGAGGTGCCACGCAGCATCAGGACCGCTCTGCCAGGCGTCCGAAGCACTTCTCCTGATTCTCCCGCTGAAGGCTCGTCAATATCTGGATCTGCGTCTCCTCGTCTCCTAAAATCTAGTTTTCCATTAGTCCACTCCCCGCCTGTGCCTCCTCCACCTCCTTCACCTCCTCCACCTGTAAGTATTAAAGGCAGATTCCCTGAAAGCAATCAGAACCACCCAACGCCATTTATATCTTTGAAGTCTTAATAAGTAGAGGAGGAGGAGGAGGAGGAGGAGGAGGAGGAGGAGGAGGAGGAGGAGGAGGAGGATACGAAGGAAAAGGAAATGAGAAAAACTAAATTAGTGAGGAAGGAGAGAGAAGTCAACAACAGGAGGTGAGACTGGAAAAGAGGAGAAGAGAAAGGAAAGGAGGAAAAATGAGTGATGACGAAAGAGGAGAGATCTGGTGATCAGGAAGTGGGAGGAGAGGAGAAGAGGAGAGAAGAGAAGAGAAGGCGAGTAGAGAAAGAGGGGAGGACTTGAGGAGAGGAGAAGGAGAGCTAGGAGAGAAGGAGATGAGGAGATGAGGAGAGAAGGAAAGGAGGAGGAGGAGGAGGAGGAGGAGGAGGAGGAGGAGGAGGAGGAGGAGGAGGAGGAGGAGGAGGAGGAGATGAGGTTATCCTCTGGCCCACCAGGCCTTAAAGAACAGAACTTCATTAAACTGTGCCACTCGGTGTGTGGATCAGGGGGAAGGGGAGAGGAGGGGGGGGGGGCTTCCACAGAAGAGCTATTAACTTTGCTCCACCATCAGTGATGCATACAGAAGCAGGTTGTCAGGGAGCGTTCCCACGACGACACACACACCCTCACACACACACACACACACACACACTCACACACACACACACACACATATACCTACACACACAAAGTACACAATTAAAGTACACCATAGCTCACTATGCCGTCTGTTGATCGTGGATTGTTTTTTTAATAATCATAATTAACATAAACAAAATAATCTATTGATACAAATATGTCACGTTATTGATTAATTAATGAGATAATCATTAGCCATTTAAATACCAGACCTTCATAATAAATAGATTATTTGTCAATGAATTATTTAAATGTTCATATAGTTGTAAACAAAACAAACAAAAACACAAGTAAACAGACACAATGTGACAGAGGGAACCAGAGAAGTCCTTAATCTTATGAAGTAAGTTGCTGAATTGCAGCTCATAAAACCCTGAGCACACACACACACATTCTCACACACACACACACACACACACACTTAGAGGCCTGTTTGACAGAACCAGCTGTGCTCTCTCACTCTTCAATTAATTCTCTCGGCCGCTTTGACCTTTTCCTCCAACAGAAACAAAGAAACTGGAGGCTGCTCACACACACACACACACACTCACACATACACACACACACACACTCACACACATACACACAAATAGAGTAATGTGCACCCTCGTACTGCAGGACGCTCTCATGGAGCTTGAACCCGCGATTTCACTCATATTTGGGAGCTTCGTCACCCCATCAGTAACGACGCATCTGGTTCTGTCTGTGATTCCAGCGCCGGGGTCCCGACCCCGAGACGGGTTCATTGTGTCAGAGGTTCTGAATATTTACTGACGAATAAAACACAAAAAACTTTCTGTATATATATTTATGATGCAATATATTGGGCAAAAGATAAACTGCATGTTTTCCACCTTAACGTGGTGGAGGAGTTTGAGAGGCTCAGTGATCCTAGGAGCTATGTGGGCTTGGAAAGTCCTGGATAGGCGCCGCCTGCCGCTAGTTCTCCTGAGAGACTCCACCGCTCACGTGGGCGACGACGAGAATCCTGCTGGGGGTGGTTGGGAGGAACGGCTTGCCGATCTGAACCTGAGCGGTGTTCTGTTGTTGGACTTTGGTACTACCCCCGGTTTGTCCATAACCAACACCAGGGTCCAACATAAGGGGGCTCATAAGTGGAGCTGGAGGCCAGAGATCAATGATGGACTTTGTGATCGTATCATCTGATCTGCGGCCGTATGTCTAGGACACTCGGGTGAAGAGAGGAGCAGAGCTGTCAGCTGATCACCACCTGGTGGTGAGTTGGATCAGATGGCGGGAAGTCGGCCAGAGAGACCTGGCAAGCCCAAACGTGTAGTGAGGTGAACTGGGAACGTCTGGTGAGGACCCTGTCCGGGAGGTCTTCAACTCCCACCTCCGGATGAACTTCTCACACATGCCAAGGGAGGTTGGGCACATGGAATCCGAGTGGACCAAGTTCAAAGCCTCTATTGTGGAAGCAGTGGCAACCCGAGAACCCGGTGTTGGTCTGTGAACACATCATGATCCCCCAGAATGAGCTGGAAAATATTGTTGGTGAGAGGAGAGTCTGGATCTGCTGCCCCCGCGACCCGACCCTCGACTAAGCGGATGGGAATGAATGGATGCATATTCATTATATACATATGTATTTATTATAAATATATAAATATATATATATATATATATACATATATTTATTTATAATATATATATGTATATGTATATATATAACATATATTATAATTAGAATATATATATATATATATATATATATATATATATATATATATATATATATCCTGACAAATATATCCCTTAAGAAGCTCCATGCAGCAGGTGAGTTTGGCCCACAATGCTTTGCAGTCGGTCAGCAGCTGTCACACTTCATCAAAGCTCCATCACCAATGATAATGTGACCCGGCCGACTCAGCACCGCCGCTCCCTGCTGCCCAGAATATTGGCAAGTGTCAGATAGCCGATAGATTTATGTATGCAGATGAGCCGGATCGATAACGCCCGCCGCGCCGCAGATCTACGACCGTGACACGTCGCCGGGAATATTTCCTGTCAAATAAAAATCCGCTGGCGGAAAAAAACAAGAAAGAAGAAGAAAAAACTTTGTATGAAAGGAAAAAATATTTGGAGGAGGAGGAGAAGGAGGAGGAGGAAGAAATATGATGAAGAAGGCTGGCTGTCAGTGGCCAATCATGAGAGAGAATAAATCATTGGAGTAGGTTTTACGGGATAAAGACGTTTACTTCAGCTCCAGATGTTCCTCTCCTGTATTCAGTCTTTTATGGGATATTATATGGGATGTTTGTATGAATACAAAATGAAATATTTTGGTTATTAAACAAGTTAAATTATTTAAAACAACCTCATTCTTTTAATTCTAAACATAACAAGGTGTTTAAAACATTGTTTTTATTTAATTAAGACACAGGAGGCAAAATAAATATTTAAAACATTCTTTCTTTAAAGTATGAATTAATTTTGTTTGTTTTTATATTTTTATGTTTCATATGTATATGCAAATAATGTAACTAGACAAGATGTATCTTTTCCAAGGTTATTCTGTTGATTATGAAGATGATGACGATGATGATTATGAAGAAGGTGGTACTGGTAATAATGATGAAGATTATTCTGATGATGATGATGATGATGATGATGATGAAAATGAAAATGAAAATGATGGTGATGATGATTCTGGCGATTCTGGTGATGAAGATGAAGATGGTGATAAAGTTTATTCTGGTGATTATGAAGATAACAAAGATAATGATCATGATGATGATGATGATGATGATGATGAAGGTGGTACTGGTAATAATGATGAAGATGATTCTGGTCACGATGATGATGATGATGATGATGATGATGATGATGATGATGATGATGGTACTGGTAACAATGATGAAGATGATTCTGGTGACAATGATGACTATGAAGGTGGTACTAGTAATAAGTATGAAGATGATTCTGGTGAAGATGATGATGATGATGATGATGATGATGATGATGATGATGATGATGATGAAGGCGATGAGTTAATATAATCTTTTCCTGATTGAAACCTCCTCCTCCATCACCTCCTCCTCCGTCACCTCCTCCATCACCCCCTCCACCGGCAGAGAAAAGGCCAGCATAAGCACAAGGAGGGGGGTCGTGTGTGTGTGTGTGTGTGATGGGGGGAGGGGGGGCATGTCGGTCGCCTGTCGCCGTGGCAGCGGCTGTGGTGTCACCGCCTCCCCTGTGGGAACCGCCCGTCAGACGGAAAGGTTGCGCCACATCTGCATAATCATTACGGCGGCGACAGGAAGTCGTTGTGGGAAACGATCAATGTTGTTTTAAGGGATCTTTAAAAAAAAAAAAAAGACGGGCGAAGTGTCTTAAAGAAGATCAAGTGTCCAGGCCGAAGGAACGGCCGCGCCGGCAGTTTTACCGGAAGTAAAACACACAGAGGAGAGTTCTGGAGGCTTCACCGTCAATATCACGTCTCGTTGTTTCATTGTTACACATCTGGAGGACACAGATGTTTATCTACTCTTTCTTTTGTTCCCGTGGAGACGGTTTAACTTCTCACGTCTCTCTGGCCGTTAAACATCGTCTTACAAACTTCATCTGGGCATCAACCATACGCTGTTGATAAGAAGTGGGCGGGGTCACTGTGATGGCTGCCAATGGATGGAGTGAGCCTCAAGCCCGTCACCTTCTTGGGTTTTGACCGACAACAAACAGGATGGTGACGGTCGTGAACCAAGATGTGGCGGTCTTGAGGCTTACAGTCCACCAACCATTGGGGACATCACAGTAACCACACCCACTTCCCATGAACTGCTTATAGTTGCTGCCCAGAAGGTGAAGTTTTGGATGACAATGTTTAACATCTGGAAAGACGTGAGGAGTTAATGAGAGTGTCGCCATCTTGGTTTCTGACCGTCGGCCATTAGTGAGATTGCAGGTTTCGGGCCCTTCAGCAACTCGAAGAAGAGCCGTTTTCTCGTATGAGAACAGTCTTTATCTTGTCTTTTATTATTCTTACACAATGTTTCTCTTGCTGCTAGGTTTATTAATCAAGTAAACATTATTAGATATTAAACTATTTCTGCTAGAACAACAACATGGAAGAGGAGAGAAGTAAGAAGGAGACAAGGGGTAAAGGATGGTGATGAAGAAGCAAAGGAAAAGAGCTGGAGGGGAGGAGGAGGAGGAGGAGGAGGAGGAGAAGGAGGGGGTCCTCCTCTATCAGCAGATAAGAGGCAGAAACGGATGGATCCCATTGGCCGGCCTCTTATCTCACATTCCTGAACTCGGGATACATTTCATAGAAATTTGCGAAATCAGGAAAGCTGAGTATCGTGTCATCTATCACGGCGACACCGGGCCGTTCATCCTCGGCTTCTCCATAAAAGCACAATTGACACTTTGTTTGTTTGGGGGGAGGGGTCAGGGGGAGGGGCGGGGCTTAACCACCACAAGCTGAACGCGACGTTGTGTTCCTCGTTTGTTGTTTTCAAGGTCGAAGCCACCACTTTTAAAAACTACCAAAGACACTCCGGAAAAAAAGGACAGTTTGAGGAAGAGGAGGAGGGGGAGAGGAGGAAAGAAGGAGGAAAGGAGGAAAAGGTAGAGGAGGAAGAAGTGACTGGGAAGTGGCCAGGAAGTGGCCCGGAAGTGACCAGGACGTGACCAGGAGGTGACCAGGACGTGACCAGGAGGTGACCCGGACCTGACCAGGAGGTGACCAGGATGTGACCGGGAGGTGACCAGGATGTGACCAGGAAGTGACCAAGAAGTGACCAGGAAATGACCAGGAGGTGACCAGGAAGTGACCAGGATGTGACCAGGAAATGACCAGGAGGTGACCAGGAAGACAACTCAGATGTCTGAGGAGGAGCGGCGTCTCCGATGGTCTGATAGAAAAACTTGAACACGTTGATCTGGAATGGACAAAACATCAGCGTGTTGAAAAACTTCTTTTCAACGACCTTCATGAACACAATGTGACAACGACTGAAGACAATCAACATGAATCATGACATCATGTTTTGTGCACAGTGACCTCGACTTATGGTGCATCTTGTCCAAAATACGTTCAAGGCCCAATGTCCCGACTCCAAGCAGAGGCCCTACCCACAGGAAGTAGACGCCGTTGGTCACGCCTCCGCCGTTGGTCCTGAACATCGCTCGTCGTCTTGACGTTTTATTTCCTCTCCGTGTTTCTCTCGTCCTGCTTTTCTCTCTCACGTCTGAAAACCATATTTATTTTGTGTTTCTCAGGGGAACTCTCAAGGGTTTGACACCGATTTGGGTTAAATTCTGTTTGTTTGTGTAATTCAATAAACGATGCGTCAGGACCCCGTGGAGTATCTGGTAAAGTTAGAATTAAGTGTGTAAGTGTGTGTGTGTATTTGTGTGTGTGTGCGTGTGTGCGTATGTGTGTGGAGGGTGTGTGTGTGTGTGTGCGTATGTGTGTGGAGGGTGTGTGTGTGGGTGAGGGTGTGTGTGTCTGTGTCTGTGTGTGTGTCTGTGTGTGTGTCGGCCCTGTTTATGACAAACTGGTCCAATTTCAGGCGTGTCGGCTGATATTTGTCTTTGGCGTTGTTCCTTCCTTCCCTCTTTCCTTCCTTCCTTCCTTCCTGCTAGTCTTTTTAGTTTCCCCTCAGATTTGAATCAGCATGGGGTAGGGGGTGGGGGAGGAGGGGATGGGGGGGATCTGACAGCACAGAAATAATTACTGTACAACTGGCCGTTATATTGTGTTATCAGGCGTCCTGGAGTTGATCAACTGAGGTCAGAGTAAGAGGACCAGATATGATAAACAAGAGGGGGGGGGGGGGGGCAACAACACCGTTATCTCCCGTCTCCTCTTCCCACCTCCTCCCCCACTATCTCCACTGTGTTCTCCGGAGGAACGAGGAGAAAGAGAAGAACATTAGAGAAATGTTTTTAAAAGGAGGTCGGAGACAGTGGAGGTAATAGATGCACCAACATTACCCCAAGGGGCGGTGTGGGGGGGGGGGGGGACATTATTCTGAAGCCAGATGGAGAGCAACGCGGGGGGTGAATAAATACATCTCCATTATTGTGGAGTGGTGTGAGAGGGTAAGGGTGGGGGGGGATGCAGATGCTTTATTGTGGAGTCAAAGTGGATGTTTCAGAGGTGGAGGTGAAGCGGGGGAGGTGGGGGCACCATTACTCCTGTTGGAGGAGACAGGAGGAGGCAAAGGAGGTTTATTCACACCCTGATGGAGGAGGGTGGGGGGCTGTAGCTTTAAATACAAATGCACAACCTCCAGCAGGGGGCGGCCTCACACTCTCTCTTGTGTTGACGATGCCTTCAGTAAATGAACCTCTGGTTGTATAGAAGTCTATGTTTCATGTGTTAAAGCTGCATTCTATCTCCTGACTATCAGGGGGCGACTCTGTTGGTTGTATAGAAGCCTATGTTTCATGTGTTAAAGCTGCATTCTCTCCTGACCACCAGGGGGCGACTCCGCTGGTTGTATAGAAGCCTATATGCTTGTAAAATATGAATGCTTAAGATTAACTTTTAAAAACGTATATAGGTACTTTTAATAATATAATAAAAAGCCAGTGAGATACATTCCTTTATTGTAATTAAAGTTATGCTCTGCAGGAAAAGAAGAGGAAAAGAAAAATCAACTGAAAATATTGAACCATCGCACATCGTTCAACAAAGAAATGTGGAATGACACGGAATAAAAATGGTAGCCATCAATGCTACGTCAATAGAGAGATGAACAATAAATGATGTCGTCATCAGGAAGTGTGCGTTAAAAAAACAAAAACAAGAACACATTCAATATTTCTGACTGCAGCGTTCACACCGACCAGCAGGGGGAGGAATGCTCGTTAACTTAGATGCTAACGGGCTGGTTTTCCTTTCTTAATTTTTCTGCTTTTCAAAATAAAATAACCATCAAAGTATTTTCTTCTTGGAGGGGAAACGGAGACGAGGGGGAAACACGCCGAGGATCCACGCTGCAGTTATGAAGTATTAAAACATCTTATTCTGACAGTGGAGAACATTTGTTCCCCAAACTATAAACTCAAAACATACAACCGACTTAGAAGAGATCATATCTCTGATAATAAATCGTACGCTGGGCTTTCATATCGGATTATGTGTTGTAAAAGTAGGCTCCCTCTTGTGGCTCAAACGTGAACTGCAGACTGAAATGTTTGATGGGTATACATATATAAAGATAAATATATATATGTATATTTAAATATATACATTTATTTAAATATATATATATATATATATATATATATATATTTATATATTTTTCTATATACATATTTCTATATAGAGAAATATATATAGAGAAATATATACATAGAAATATATATACACATGTATAACGTCACTGTAATTTGAAGGTTTGTATTGTTTTCGAGTGACGGTTTTAAAGAGATTTTACCACATTTTACAAGTTAAAAGACAAAACAAAAAATAGTTTCACGTTCTTTTCAAACTGAAACGTCCCGACGTAATCTGCCCGGTAACACTGCTGATAAATCATGAAGAGCATTTACTCTGGTTTCCACCCGGAACATTTCTGATTATAGATTATTGAACTCAAAGTAAATATGAACCCGACCCGAGGTGAGACTCCTCCCCCTGTCAGGAGGAGAACACGTTGCCTTCACTTGCGATCATACAGCAACGGAAATAAGTCTCTTTGAGACGCGAGAAAAGGAGGAAGTGAGGGGGCGGGACAGGAAGTACAAGAGAGTCCTTCATCGCTGACTCCGGATCCGATTCACAAGCTAATTAAATGATTTTTTGGTTTCAAAACACAAAATAAATCGTCTTTGTTCTGGTGGGAAACAACGTGTAACGGTTCAGGACTACATTACCCAGAGATCACTGCAGCAAGACAACGTCCAATCAGATCGCCTCACATTCCTAGTCACATCAGCCAAAGTAAAGACAACTTTAATTTCAAACGATTCTCTCGTCTTATCTGCCGAAAAGTCGCCGTAAACAGGAGGAGCGGTGCATTGTGGGTAATGTAGTCAGGACAGTCTGTGGGTCTCTACGAGATGGCCTTGGCCTCGGGCAAGAAGGCGTCCCAGTATTTTATCAGCTGTGGAAGCAAAAGAGGGAAATTATTTTTTTATTGTTTATTTAATTTAGTAATTTAATTGATGTAACAAAATTTGATATTGAACCGTTATGTGAAACACTGTTTTAATGTTTATTATTAAATGTTGTATTATTGTGTTCTTCATAAGTTAATCTGTTTACTATGATGTAATAATGATAAAATAATTATCTCGTTACCTTCTGCTGGGTCTGGACCAGCGACTCCAGGTATTTGACGATGATGCTTTTAAAGTCCTTCACTCGTTCTTTCTGTTGGGAAAAGAAACGTTTACATTTATGAACGACCTCAGCATCTACAGATGAAACATTCACTCATTCACTCACTAGTTAATTTACTCATTCACTCGTTCACTTACTCATTCACTCACAAGTTAATTTACTCATTTATTCGTTAATTTACTTATTAATTCGTTCATTTACTAGTTTATTCATTCACTCATTCCTTAATTACTTCCTTCATTCACACGTTCATCCTCCTCGTCCTCACCTCAAACCGGCTGACTTCTCTGCGTATGGTTTTGGAGATGAGTTCAAAGTCTTGTTCTCCCTGTTGGACTTTTCCCTCCATCTGAAACCAGAACAAGCAGAAAACTGTGAACGATGATCTCTGAATGAGTGTTTACATGTTGACATGTTTTTAGTATTATTATAATAATAATAATAATAATTATTATTATAACTGTTACAAAGATGCCAACTGACCAGAGTGTAACTGTTAAAATGTAATTAAAAAAATAATCCTGTAGATCCTGCTGTACGAATTTAAATAAATACGTTCAACAAAACAAAAGCTTCTCAGTTTGTTTGTTGACTTTAAAATGTTGATGATGTTGTTGTTGTCTATTGTCGTAATCTGCAGAATGATTATTTAATCCTGATGTTTTCTATCTATAAATGTAACCATATATCTCAGTCGTAGTTTAGATGTTGTTTGATATTTAAATGTGTTGTTGTTGTTGTTTACTAAACTAACACAACAAATATGTTTAATTATCTGGTTAATGAAGAACAAACAAAGTCTCAAGAGTTTGTTTAGTTTAGAAGAAACGTGAACAACACCGGAAAAATGTAATGTGACTGACTGAGATGCAACAAATAAACAAATAAATAAATAAACAACACATGTCATCAGGAAAATGTTCAAATAAACGGTAGCAACGAATATGAAAATGTAAAAGAGCAGCGAGGAAAGAGAGAGAGACAGACAGGAAGAGAGACAGGCAGAAACAGACAGACAGGCAGACAGAGAGACAGACAGACAGGTCCTACCTCCTCTATCTCCTGGTTGCAGGAAAGCATGGCAGGAAAAATGCAACAAAATTTAAAAGAGGAAAAAAAAAGTGAAAACAGTGAAAACCAAAATAAACCAACAGAACAGAAGGTGCTCTATAATAGTATATATTATATATAGAGTATAGTATACATTATATATAGTATAGTATGTATAGAGTATAGTATATATTATACATAGTACATTATATATAGAGTATAGTATTATATATAGTATATTATAAATAGTATATTATATATAGAAGACTATAACACCTGGAGAACAAGCTGAAAACCTTTTGACCAGAGTCATGTGACCAGACAACATTTATCGGATTATTGTAACTACTGCAGAGCAGTTTGAGTTGAGCTGTTTGTTTTGTATCTATTTTTATCAGAAGAATATATTAGTGTTGTTCTTTTTACAACTTACTAAAAGTTATTTCCTAAAATACCCAGACAAATGTGTTACCCTGTTTTGATTGAATAATTCAAATCTTGTGCAAGAAGAACCTTCAGAATAAAAGCTCAACAACTCTGGGTGTTGTTCCTGCTTGTGGTCCACAGGGGGCAGTGTAGTTCAATAACTCTCAGAGCTGCAGACCGTTTCTGTTCTTTTTAAACGTGTTTACATCATAAATCGTTAATTTACAAATGTTTGCTGCAAATCGTATTCTTGTTTATTCCATTGGACACATTTGGGCTCTTTTAGTCATTTGTATACCCAACATACACATGTATTAACTAGTACATTATTCCATAATGTGGGCAGTAAAATAATCTTTTTAACAACAAATTATAAATGTGTGATGTTGTGTTTTTTAAGAAAATGCATTTAATTTTTAAATATCAGTAAATAATACTAATGCTTAAATAATTTGATGAATGTTGCAGAAGCAAAAATACCCTGAACCTTCCTGTTTATCTAGTGTTGTTGTTGTTGTTTGTTTTTTTATTTCTTCTTCATCAGCTCCTGTCTGCATCACTGGATCACTTTTATTCTGAAGGAAACTTAAAAACCTGCAGATTTAAGAGGCAACATTTCTTTATAATTTCTAATTCCTTTATTTGCATGAATGACATCCTACAGATATAAATAAAGACCCGTCTGAGTTCAGGCGTAGCAGACGGTAGAAGGACGGACTGACGGAAGAGGACGGACTCCACCGTGCCTCCAGCAGCAGGTTTACAGCGTGAAGTAAAACTCTTTATTTATGTTGTTGTGTGTGTTTTCTGCTGTTTGTTGTCAAAGCGTGAACCGAAGCCGACTGACAGGCGGAGGAACAAATAAATGTTGGTTGTAACTCTACTGACAGCCCCCCCCCCCTCTCACATACACACACACACACACGCACACACACAAACACACACTAAAACTCAGCCTTTCCCCCCCAAAAACACCACTTCTGACAGCTGCTCCGCTCTAATACCAGACCCCCAACGACGCCATTGTGTGTGTGTGTGTGTGTGTGTGTGTGTGTGTGTGTGTGTGTGTGTGTGTGTGTGTGTGTGTGTGTGTGTGTGTGAGAGAGTCTGTGTGTTTGTGTGTGTGTGTTGACAGGATGCATTTGTGTGGTGACAGCTCCAACAGACGCTGTATTAAACTACTTTTCTGTTCTCTGGTTTGTCCTCAAGTCTGACTGAGAAAACAAGATTTATATATGTATACATATCTCTCTTTCTCTCTCTCTCTCTATATATATATATATATATATATATATATATATATATATATATATCAAATGAAAAATAAAGGTTTTCACATGAATGAGCCGGTGAGGTGCGCTTGTTTACTCTGCCTTAACACACAGACAGCCTTGAGGGAAGAGAGTCCAACTCGTCTGTCTGTCTCACCTCCACCCGTCTCACCTGTCTCACGTCCTTGTGTCTCACCTCCACCTGTCTCACCTCTATTATGTCCTCCTGTCTCATCCCACACCTGTCTCACCTCTCTCATGTCTCACCCCCCACCCGTCTCACCTCTCATGTCCTCCTGCCTCACCCCTCCACCTGTCTCACCTATATTATGTCCTCCTGTCTCACCCCCCACCTGTCTCACCTCTCTCATGTCCTCCTGTCTCACCCCCCACACCTTTCTCACCTCTCATGTCCTCCTGCCTCACCCCTACACCTGTCTCACCTCTCTTATGTCCTCCTGTCTCACCCCCACCTGTCACACCTCACTCATGTCCTCCTGTCTCACCCCTCCATCTGTCTCACCTCTCTTATGTCCTCCTGTCTCACCCCCCCACAGCATTCTCACCTCCCCCCACACCTGTCTCACCTCTCTCATGTCCTCCTGTCTCACCCCTCCATCTGTCTCACCTCTCTTATGTCCTCCTGTCTCACCCCCCCACAGCATTCTCACCTCCCCCCACACCTGTCTCACCTCTCTCATGTCCTCCTGTCTCACCCCTCCCCACCTGTCTCACCTCTCTCATGTCCTCCTGTCTCACCCCTCCCCACCTGTCTCACCTCTCTCATGTCCTCCTTGGCCTGCTGCAACTTCTCCGGCTTGTTGTTGAACTGAAGTTTCGCTTCAGCTTCTCGTTTCTTCTGCAGATGAATCTCACCGTCCTGCCACTTCTGCCAGGTCTTCATCCTGTGGTCAAACACACACTACACACACACACACACACACACACACACACACACACACACATCAGAGAAAAACATCATTGATAGAGAAACAGCTGTATGCCTTGGTGTGTACATGGATGCTTTTCTCCATCAACCTTGACCAATTGTCTTCAACCCTGTCTACCAGTCTCATCTCTATACTGGTCTTGTTAGACCTTAGTGCTGATAAAGGACTTATCAAAACTAAGAGGCGAGATCACATGGCTCCTGTATTAGCTGATAGTATACTTGATAGTCTTATAGTGAGGGCTGAATCAAGTTCACCTGGTCCAGCCCCTAGAGATGCTGCGATAGACTTATAGCTGCTGGGGGACGTTTAGGACACACTGAGCACCTTTCTCCTCTTCTCTCTCTCCTTATGGATGAATTGTCATCTCTTCATCACACATTACTAACTCTACTTCCTCCCAGGAGTCTCATATGGTCCAAAAACAAAGCTCAACAGATCACAACAGAGAGAACCCAACAGAGACCAACTTAGCTCAACAGAACCCAACAGATCCCATCAAAACTCAACAGAGCCCTTCAGAACCCATCCCCGGTACCTTGACGGCGGTGAGCAGGCGGACGTAGTCCCCCAGCAGCTCAGAGAAGCAGTAGAAGTCGGCGTGGGCCTGGTCCTGGTGCAGCTGGTCCATCTTCTCCTCCACCTCGGCCAGCTGGGACAGGGCCCGGGACAGAGCCGTGTGGTCCTCGCTGTTCCCCAACATGGCCGCCGACTTAGCGAACAGCGCTGTGTTCACCGACAGCTCTTGGGGAGGGGGAGGGGGGGCAGCCATGACGGGTGTGACACAACATGTAAAGAGCCCCCTGAGGTCAGAGGCGGTACTGGCGTGATTTAACCTATTTATTAATGTGAATGAGAGTAATATTCTAGCGGCAATACCTCCTTTGACCACAGGGGGCTCTGCCGCCTCCAACCAGAGCCCCATGTGGTCAGAGAAGGTACTGCCTCTAGAATATTACGTCACTCCAGTGGCAGACCGTCAGGGCCTTCCAAGCCTTCTATGAAGGCCTAAACATAATTACATAGTTAAAGCTATTTTAAAATTTAGAAAATATATATTTTCTTAATTCTTATTTTCATATTGCACTATTGTCTTCCTCTGTTGCTGTGCGTCCATCCGGCAGCGCTGCTTCCAGTCCAATTTATTTTAACGAGAGCTTTTATCCAATCAGATGTCACCTCCACGGTGACATCTGATTGGATAAAAGCTCTCTATGGAAGGAGAGCAGCTCATCTCAGGCCTTCACAGCCTGGTAAATGTGTTGTCATGGTGTTTGTTGCGGTGGTGTGGAATACAAGCAATGTCCATTAATGACCCAGCATCCCGTCATGCGTGTGTTTACTTATCTGCACTCTGCGGTATTTGTAGGTGTTGCACTTCATGTGCTCCTTCACAATAAAAGCCCCGGACCGGAAAACTGGTGAACTAATATCTTACATTAGGTTGTTCAGCTGTAGTAAGACGGCATTGAAGGCCTAGGTAGAAAACGCACCGCCTCACTCTCATATTAATATAACAAAATACTTGCAGGGTTCGTACGGTCATGGAAAACCTGGAAAAGTCATGGAATTTTAAAATGATCATTTCCAGGCCTGGAAACTTAAATCACCAAAGATTTGGAAAATTCATGGAAATGTTGTTATATTCACATGTTCATTTACGCCAAGTTTGAAATAATAAATATGTTTTAGAAAGAAAGACGCTCAAAAGATAAGCCGGCATACGCTCCCTTACTGGCGGCGCAATTTATTTTTAACTGGAAAGTTCGCTGGTCATTTGTTTAATTTAATGTATAGTGTATGCGTTGGAATTCACATTGTTTGAATACTAAATGTTCTCACTGTTTCATGTATAAACCGAGATTTCAGTTTGGTCATGGAAATTTGGTTTAAAGTCCTGGAAAAGTCCTGGAAATCCATTGGTCAAAATGTGTAAGAAACCTGACTTGTATTATAAGAGGTTAAATTATATATTTAAATTGTTTTAAAGAACAACTGAATGCAGGGCCGGCGATTGCTATAGGCGAACTAGGCCACTGCCTAGGGCGCAAAATGGGCTGGGGGCGCCCTGGAGTGTCGCCCGTACACCTACTGCCCAAATCATAGTTAGAATAACAAGCATATTAAAACATGTTTATTAATCATGATCATCCTAGGGCGCCCCCTCAGCCACACGTTAATTTGTCAACCTGATTTTTAGATTGAATTGATGGTTATTGTTGATATTTTCCTAATTTGAAGCAGTTGCGTTAAGTTGTGTTATGTTACGTTAGTTACCTGACGGCTCTAAACTGACTGGGTTGGAAGGTTTTTCTGGGGGCGCAGTGCATAGGCCGCGTGTTCTTGAGGGCAGTCTCATTGTGCGTGAAAGGGATCGAACCCTGGTCGTTGCGATCTTTTTATTTATTTATTTTCTAAAATGTATTTCTTCATACGTGGCTCTGATGTACTGATCACTTATACAATCGGAATCGTCGAAATGGATATGAACTGTGGCTTGAAGATCTCCAGCAATATGTTTGTGAATGTGTGAGGAATCTGGTGAGCGAGACAGAGCCCCGCTGCAGACGTGAAGAGAACACAACAGACGCACAGAGAAACCAGTAGGTTTTAAACCAGTAGGGGTGTAACACCGGCATGACGACAATGGAAATTATGAAATACTTGAAGGAGAAGAAACTTGAAGAAGTTTTTCCAAATATGTGGGTGGCTCTAAGAAAGGCTGTCACACTACCTATGACAGCAGCTTATGCTGAAAGAAGCTTCTCTAAATTAAAATGACTAATACCTACCTGAGGTCAACCATGAGTCAGGAACGCCTCAATGGGCTGATGAGCATCAACCAAGAGGTCTCCAGTAAAATATGATTTGATACCATTAACGACTCCATCAGGAAGTCCAGACGAGTCACGTGTTAATGCTGTGTCAATTTTGAAGGTGAATTGAAATGCCAGAAACAACTGTTCATCTTCTATTATTTAAGATGGGGATACAACTTTTTTGTATTGGTATGTACAGTATCCATAAAAGCTTTTGTTTGTAGAGGGTATAGTTAGGATATAGAGGGTCATAATTTGCTTAAATGTCCTTACAGGTGCTTAAGAGTGTTTTGCACAGTTTATGGAGTTAATTTAATCCTAACTTTGAGTGTGAAATAAATTATTAAAATAATAAAAAAAGAAAGTGTGTGTGTGGAGGGGGGGGGGGGGACTCGAATCTCGCCTAAGGCAACCAAAGGGCTAGAACCTGCCCTGCCTGAATGCATTAATTAGTAAAAAAAAAAAGGAACTTAAATGTAATAAAATATAAACTAGTTGTAATTAGTAATCAAATAATAAAACATATATGAGTGGAATACCTCTACTTTTTAACTCACGGTACTTAAAAGCTACTACAATGTATTTTTTATTCTGGCACCCCCTGTGGACACACATGATAGTGCATCTAACACCATATTACTCACATTCACATTAATAAAGCTCAATTATACATTTTAAATTAAATAAAGAACGTGAATGCATAAATTAGTAATATAATGATTTATACTTTTGATTATTTTAATATATAAACTAGTTATAATTAGTAATAAACAATAAAACTTATATAACGAGTATCGGTACTTTTAGTTTTTTATATTTTTTCAGTTTTGTTATTGTACTTAAAAGTTTAACTTCAATTTAGTGTTGATTCTGGCACCCCTTGTGGACACAGACCCCCTTAAGTCCTGGAGCTGGACCCGGTCCTGGTTCTGGCTCACCTCTCCTGTGGCAGACCAGGGACTCCACGCTGGCGTGAAGTTTCCTCAGCTGGACGTCCAGGTTCTCAAAGTGCTGCTGCTTCTCCTCGAACCACTGAAACACAAGGGGACATCAGGCCTCCTGCTCCCTTAGGAGAGTCCTTATGGCTCCCTCCCTCCTGCTTCCTCATGACCTTCTGCCTTCCTCCCCCCTGCTTCCTTATGTCCTTCTGCCTTCCTGCTCCCTCAGGAGTGTCTTCATCGCTTCCGCCCTCCTGCTTCCTTATGTCCTTTCTGCCTTCCTCCCTCCTGCTTCCTTATGTCCTTTCTGCCTTCCTCCGTCCTGCTTCCTTATGTCCTTCTGACTTCCTCCCTCCTGCTTCCGTATGTCGTTCTGCCTTCTTCTCTCCTGCTTCCTTAAGTCCTTTCTGCCTTCCTCCCTTCTGCTTCCTTCTGCCTTCCTCCTCCCTCAGGAGTCTCCTCATGGCTTCCTCCATCCTGCTTCCTGATGTCCTACCATTCAAGTCTACTGTCTTTCTCCTCCTTGGTGCTTTCTTCCTTCCTTTTGTATTTCCTTCCCATCTTCTTCACGCACTTATTTCCTTTTCTTCTTCATTCCTTCACTGTTCCTTTCATTCAGTTCTCTCCTCATGTCCTCTTTCTCATCCTCCTCCTCCTCCCCCTCCTCCTCCTCCTCTCACAGCATCTGACTCGTTCATCTTGATGGTCATCTTGTTGACGGCCTCCGCCGCCTTGTTGACCATCCGGAGGATTCCAGCGCTGCTCAGAGCCTGAGTGCTGACGGCCCGCGGCAGCTAAACAACAACAGCAACAACAACAAACAAACAAACAGGATCAGAGCTTTAGAGGGAAACTTCCTCATTTAAACCTTGTTTATTATTATTTACCTTTTATCTTTCTGCTCTAACGTTTACATTTATATTGTTATATAAAATATATATTATTATATTATATGATTATTTCTTATTATATAATGTATATTATACGTATAACATAATATATTATTATATAATAATACATTATATTATTTATATGTTTATTATATAATGTATTATTCTATACTATATTATATAAACTCTATATAATAAAAAATATATTATATATATATTATATAATATATGTATATAATTTATATAATAAATTATACTACATATAATATAATTATATATTATATTTTAATATATTATATACATGATTATATTACATATATATCATAATATATTATGATTATTATTAGAGAATATTTAAAATCTATTTAATCTATTTTCTCGTTTCTTTCTCTTTTCTGCTCAATCTCTTGAATTCAATCACATCCCTCCTCCTCCTCCTCCTCCTCTTCCTCTTCCTCTTCCTCCTCCTCCTCCTCCTCCTCCTCTTCCTAATCCTCCTCCTCCTCCTCCTCCTCCTCCTCCTCCTCTTCCTCCTCCTCTTCCTCCTCCTCTTCCTCCTCCTCTTCCTCCCTACCCTACCCCCCCCCCTGATTGGTATGTGTCCCACATTTTTAGCTCCAATCACATTTAATGCGTCAGCTTTATGTGTCGAGGGAAAAACAAACAAACCGCTGAAAACCAGAGACGTCTGAAACGGGCTCATTTCTCTTCATTTTGGAAAAGTTTACTTTCACCCTCCTCCTCCTCCTGCTCCTGCTCCAATCTCATTTAACAGGGCGGCTCGGTCCCCCGGGGAGAGGGAGGGGAGGAGAGGGGGGGGGGGGTTGTGTTTCATTAGGCCGGACCGACACGCTCGGTCAAGCGTCCGAGTGATTCATCTGTTAAATCTGTGACACAGAACCATTTGTTCTGAACCCGGAGACGCCAACGTTAGGCTAGGAGGCGGAGGAGGCGGAGAAGGAGGAGGCCCAAATGTTCGAGGGGATTTAGTCAGAGTGGACAATACAGCGAGGAAACAACGCCGGCCCTTAAAGCCAGAGGCAGTTTTTAGCGCTCGAAAAAGAAGAAAAGGCAGGTGGGGGGTTTTCTGGACCCGAGTGAGACATCTTCACATGTAGAACATCTCAGAGGACAGTGGTCCCCAGAGAAATCCAGGACCTCCTGACCTCTTTACCTCAAAAACATTTTTTTTTAAACATCTGATGAGATGCGTTCAGGGTCTTACGGCAAACGTAGCTCTTTTACCTCGGAGCTCTCCAGGAACTGCAGCACATCGGGGTCCTTCAGTAAGGTGGGGTGCTGCACGGTCCTCATCAGGTACCTGAGGGGACAGCACGGGGAGAGGCTTGTTGTATAATAATGATAATGATACATGTATGTAATTATAATGTTAATAAAATGTTAGTAATAATAATAACAATATTAATATAAATAATAATACCCTATTATCTTTTGGTCTAATTTTATTACAAAAATAGAAAACATAAAAAATAAATTCGTAAAAATAATAATTGTAAGTGTGTGTGTGTGTGTCCATCAGTGTGGAGTTCTGCAGCTCTGAGCTCCATCAGCTGTCACTGGCTGACCTTCCTGTCAATCAAACACCGGCAGGAAAGGCCAACAGAATGCCAGCCCCGCCCACCTCCTCGGTATTCAACACACACACACACACACACGCGCACACACACACACACACGCACACACACACACACGGACATGAACACACGTGTTGTGATAATGATGTATCTAATATTTGTGGTTTAACCTTTCAGCCTGTAAAGTTCTGACCAGGTTGATCTTTAACACAACAAGCACATAAATACATATATATATACATACATATACACATGCACACAGACACACACATACACACAGAGAGGAGAGAGAGACACACACACAGTATAGATCAGTCCTATTCTCCTCCTCTTCCTATCTTACTGTTTAAAACATGAAGTTCCTGTGATGTCCCTGAATGCACCACATTCTGACCTAACACATTAAAGAGCGTGCACCTCTCCAGAGCCGACCTCCTCTTCTCCACAAACTCATTGGAGGACTGGTCCTCCTTCCCCACTTTCACCTTGGTCATCCCTAAAGAGAGAGGTCGGGTTTTAGGGGTTTTATTTTGAAGGAGTAGATCTTATTAAATTGTAGCGCATGTCCCATTGAACATTCAGAGTTATTATACAGTTATTATGATTTGTAATTAATTAATATTTATGTTTTATTTGAGAGTCGACCCAAACAGATTCCCCGGGCCTCAGTTTGGTCAGAAGTTGATGGGGGGGGTTGAGTTTGTGTGTGAGGCGGTGGCGTTGCTTACCCACAATGCTCTTCTCCGGAGCGGGGGGGACGATGTAGCCCATGTGGAGGTACTTAGAGGCCAGTTTACTGTGGAGGCCCAGAAAGTCACTGAAACGCCTCTTCACCGAGAACTCATGGGTCCTGAACAGAGACATCGAGGTCTGAGGAGGAGGAGGAGGAGGAGGAGGAGGAGGAGGAGGAGGAGGAGGAGGAGGAGGAGGAGGAGGAGGAGGAGGAGGAGGAGGAGGAGAGACATGAGGAGATAAAGCGAGACCATGCAGCAGCTGTCAATCTCATGTTGAATGGAATCAGTATAGACCAGTCTGACTGGCTACTTTATTTATGGGCTCAAACACAACAGGAAGGTTTCCTCACCTTGATGGACACTTTGTAGGCCATGTAGGCATGCATCCCATCACCTGGAACACACACACACAGACACACAGACACACAGACACACACACACAAAGACACACACAGAGATACACACACACACACATACGTCTCAGGTATCAAACTGGGTGAACTGGTTACTTTCTGTGTTTTCTTGCAGAACATTTTTTTATTTGAAGTATATTTGTATATATTTAAAGAAAGAGACTGTTAAGAGAGAGTGTTATAGAGCAGACTGTAGGAAAATAGATTATTATAGAGCGTTATAAAGTATTACAGAGTCATATAGAGCAGGGCTCGGGAACCTATGGCCCGCGAGTCATATATGGCCCTTTCGGTGACGGCATATGGCTCTTTTGAGTTTGAGTAAAAAAATTAATTAAAAAAGATATCCGCCCGCCCCCCTGTAACTTTCTCTATCCTCCAGATGACAGCAGCAGTAATGTCAGGTCCCTTTCTTAAAGACGTCTTTGTTCTTTTATTAAACTAAACGTCTGTTATTGATCGTCTCCACAGCAGCGTGTCATTCTGTCTCTACGTGCCGTGTCTCCGCTCGCCGTCTCGCTCGCCGCTCAGCTCCGCCGTTGTAATATTTAGAAATATTTGGCTTTTATGGCTCTCCCAGTCAAAACGGTTCCTGACCCCTGATATAGAGTATTATAGAGAGTTCTAAGGTATTATAGAGTATTATAGAGTGTTACGGAGTATTATAGAGAGTTATAAGTTATAATAAAGTATCATAGAGAGTTCTGAGGTATTATAGAGTATTATAGAGTGTTATAGCGTATCATAGAGTGTCATAGAGAGTTATAAGTTATTATATAGTATTATTATATTATTATAGAGTGTTATAGAGTATTATAGAGAGTTCTAAGGTATTATAGAGGGTTCTATGTTATAATAGAGTATTCTAGGTTAACATAGAGTATAATAGGGTATTAGTGGGTATTCTAGGGTATCCTAAAGTATTCTGTTGTATTATAGATTGTTCTATGGTATTCTGTAGTGTTCTGTAGTATTCTGTAGTATTCTCATGTGACCCTGGACTACGCAGTGTGTACTCACCCACTTTCTCCGGGTCAGACACTGAGATGTTCATGTCGAAGGAGTCTCCTCCCTCCTCTTCTTCAATCTGCACGAAAAACAAACACACTTCAGTCTCCAGTTGAGGAGAAGTACATCAAATAATACTTTATTCTGTGTGTGTGTGTGCGTGTGCACGTGCATAGGTGTGTGTGTGTGCGTGTGTGTGTGTGTGTTTGTGTGTGTGTGTGTGGTCACCTCGTCGAAGGAGGAGTGTGTGAACATGTCCATATGAGGCGTGATGAGGGAGCAGGGCGGCGTGATGGGGGTGATGGCCGGAGACGGACCATCGGAGAGCAGGACGTCTCTCTCTGGACTGTCCAGGGACACCTCCTCTGTGGCCTCTGGGAGAGAGAGAGAGAGAGAGAGAGAGAGAGAGAGAGAGAGAGAGATCACTTTGTGTATCAGACAGAATCATAGGTGTCCCATTTTTACAATGGTCCTTCTAGCAGCTGCAATATAGACAGTCAACCATGTGTGTACGTGTGTGTGTGCGTGTGCGTGTGCGCGTGCGCGTGCACGTGCGTGTGTGTGCGTGCGTGCGTACCTGCAAACAGATCTTCTGGGTCATCATCAAACAGTGAATCCTGTTTGGGTCCATTTGAGTTGGTGCTGTTGTCAGCTGGAAGACTGGCTGGTCCGGACTACACTCACACACACACACACACACACACACACAAACACATTTACACACACACACACACAAAGACAAACACAAAGATGACATTAAATAAACTACGGGCAACATATATATAAATTTACATTAAATGTCACAAAATGTAAAGATTTAAAACATTTGAAGATTAAAAAATATATAAATATATTATTAAATTACATGTTAAATTTTTTTTAACAAATTATATACATTTTCTATAAAATATATATGTAAAATATTTTTTTAGAAATTAATACGATTTAATAAATGAATGTTAACATTTTTTTAAAGTAAAAAAGGTCTATCCGTATCATGTTGGACAGTTCGGGGTAAAGGTTTAACTTTATTCCTGCTCGACCGCTTTGTAAAGTTCTTCTTCTCTTCAACTCCAGAACCAAAGAACCGATCCGCCTGGGCCGCCGCCGTGCCCTTCAGCAAGGCAGCAGACCCAGAGGACCGGCCTCTAGCGCTGCAGAACAACTAGATCAATCTACTTAAAAACCTCTCTGCAGATCCACTGAGTCACATGAGGGGGGTGTCACAACTTTATCACACACACACACACACACACACACACAGACACACACACACACACAGTTTGAATATTGTGTTGTAGTCTCTTGTGTTTCAGTCACAGGTATGAGGTCTTTTAGACTCCTGAAAGACTTTAAATGAACATCATTATATTCATAGATTAAATTATAGAATTAAATATTAAAATTATAAATATAATTTAACAGCAGTTGCTGTTATAATCACATTTAATCTCATTTAATCTCAATTAATAACATTTAAATCACATTCAATCTAATGTAATCTCTTTTAATCTCATTTAATCTAATTTATTGTGCATTTTATTTGAGTAGAGGCCGTTTGTGGGGAGGTTGAGCTTCCACTGATGACACGTATGAAGATGTTAATTTGTTTTGAGATACTTCAGAAACAGGTCGTTTTTTGATAAGGGTTACCATGGTAACAAAGAGAAGCACAAACATCTGAAGAAGAGGAAGACAGAATTTAGTTGGGTGGAGAGTAACAGAGGAGGGAGGAAACGAGTGAGGATATAGAGGAGCTTCCTGAGTCCTTACTCAGCAAACACACACACTCTCACACACACACACACAGACAGACAAACACACACAACAACCTATCGTACCAGTGTCCAAGTCAGACACAACTATGAACTTCTCACCGCAAGCCTGAATGTGCTAGCTGCTAGTTATATGCTAGTTATCTACTTGTTAGCTGCTAGTTCTCTGATATTTAGCTGATAGTCAGCTGATAGTGATATGCTTTTAGTTAGCTACAGAATTACTGCAGTGTGCAAAGGGAACACAAGGACACGACAAAGGAAACTGCTGACACACACACACACACACACTTACACACACACTTATCTCCAGTAGGTCATGTGATCATCGTGGATGTTTCTCTGATCATGTGACTTTGTAAACAACCAACATAAACTAAAGTTACTATAACAAAGAAAAAGTAAAATATTTAGTATCAGCTCTGTGTACCTAATAAACTGGATGCACACTGAGCCACTAAAGGTGGAAACAGGACGAGTTTAAGGTGATTCAACACTCTCCTTAACCCCAAGTCTACCTTAAAAAAACTCCTGCCAGTATGTGTGTGCGCGTATGTGCGTGTTTAACATCTGTCACACACAGTGTATATTGGTTCTAGTGAAGCAGAGTGTTGGTTATGAAGACACACACACACACACACATACACACACACACACACACACACACACACATACAGGTCATTGAAAAGCTGTTGTGACACTCAAAGATTGCTGACATGAGGAAAACAGAGACGGTGTGTGTGTGTGTGTGGGGGGGGGGGGTAGTTTGTTTTTGAAGAAACTCAACTGATAATCTGAAATACTTGGAAACAGAGGTCCCACTCCTCTAAATCATCTGCCTGCTCATGTCTTAAAGGGCCGGTTCACATGTTAATAATACATTGATAAATAGATGTGATATTTAAATGTTCCTCCTCCATCTTCAGTCAGAATATTCCTCCTGGAAGAGGTTCCTCTATCAGGGTTTATGGTGTATGGAGATACCTTTTACAGGATGGCAGCATTTTGTTTTATGTGGGATTAATGAAGGATTATTTTATATTAACTATTTAATTATTTTGTGGATTTTTCGATAAATTGATTCTTTAAAGCTCTAATTTCTGTTTTATAACTTTTCTAAATCTGAGAAGAAGAAGAAACGTTGAGAATTATCGGTCAATAAAGTACAATTAGAACCAAAAGCAGCAAAATCCACAGTGGACACAATAATATGAATGGCAGCACAATCTAAAAGGCAACAACAACAACAACAACAACAACAACAACAACAGCAACAACAGCCTTCGTGAAGCCTATGGTGTTATTATTTATTCATTTTTAATACCGTTTCGCGTGTCGTTTTAATTAACAAACGAAGAATCTTTCAATCTGCACTTTCATATTCTCGTTTTTTTTTCCCATTACTCTTGAACGCATCACCCACACCTGTGTGACAGTCACCTGACGCACCTCACTGCGTTTCTCTACACGCAACCATGACCCTCGCCAGCCACCGTCGTGCCCGAAGGCCACTGTTCCTCCGCGTCGTTGCGCGCCCGGTTCGCAGTGACCGTGAAGCGGCTGCACGCAACGCACCGAGACCCCATTCACAAAAACACCCCCGCTCCCCTCAGGCTGTCAGGCATCACGCCCTGTCGGCTACAGCTCCCCTCTGGCCTCCTCCTCCTCTCACCTCCAGGGTGGCGCTCGGCTCCGGGAACAGGTCCTCCCCGTCCTGTACCTCCTGGAAATCGGAGAGCTCCGGCGGAGGGTCGCGTGCCGTGTCCGCCATGGTTGATTGTGACGAGGGGCTAACTGACACACACACGCGCGCGCACACACACACGCACACGAACACCGACGGACAGCCTACTGACAGAGCTAGAGGGGGGGGGGGGGGGGAGTCAGGAGGTTTTCCCAGCGCTGTCATGTGACTAACAGGAGTCCCGGTAGGAGCCAAAGAGAAAGTATAATGAGAAGAGGTCTCACTTGTAGACGTTTTCCTGAAACCGCTGGTTTGACCTCAGGAGATTTCCTGTCGTTTTAAAATCAATTAAAGATCATCCTAATCGATTTATTAGATATTCATAAATACACATACAAGTAATACATTGAATAATCTAATTAAATAATTAATTTTAGACCATCTTTTTTTACAAAAACCTTATAATAATGTCTAAATGTGGCCTTACACATTAGTTTTAAAATCATTAAAAAAATATTTTAAATATAATAACTATGTATGAAACATAATTTAAACACAATACAAAGCAATACGATTTATATTACAATATGGTTTAATATAGTTGAATTTTTATATAATTAATCTTTTATTTAAACATATCTAAATGGGCTTTTCATATTAGTTCAAATCAATTGAATCATTTTATATATTTCTAATTAAGTTCATTATTATTTTTAGTGTCAAACTAATTAAATGAATACATTCAATAATAAAATTATATTTAAAAAAATACATAATTTAAACACATTGTGAAATAATTAAAATACAAATTAAATTAAGGTTAAAATTATTTGATTTCAGATGATTATCTATTGTTTAAACGTTATCAAAACCTCTAAATGTGGCATTGTATATTAGTTTTGAAATTATTTGAATATTTTTTTTTAAGTTGTCATTTAAATGTATATAACTTTTAGAATGAAATAAATACATTAAATAAAACATTATAATCAATGAATAAATAAATTAAACCCAAATAAAATAATTTAAATGAAGGTTAACCCAAAAGGATTCTAAAAATCTCTAAATGTGGCCTTTTATATATGTTTTTAAATAATTTGAACATTACACCTTTCCAAGCAGGAATAGTTGTTATGAATTTGTTTAGTGTGGTTTTAATACTTTTACTAAAGAAAAAAAGTCTCCGACGTTTTCTGTCGATTGCTGTTCTCCTTTCTCAATAAAGTTTATTTTGAAGAAAGACAACCAATCAGAGAAGAGCCTTGCTTCGTTACATCCGGGTCCCACTCGCCATTACATCCGCTGAGCAAGCGTATCACTGGCGCCAACTGTAAACTGGAGATAAACGACAACTAATAAGGCTAATAACGTAATTTTAAATAACTTTAAAGTGGCTGGAAATTCCCGCTGTTGTCGCCGGCCATCTTGTGGTTTATATTTCAGTTTCCTTTCCGGACCAATGTGAGCATGGCGGCTAGCGGGGAAACAGCCGACATGCCCGCGGGGGAAGTCCTGCTTCTGAACCGGGAGGAGGAGGAGGAAGATGAGGAGGAGGAAGATGAGGAAGATTACCTGGAGGACCTGGAGCTGGCGTTAGCAGATATGGCCGTAGAAGGTAATGTCGGTGTTTAGAAAGGTAGAGCAAGTATGAAATACTTGGTTAAAGAACTCAAAGCACACTTCTTCATTGTTTACTAGTTTTCCTCTTCATGTTGACTAGTCTTCCTCCTCTAGTTTACTAGTATTCCTCCTCTTGTTGACTTGTCTTCCTCCTTGTTTACTATTCTATCTCCTCTTGTTTACTAGTCTTCCTCCTCTTGTTTACTAGTCTTCCTCCTCTTGTTTACTGTTTTATCTCTTCTTGTTTACTAGTCTATTTCCCTCTTGTTTACTAGTCTTCCTCTTCTTGTTTACTATTCTATCTTCTCTTGTTGACTAGTCTTCCTCTTGTTTACTCCTCCCCAGACCTCCTGCAGGAGGTGAAGGCGGTGCAGACCGACGGCACGACCGTGGCGTTTGGCGTGACCACGGTGCCGGGCTGGGAGGCCGAGGTGGCGGCCATGTTGGCGTGCGGCACCGGGCTCTCTGAGCAGTACGGAGAGCTGATGAAGAAGAGGGACGAAGAGCAGCTGACACACGAGAAGCAGAGACAGCTAGTGGAGAAGAAGAAGGAGGAGGCCACAAGGCAGCACCAGGTGAGAGACACACACACAGAGCGAGACACTGACACACGCACACACAGTGACGCACACAGAGAGACACACAGTGACGGAGACACACACAGAGAGACACACACACACAGAGACGCACACACAGAGACACTAGTTATGGTACGTTCACACCGGACGCGACAAAAAATTTCTCGTCGCGCCTGTCGCAGGATTCTGTCGCGCGACAAAAAAAGGGTGTTCACACCGGACGTGTCGGACGCGACACAGCGGGGGCGTGGCTTATCGCGCCCGCTTCTTCAGCCATATGAATCTTTTCCTTAACCGATGTTGTGTCTTCACTTGTTGCCCTCCCTGTGAGTCGCCCTGCTGCCCCTCTCTCTCCTTCTCTCTTCTCTCTGGACTCTGCGGTCCTGACTTCCACGGCCCTCCGCCCCATGTTCCCGCTAGTCTCCCGCGGAGTACTACGCGGGTCGAGAACCGACAGGACCGCAGAGAGCTTCCACTTGTTAGCGGACCGAGCTGCTCTCTCACTGCTCTACTCGCTGATATCTCTCTCTCTCTTCTCTCTATGATTTGTGTCTATAGACTTTTCCTCCTCCGGCGGCAGATCTCCGCTGCCATGAAACACATATGCCGGCGCTTGGTTCATAGTAAAGTACAACACACAGCGAGAATAAAAGCAAATGCACACATTCTAAACGTATCAGGTATTCCCACGGCTTCTCCGACCTCCTTCTAAGCTTCTTCTTTATCGCTACGGTTTCGGTAAGTAAAGAGTCGTGTCATAAAGTTCGTTTTGCCCACGAACGGCGACAAGAATCTTTTCCTCCACTTTCTAAACCGGAAGAACGATGACGAGCGGAGCTTCTCAACGCTGATTGGCTGACGCAACTATGACTCACGCGTTTCTGCTGCTCGAGTTCAGAAATTTCAACTCGAGCAACAAAAAGCTGCGACAGATCGCTCTGTTCGCTCGTTTCGCTCCGCGACATCCGCTCTGTTCGTGCTGCTCTGTGGCGCCTGACGCGCTGCTCGCAGGAAAAAAAACAGCGTCACAGCTTTGACGCAGCTTTGCATTGACTTAACATGTAAACTTGTCGCGCAACAAATTTTTGTCGCGTCCGGTGTGAACGCACCTTTACTTGTTTTTGTTGTCCTTGTTTATTAGTGTATTGTTCCCCTTGTTTACCCATGTGTTGTTGTTCTTGTTTACTAGTGTGTTGTTCTTCTTGTTTACTAGTGTGTTGTTCTTGTTTATCCTTGTGTTGTTCTTGTTTACTAGTATCTTGTTCTCCTTGTTTACTAGTGTGTTCTCCTTGTTTACTAGTGTGTTCTCCTTGTTTACTAGTGTGTTGTTCTCCTCGTTTACCCTTGTGTTGTTCTTGTTTATCCTTATGTTGTTCTCCTTGTTTACTAATGTGTTGTTCTCCTTGTTTACTAGTGTACTAGTATGTTGTTCTCCTTGTTTACTAGTGTGTTCTCCTTGTTTACCCTTGTGTTCTTGTTTATCCTTGTGTTGTTCTCCTTGTTTACTAGTGTGTTATTCTCCTTGTTTACCCTTGTGGTGTTCTTGTTTACTAGTGTGTTATTCTCCTTGTTTACCCTTGTGGTGTTCTTCTTGTTTACTAGTGTGTTATTCTCCTTGTTTACCCTTGTGGTGTTCTTGTTTACTAGTGTGTTGTTCTCCTTGTTTACTAGTGTGTTGTCCTTGTTTACTAGTGTGTTGTTCTCCTTGTTTACTAGTTGGTTGTTCTCCTTGTTTACTAGTGTGTTGTCCTTGTTTACTAGTTTGTTGTTCTCCTTGTTTACCTCTCCTCAGGCCCTGCTGGATAAGCTGGAGTCTCTGCGTGTGAAGCTGCAGCTCAACAACTCTAAAGCCACAAGGAAGAACTTCCTGTCCAAGAAACAGGAAATGACCTCCGAGAGGAGCCGCGCGGAGGAGGAGAAGATCCGGTGAGGAGGAACACCTGGACCTAGTCCAGACCCTGGACTCAGACCAGGGTCCAGAACCTGGACTCAGAGCAGGTACTAGACCTGGACTCAGTGCAGGGTCCTGGACCTGGAATTAGACCAGCGACCTGGGCCAGAAATGACTCTCTTCTACCCTCCTCCTCCTCCTCCTCCTCCTCCTCCTCCTCAGAATGGCCAAGGAGCTGGAGGAGGCGGACCGCAAGGTGACGTCCCTCACGCAGAAGAAGTGGGAGGAGAAAAGCCGCCTGCAGGCTGAGCTGGAGGAGCTGAGGGGTCAGATGGAGCGAGGGAGGAAGGAGGCGCGAGAGGCGGAGCTACAAGCGCTGAGAGACGAGGTCATCGCTGTGGAGAAGCAGAGAGACGTCGCCATGACGCGCATCGAGGCCTGGATCAGCGAGGTCAACCATCCCATAATAAATCTAAAATATACGATATGTTCATTTGGAAACATCCGATTCAATCTAGTGAACGCTACATTTTACCAGATTACAACTGAACGCATCATGAGAACGATACTTACCTTCAGCCAGTACTCGTGTTCACTGAGCAGAGCCTGAACGCATCACAAGAACATTATCATTCACTGCTTGTGAGTCATTATTTCCCGCTCTGACCTTGACCTTTGACCCCGCCCCAGGTGGGTCAGTACCTGAACGCCCTCCGGGTGGAGTCCCCGCAGGAGTTTCACCACGAGCGGCCCAAGTGGGAGAAGAAGGAGGTTCTGGTCCGGAGGAACCAGGCCGAGCTGCAGAGCCGCTTCCAGGAGGTCCTGCAGCAGCTCCAGGAGGGTCGCGAGCTAGAATCCCTGCCCCGGATCAACGTGCCGTCTCTGCCTCAGGTTCCCGTGGTAAGAACCACACACACACACACACACACACACACACACACACACACACACACACACACACACACACACACACACACACACACACACACACACACACACACACACACACACACACACACACACACACACACACACACACACACACAATGAAGGTCAAGAGGTCACAGCAAGCTTGTCTTCATCACTCGTCTTCCTCCTTCCGCAGGCCGACCTGAGGTTCAGCCAGGTGATGCAGCCGTTGCTCCGAGCCCAGTTCATGTCCCTCCCCCCTCCCCAGATGACCCACCACTTCCCCCCCCACTACAACCCCCAGTACCACCACCGCTTCCTGCCCCGCCCCACCTCCTCCCCCCCCCTCAGTTCCCGCCCCACATGAGGGTGACCCCGCCCCCCAGCCTCTCCCCTTCGCCGCCCGTCGCTCCGTCTCCGCCACCCTCCACAAGCTCCGCCCCCGTCGGCAAGCTGGACAAGATCCTGGAGCAGCTGGGCGCCCGTTTCCCACAATGCACCAGGGCCCAGCTGATGACACTGCTGAAGCAGGTGAAGGGGTCACGCGGCACGCTGGCCGGCATGTCGGTGGAGGAGGTGATGGAGCAGGTGGGCTTCAAGCTGGCGCAGGGCGAGAGGTCGGCGCCGGGGCCCATCAGCCGGCCCGCGCCCCCAGGGCCTATCCAGAGGCCAGGCGGGGGTCTGGGTGGGGGTATGGGTGGGGGGGGTCCGGTCCGGAAGCTCTGCCTGGTGTGCCAGAACCACGTGGACCCGGAGAGCCGCCACCCGCTGGGCTGCTCACACACCATCCACAAGGACTGCATCCGGGTCTGGCTCCAGTCCAGCAAGAACAACTCCTGCCCCTTCTGCCCCGGGAAATGACCCCAAAGACTGGAGGGTCCTTGAACGCCACATCATCCCATACGGATCAATACATGCCATCGGTCATTAAAATGAAAATATAATCCACTTGATTATTTGAAATTCAATCGCATGTATTGATTTGATGGGACGAGGTGTTCAAGGACCCCCCATTCCTTGGGGGTCCTTGAACGCCTCTTCCCATCGCATCAATACATGCAAAACAGAAAAGTGTTTAGTAAAATAAAAATATAATTTTCTTGTTGACAGTTTAAAAATTGAATGTATGAAGGAAGTTGTTTACCATGTACAGTTTAAATACTCAACCTGAGTACAAATACACAAGCATACTTGTACCTGAGTATTTTATTGTCATGCTATGTTCTGTAAGAAGTTGTTATAAAATAAACAAAAATAAAAATAAATACTAGTAAAATAAAATAAAAATAAATAAAGTTCTATGTTGAGTTTCCTTTTCAGATTGTTGACTCTTTAACTGGAGGAGTCGCCCCCTTGTGGTCAGGAAAGAGAATGCCGCTTTAATACAGGGCGCTTCTTCCTCAGAAATGACATGGTCTATTTTTACAGCGATGTTCTAAATGGCGTCCCTCTGTTATTTACTCTTCTCTCTTCTCTCATAAATGACCTCTCCTTCTAAAGATCCTTCAACGACCGGCTCTCCTCCTCGTCCCCGAGGACGTCCCAGTTGGCCTTAATGGGCGCTCGATGGGCGAGGTTAAACACACACACACACACCTGTCGGTGTGCTTGTGTTCATGTTTACTGTGTGAACGTCCATCTCTCCTCTAACAGCCTCCCCCCCCCACCTCTCTCCTCTCTTTAAAGGTTAGTCTCACAGGCAGTGGTGCCAATAAAAGCTGCTCGTCTGCTGTAATGAATGAAGACGAGGGTGGAGGAGACAAGGAGGAGAGCGGAGGGAACAAGAAGACAAGGAGACGAAGAGGACGAGGGACGAATCAGGTTCAGTCCCTCAAAGATAGAAAGGACGGGTTTCCTCTCACTGACTAAAAACTATATGAATTCTGCTTATTGTTTTTGTTTTAAAGCAGCAGGTCCATAACAAATAATAAATATGTTCCTGGGTTTTATCACTTATCACAAAACAAATAATTATATATATATATATATATATATATATATATATATAATTATTTGTTTTGTAACCTTGTAAGGAAAAGTGAGACATGAATTATTATTATTATCATTTTTTTTACTGTTACTACTGTTTTTGTATTACTACCATTATCATCATAATAATAATAATAATTATATAAATAAATAGGTGGGTACGTTAGATTCAAAATATATTATTAAATATAATATATATATATATATAAAATATTTATATAATAATATATATCAAAACATTTTTTTTATATATAATATGTTGTTATACATACAAACATTAAATATTATATATATATATATATATATATATATATATATATATATATATATATATATATATATATATTGCAAATGTGCAGCCATTAAAAATAGTTATTTAATCAATATTCCATAAAGTTTTATGTAAGTTCATAAAGTGTCTCTTATGTCTTCTACATGAATCAGACTCAGTTTTAATAAAAGCTTTTATCTGGTTAAAGATGGTCGCTTTAAAACTACTTTATGTTCTGCTTGTTTTTGTGTTCGGCCGCCGATATGGATCCTGTGGGGGGGTGGGGGGTGGATGATGGTCTACTGGGGGGGCGGGGGGGTGTTAGTGATGGTCTGCCGGTCTCCAGCGGCCCCCGCGGCGGCTCTAATGTCGGTGTGATTTACAGACCGCTGGACAAACAAGCATCATTACCGCGGCCTGTAAACGCCGAGCGCTCCCAAAGTGGGGCCTGGGGACCCTCGGGGGCCCCTCCAGAGGCTCCCGGGGGTCCCCTCAGAGAAACGAGAGAGTTTTATTTGACCATTGTTTCATTCAGGAGCAGATGCAGACGCAGGATGAGCGATCAGAGGGCTGAGTCGCTCTCACCGAACACTTAATGCGCTTTAACGGCTCCAATAAAATAAAATCATTCTTATCAAGTCGTTTTTTACTGCGAGAGGTAAAAGTTTCAAATGTTTCCAATAAAAACAAAAAGACGTCTTTATTACGTTTTTTTGTCTTGATTTCAATATTTCGGTTTCAAGATACATTTGGAATACATTTATATTTTTTTTACTTTTGCATTTCTAGGTTTATGTTTATTATAAATGATTATCAATTTCCTACACGGAACTAGGAAAGAATTAAACAATAAACCTCAAAGAGAAACGTTTTCTAAAAGTCAAATCAGTTAAATTAGTAACAACTTGGCAAATTAACAACGCATTCAATTTACGACGTAGCCATTTAACAATGTAGCGTAACAATGTAGCGTAACAATGTAGCGTAACAAAGTAGCGTAACAATGTAGCGTAACAATGTAGCGTAACAATGTAACGTAACAATGTAGGGTAACAATGTAGCGTAACAATGTAATGTAACAATTTAGTGTAAAAATGTAGCGAAACCGACGTGGCTTAACCACGCAGCCTGACGACGCAACGTAACGACCCGTAGTAAAGATGTGGCGTAAAGACGTGGCGTAAAGACGTGGCGTAAAGACGTGGCGTAAAGATGTGGCGTAACGACGTAGCGTAACGACGTGGCATAACGACGTAGCGTAACGACGTGGCGTAAGGAGGTAACATGAACACGTAGCATAAAACGTAGCATAACACGTAGCATAACACGTAGCATAACATGTAGCGTAAACAACGTAGATTAAACAACGTACAATGTTAACATTTATTCCCGGAGAAAATAAGAGAAAAACAAACTACGATTTTATTATTAGCAACAAAACACCAACATTAAACGTGTTCTTGATGTTATTGACATTTCTTCTTCTGCATAAATAAATAAAACACAGAATATTATTGTTGCATTTTGTTGAAACTAAATTACACCGCAATATCACCAAGATTACAGTGTGAAATAATCCAATGTGACAACCACTTATAATAAAATAAAAATCGATCATATTTGAGTTTAAGGCAGCGGGTGGCTCCTCCGGGATGAGCAGAGGCCAAGAACACCGACAAGTCTTCAAACGGCCTCTGTCCAACTACAATGCTGCCCTCCGGTGGCGTGCAGAGGAACTACAGAGGAACTACAGAGCAACAACGACTCACTTCTGTGACGAGTATCGTCCTCTTAATTAAATTATTATTATTGATTTATGCCTTCGTGTCCGGTTCAGATATATATATATATATATATATATATATATATATATATATATACATACTATATTTAATTATTTATTCATTTCATTTCATTTATTTTTATTTTCAATACATCAATTAATCGTATTGTACTTGATTTTGTTGACATCTGTTGTTTGATTTTTTTAATGAAAGTATAAAGCAAAAATATTATAAATTAAGTAAAAAAGAGCGCTAAATAAATGTTATATAATACACTGTTTGTTATAAATACACACAATTACGCTATGTGAAGTTTGTATCAGGTAGAAATATATGAATGAAAAGTTTTCAGCTGATTTTCATGTTTCTTTCAAAAGAAATTAAATATGTTAAAAATTCAAAATTTAGGACAAAAGTATGAGAATGTCTATTTATAAGTAACATATCAGATTTAACTATTTATTCTGGTTTAAAGTCACAGATTAAACTCCTTATTCTGGTTTAAAGTCACGGATTAAACTATTTATTCTGGTTTAAAGTCACAGATTAAACTCTTTATTCTGGTTTAAAGTCACAGGATAAACATAAATGCATAAACCTGCACGTGGAACCCTCTGGTGTAGTACCTTCTCCTTCCTGAAGGGTGCGTTTGTTTCCATCATGGCTGATGGAGCAGAAGAACCTCCTCCTCCCTGTGGCATTAAAGGCCTGACGTCCCAGCATGCCGCGGGGCGCCCGGCGCTGTCAATTAAATGTGATTGACTGAGTAAAAGAAGCTCACAAATCAGGCAACGCAACGGACACCGAAATCTATACATGCCCCCCACCCCCCCACCCCCCCTCCCCCGGCTGTCAAATCAAGCGCTTGTCTCGTCCGTTTTCATAGCCAAGACAACCGCATGTGTGAGTGTGTGTGTGTGTGTGTGTGTGTGAGCCCCCCCTCCTCAACCCCTTCCATCCAAACACACAGAACCAATTAGCGGCTCTGGATCCTGGTCTGTGGGCCCCTGGGTATCGACTCAAACCGTGGTCCAATAAATGAGGTCTAATTTATCAGTTTAACCCCCCCCCCCTTACAGAAAGGGGGGGCTCTCTTTCGTCTTCGCTGCTCTCTGTGTTGTTTTGCTAATTCGTGGAGAATGATTGATGGACGTCATTAGAGAGAACTCTCCTCATCCCCCATCCCCCCCGCACACACACGTATTAGTCTCCCGTGTGCGTGTGTGTGTGGGGGGGGGGGGGGATCCGGCGTGGGAACCATCAAAAGGCCCATCTGCTGCCCAAAACCATTAATCTGTCACCTTAAGTGCTTTTGATTTCTAGGCTCTGATCCAGAGATACACCTCCATGACACCCCTATGACACCCCCATGGGCGTGGTCAAAAGCGGGGCCCAGGGACCCTGTGGGGGACCTCTGTAGAAGCAGGAGGTCTCAGAAGGAGGTCTTCAGGAGGAGGTCCCAGGAGGAGGTCTTCAGGAGGAGGTCTCAGGAGGAGGTCTTCAGGAGAACAGAAGTCACTGATGTTTCTTACTTGTATTATTTTTTAAATATGTTTAACAAACTGAATGAATGCAATTATGTAAATGAAAAAAAGAATTCAGGTTTCTAGTTTTAAGCAGATTTTACTCAAAACGACAGTTCTGAGGTACACATACAATATATATATATATATATATATATATATATATATATATATATATATATATATATATATATATATACACACACCACGTTCCACATTATTAGGTAAATTGTATTTAAGGGTCATAAACATTCATTTTTTGTTTTTTCAATTAAACTCATGGATGGCATTGTGTCTCAGGGCTATTTGGATGATTGAAATCAATCCCAGATACCTGTGATAATTAGTTTGCCAGGTGAGCCCAATCGAAGGAAAACTACTTAAGAAGGATTTTCCACATTATTAAGCAAGCTCCATGTTTCAGGCAAAATGGGGAAGAAAAAGGATCTTTCTGCTGCAAATAGTGTAATACCGTGGTCAAGGTATCACAACATTGGATATTTCCAAAAGAATTGTGCGTGATCATCGGATGATGAACACATTTATCACCGATTCACAGCACAAGCGGGTTCGTTCAGACAAAGGCATTTATTTCTGCCAAATAAATGCGTAGGGTTAAGAGAGCAGCCACTGAAATGCCATTGGATAGCAGCAAACAGGTGTTTGAAGCCGCTGGTGCCTCTGGAGCCTCGCCAACCTCAAGATGTAGGATGCTCAAGAGGTTTGCAAGTGTCCTTAAACCTGTTATTCGGCCACCCCTAAACCAAAAAGGTTGCAGTGGGCTCAGGACTACATGAAGACTAACTTTCAAACTGCTTTGTTTACGGATGAGTGCCATGCAACCCTTGATGGTCCTGATGGATGGGTAGTGGATAGTTGGTGAATGGCCACCATGTCCCAACAAGGCTGAGATGTCAACAAGGAGGTGGCGGGGTCACGTTTTGGGCCGGAATCGTGGGGAGAGAGCTGATAGGCCCCTTCAGGGTCCCTGACGGTGGGAAAATGACCTCGGCAAAGTATGTTGAGTTTCTGACTGATAACTTTCTTCTGTGGTACAAAAAGAAGAACCGTGCCGTCCGTAGCAAAATCATATTCATGCATGACAATGCACCATGTCATGCTGCAAAGAATACCTCTGGGCCATTGGCTGCTATGGGCATAAAAGGAGAGAAACTCCTGGTGTGGCCCCCATCTTCCCCTGACCTTAACCCTATTGAAAACCTTTGGAGCATCATCAAGCAACAGATCTGTGTGGGTGGAAGGCAGTTCACCTCCAAGCAGCTGCTCTGGGAGGCCATTATGGCATCCTGCAAGTAATTAAGGCAGAAACTATCAAAGAACTCACAAGTTCAATGGATGCAAGAATTGTGAAGTTGATATCAAAGAAGGGGTCCTATGTTAACATGTAACTTGAACTGTTAAGATGTTTTTGATTCAAACTCTTTTAAATTTCGGTAAATATGGCCTCCTAATAATGCAAATTCAACAAATGAACATTTTGGGTTCTTTACAACCTATAAAATATCTTGAAATTCTGAAATTCTGCATAATAATTTTGAACACTGCATTTTGAGTTTTTTATTTTGGAAAAAAATACTGTCATCATTAGGAGGTTTGTTCAATAAAATTTGAATTATACTCTAACAGTTGATGACTTGAAAATGATACTGACTGACTGCATTACTATTTAGGAAAATCTGAGCAAAGTGTAATTTGTATAATAATGTGGAATGCTTGATAAATATATACTTTATATACTTTATATAATAAATAAATACATACAAATGTATATATTTATATAAATAAATACTTTACTTAAAGACATTTATTTAAATATATATATATATATATATATATATATAAATACATGTATCTAAATATATATATATATATATATATATATATATATATATTTATATAAATATATACATTTAAATTAATATATATATTTTTTATATATACACCAGGGTTTTTCCTGCATAGAGAAAATGTGGGCGCGCACCTATGCCATTTCCCCAAGTGCCTATGATAAATCCCGAGCGCCTAAGGCAGTGGTGCCGGGGTTACGGCTCACGGGCCGGACTCGGCCCGACCGCATGTCACATCCGGCCAGCGGGTGACAAGGGGAGAATTATTATTTTCCCCGGTGGAATCTGTCGACTGCACGTCACACCCGGTCCGCAACAACTCTTCTTTGCGCGCGGTAGAGCTCCGCTCCGATGCTCGCTCAGCTGTGATGCGCGAGATGTGCGCACACGAGTGAGAGTGCTCACTTCTTCTAGTGGCTTAAAGACCTGAACACATGACGTCAGAGTTTTATTTCATAGAGATCGAACGTCTTCACTGCGGGGTGTGGTGCACTTGGCCGCCACTAGGGGTGCTGCGGAGGCGCCAGTGTCTCCAGACCGGTAGGAGAAGCGTCCAATCAAAAGCTGCTGTCATCGGCGACTCATTGTGCAGCTTTAAAATAGAAACTTTTAGAAGTGTAAAGTAATGCGAGAGCGTTTTATTGTGATTTAATATAATATTAATGCTCCACCGGTAAATGTCTTTAAAACGCCACTACACTACTGAATGCCATAGACAATAACGTGACACAGGCGTGTGGTATAATGCAAAAACAAATACTTTATATATATATATATATATATATACACACACACACATACACAGTGGTTTGAGAAGGAGTGCTGGTGCACGTTAACCATGTGCACGGTTTTAACCACATAAATAGTAATACTTCATCTTCAGTCACTTTAATCTCCATTTAGAGGGATTTGTTTTGGTTTGTTTGAAGAGACTAAAAAACACTGAACCTCAAAATAAAATATAAAAACATGTGAAAGTTATTAATAACGTGTCAATAAAAACATTTAAACACAATACAAGTCAACAAGGAAACAGTTCCTGTTTTCGTCAAAACACGAGAAACTTTACGGTAGAAAAGTGTAAAGTTTATAAATGACTTAATAATCTGGTTTTATTTATTATTTTGGGCGCTGACACAATTTAATAAATCGAGAGATTCTTTTTAAAATATTATGTCTTAATTTAATAATCGGATTTTACACATTTCTTTTTGCTAATTTTACTTTTTTCTTACAGTTGTTATTCATTTATTATAAATAACTTCATTTGGGTCCTTTCTGAAGACTTTGAAGTTTGAAAGGTTCAACAAGATGAAACCTGATTGGTTGACGACTCACCTGTAAAACACCGGGTCACGTTTTAGTCCGTACTTAAATACACGTTGACGTGTTCCTCACGTCATCTCCACTGGTCTGTTAAACGTTGCTGCTTTTGCTCTTCACCTTGGCTCCGCCCCCTCTGCTCTCTGACTTCCTGCCAGGTGAGCTCTGACAGGCGGCGGCCGTCTGACTGTTGTTGTTGTTGTTGTTGTTGTGGTTTGTGTTGCCGCTTAGCGACTCCATGATTGAGCGGAACGCCCCGAACGTGCGCCGGCCCTCCGAGCCACCGCCAGTCTGCGTCCTCTCCTTCCCATGATGCACCTTGGCGGTGAGCTCCGCCTCCGGGTTGGAGCTCTTGTGCACCTGCTCATCGAAGGTGACCCTCAGCTTGAGGTTCTGGGACGTCTTCCGGCGGGCCGACGGCGATTTCAGGGCGCTCTTGGGGCTGGTGGCGGCGGCGTCAGGCGCCTCCGGGTCGCTGGAGGTGGGGGAGGGGTCGTGAGCGACGCCGTCCGCCGACCTGGACCCGCCGAGAGGAAACGCCGGCTTCTTTTCGCCTGTGGAGGAGGAGGAAGAGGAGCAGGGGAGGTTCTTAGTCACCGCCGGCTCCTCCTCCGCGATTGGCAGGTGGGTCGGCCTATCGGGGCGCAGAGTGTTGCAGGCCGACGCCCCCGGGGTTTTGCCGTCCTCCGGTGGGGAAACGTCCGAATCCGATTCGCTGAGTGAGCGCTGCATGATCTGCTTGAGTCTCGCCAGCTTCAGCTCTCGCCGCTCCACCAGCCCTGTCCGCCGGGCCCCCGGCGCCGCCGCCGAGGCCCCCGGGCCGGACGGCGCCGCGAGCCTGGGACAGGGTGTGTCCGACGAGTCCGGGGCCACGCCTCCCTGGCGGACCGACCAACCGTCGCCTGGCGTCCCCTCCGCAGTCAACATCATCTCTGGCCACGCCTCCCCAGATGGCTGCTGGGAGCTGGAATCCAGAGAGACCGACGGGGTCCTTAACTTATACATGTTCTGAGCTATTAATGGTGTGTGTTGTGTGTGTGTGTTACCTGGGGGATCTGGACGGTGTGCCCTCAGACTTGTGGGGGTCCATTAGTCTCTGCAGCTGTTTCTGGAGAGTCGTCCTCTCTGATGCCTGTCTGCGTGACAAACCACAGCGTTAATATTTTAACGCAACGTTAGCGGCGGCCAATCAAAGTGCGGCGTCTCCTCCTCCACGTCGTATAGGAGGAGACCGAGGAGAGAAGAATATGAGGAGGAGGAAGAGAGATGAGGAGAAGGAGGAGGAAGAGTATGAGGAGGATGAAGAGCAGGTGGAGGCAGGAGGAGGAGAGATAAGGAGGAGGATGAAGAGTAGGAGAAGGCGGGAGGAGGAGGAGTAGGAGGAAGCTTCTAGCCATTACAACAAAGAGTCTCTAAAGTCAAACTCACTCATTGAGCTGTTTGGTGAGTTTGACGACCTGCGACGCCAGAGACATGCACGTCTCCACGACGACCAGGTAGCGGGCGCAGGTGGTGTGTCCGTGCCGCTCGGCACTCTGGGAAGGCCGCGCCCCCTGCTGGTTCTGCACCGTCACGTTGGATCCGTACTCCACCAACGTCTGGAAGCCGCAGACACAGGTTCACGTCCTCACACCGGGACCCGGTCCCCACGAAGAGGGGAGGGCCGGTTCTCACACACACACACACACACACACACACACACACACACACACACACACACACACACACTCACACACACACACACCTGTATGCAGGTGAGGTGCCCGTTCTGAGCCGCCACATGGACCGCGGTGCTCCCGGTCTGGTCTACCTCGTCCAGGGAGATGGCCTGTTCCTGCATGAATTGCAGCAGCCACAGCAGGACCTTCTCCTGGAGAGACATGATTATCAATGTGCGTGTGTGTGTGTGTGTGTGTGTGTGTGTGTGTGTGTGTGTGTGTGTGTGTGTGTGTGTGTGTGTGTGTGTGTGTTACCTGTCCGTAGCGGGCAGCGTAGTGGATCAGACTGGGATGTTCTCTGGAGCAGCTCAGCTCAGCGATGGCCTCTGTCTCACTGACCATCCACCTCACACACTCCAGGTGACCGTTCTGCGACAGACAGACACACACACGCACACACACGTTACACTCAGACATGTTACACCCACACATACACATTACATCCACCCAAACATATCAACATGTTACACAAACACACACACACACACACACACACACACACACACACACCCCCCGCCCTCACCTTGACCCCCAGCCCGGCGGGCGTGAGCTGCATGTCGTTCCTCTCGTTGAGGCCGTCCTCCCCCATCAGGGACGTGAGGTGCTGCAGACAGTCGGCGTGGCCGTGACAGGCCGACACGTGCAGCAGGTTGTTCCCCTCCGGGTCTCTGATCAGCTCCAGGTTGTCCGCCGCCAGGTGAGGCTGCAGGAGGAGGAGTAGGAGGAGGTGATGAAGAGGAGGAACAAACCAATGAGAAGTGTCTCTCCCTCTACTCACCAGCAGAGAGATCTGTCCGTCTCGGACGATGTTGATGATGTTCTGGTTCTTCTTGGTCTCCTCGTCCACCTCAACTCCTCCGAACCCCCTCGGACCACCTCCTGCTGCTCCTCCTCCAGGAGCCCAGGGCTTGGAGGCGTCTTGCCGGCCCACGCTGCCTCCCGCCATGGGGACCATGGTCCCGGGGCCTCCTGGGGGCTCCAGGCCCGGCCTCTGGTTCTGGTTCTGGGCATCCGGGTAGACCCGAGCCGACAGCAGCTTGTCTGGAAGAGATGAAACAAAGTCAGAGCAGAAGGAGGAAGAAGGAGAACACAAGAGGAGATCACAAGAAGGAGAACACTAGGAGAACACAGGGATAACACAAGGGGAGATCACAGGGAGAACACAAGGGGAGAACACAAGGGCAGAACACAAGAGGAGATCACAAGGGCAGAACACAAGAAGGAGAACACAGGGAGAACACAAGGGGAGAACACAAGGGCAGAACACAAGAGGAGATCACAGGGAGAACACAAGGGGAGAACACAAGGGCAGAACACAAGAGGAGATCACAAGGGCAGAACACAAGAAGGAGAACACAGGGAGAACACAAGGGGAGAACACAATGGCAGAACACAAGAAGATAACACAAGGGGAGAACACAAGAAGGAGATGACAAGAAGGAGAACACAAGAAGGAGAACACAAGAGGTGAACACAAAAAGGAGATCACAAGGAGAACACAAGGGGAGAACACAAGGGCAGAACACAAGAAGATAACACAAGGGGAGAACACAAAAAGGAGAACACAAAAAGGAGATCACAAGGAGAACACAAGCTCCTCAGGTCCTACCTGCATCAGAGAAGGAGGAGAGGGAGGAGGAGCAGCTGAGGAGGCCCGAGGGGAGCAGCTCCGACTGGAAGCCTCCCCCGGCTGAGGAGCGCTGGAGGAGGTGCAGGTCTGGATCCATGGACTTGGACTTCCTCAGGTCGGACCACTTCACCGGAGACAGAACACAGTACTGCAGGAGCAGAGCGTGTAGGATTATAGATTGCGTTTTTTCTAGGTTCTTAATTCTCTTTTTTACATGTTTTTTGTGTGTTTTTTACATGTTTTCTTTTCAAGTTTTTATGTATTAGGGTCCGAGCAACAGCGAAGCTGTCCGAGAGGACCCTATAGAGTTTGTTAGAATTCTTATTACGCTGGATTTTTATTTTTTAACATTGGGGGCATATCGGGGGTATGTATCATATCCAAATTCACCAAATTTGGCAAGCGTGTCAGGATTGGTGAAAATAGCCAGATGACATAGACCTCGAAATGCGGCTTTCAAAAATTGCTCTCTAGCGCCACCTAGAAGTTTGACCGGTGACGCCCCTCACCCACAATGTCCGATTAACTTAAAACCCAGATGTTCTAGACCTCTAAGACCTGGTCTACTAAAAAGCCTCTCAGGACCCTAAGCTCCGCCTACTTTAATTTTCGGCCATTTTTACTTTTGTGAAAAACACAAAAGTGACCACCGAACCTAAACGATAGGTCCGATATTAACAAACCCATTGGAGATAATGATAATTAAATCTAATAATGTTCTACTTTTTTAAAACGGCTATTAGACCCACAAAACTCTAACGGAATTCGTTAAAAATAGGTTTGTTAGAATCTCAAGACTTGAATATACTACTACAATCAGAAAAAAAATGACTTTTCGTCGGTAGGAAATGCCCGTTTTTTGACTGGCAATTTTTGTAATTTATTCATCTTAAAAACTATAGCTTACACTCATCAGATATGTATTACAAAAAGCAAGTGTAATGCCAATCAAGGCCTGAACACATTCACCAATTTTGAGGCGATACCGTTAGCGTTTTCTGGTAGAACTCGACAGTTGGAAAAAAGTGGAAAATGGCCAAATCGGCCAAAAACGCAAAAAAAAAAGGCAAAAACGCCAAAAACGGCCAAATTTGGTAGGAACAACTATTTAAGAAGTAAAAGAACCATAAATTATTCACGATAGGCCTGAACACATTTACCAGAAAAAAACTCTAATTTGTCCCATCCCAAATAGGCGCCTCCGGATGCCTGCTACCAGCAAAGCCTCTAGCTCAGCATGATAAGTGACTGACTGTAATCCTGCCGATGCGGTTCCAATGCAAGACGCTTTTTTTTAATCCATTTTCTTTTTAACATTTAATTTAAATGACGCTGTATACACTTCACTTAGAGACATATAATTCATGGATATGTTCACAGACTCAAAGCGCCACCTACTGGCTCAACTAGACTTCCTTCAATCCGCCCCTAATTTGTCTCGTCCCAAATAGTGTAAACGCCTCTGAGGGCTGTAAAACAGCAAAGCCTCTAGCTCATCATGATAAGTGACTGACTCTAAACTTGGAGATGCGGGTTTGATTCCAGGACAAGAGATCTTTTTTTTAATCCATTTTCTTTTTTACATTTAATTTGCACGCCGTGGTCTACACTTCACGTAGGGACACTTCACGTAGGGAAACGCAACGCGTGAATATATTCACGCGGTTAAAGCGCAAGCTAGCAGCTAAACTGGACTTTGTCGAATCCGCCCCTAACTCCTCGCGCTCGTTACGAATCGCGGCCCGAGTCGAGTCCGACCGGCGACTCGCCGGCGCCCCCGACCGGCGTGGGCGACCGAGGACCGGTTCAACGCTGCTAGCAGCTTTAATTTTTGTGTGTTTTTTTTACATGTTTTTATTTATTTATTATTATCTTTTTTTACATGTTTTTATTTCTGTGGTGTACAAATAAAGCATATACATATTTTTTTTTTTCACATTTCTTGGGTAGATTTAGTTTCAGTATTTATATATATATATAGATTATTTCTCACCTTTGTATTACTTTAAGCTGCACAGCATATTGATTTTCGTTTTAATATGTATAACTTATTTTTAATAGTTTTTATTACTTCCTTTAATAATAATAATAATAATAATGTATACTTTATTGATCCCACAATTCGTGTCTGCATTTGACCCATCCTTCATTATGAAGGAGCAGTGGGCTGCAGTGATGCGCCCGGGGAGCAGCTGGGGGGTTCAGTGTCTTGCTCAATGACACTTCGGGCTGCAACTAATGGGGAGAGCGGGGATCAAACCTGCTACCTTGCGGTTACGGGACGACCACTCTCCCCACTGAGCTAAACAGCCCCAATAGTATATATGACTTACTTTTAATGTTTTTTATTACTTATTTTTAATGGTTTTTATTACTGCCTTTGGACAGTGTTTGTAATTTCTGACTTTTTAACTGCAGTGATTGTACCTTTGTCCCCGTATTGGATTGAAATGTATATATTGTTGTTGTATTGTTGATTTTTGGACTAAAAAGAATGTTTTAAATTTAAATATATATATATATATATATATATATATATATATATATATATATATATATATATATATATTAAAGATGCTCCGATCAGGTTTTTTGGTGCCGATCACCGATAACTGAAATCAGTATCTGCTGATCCGATAATACCGATCACGGTGTCGATTGAAGCATTCTATTTATTGTGTAGCATTATTTATGAAATGAATTATTCTTAACAACATTGGTTTTGTATTTTAAGTATTTACAATTAAAATTAAAATGTAGTACATAAAAATTGTTTGATTGCCAGTGTAGATGGATATGTATGGAACACATCTGCATCAGTCATTTCCTGGAACTCTTGGGGAAATCTATATACAGGACTTCAAATAATCAGAAATGTGCTTTTTAACATACAAAAGTCTGACCTTTATTTTTATAAACTCTTCCTTGGTACAGTGAAAAGTTTAAATTTTAGCATAATTTAAGCTAAATCTCAGAAACGATCTATAAAGATAACAAATCAGTTCATTGTTTACTTTTCTTTGTTAGTGTATGATTTGTCGACATCTTATTTTGAAAAAACGGTGGTCTAGAGGCACCCAGCAACACCCAGGTGGTGTTGGAGGAAATTAACACCTTCCTCAAAACTGAGCTCCACTCAGCCGACGTTAACATCCAAGACCAGCTGGAGAGCATTGTTTCTTTCAATGTGGCGGCGAACCGCCTGTCTCTCGGTCGAAAGGCAACGGCCAACACCCAGGTGGTGTTGAAGGACAAGAACACCTTCCTTAAAGCCCCACTATGTAACTTTTCCACCTTAAAATAACAGCTTGAAAAGCTTGTGCTGCTACAATGACTTTTAATATGTTGATTTGCACCTCCGCCACTGAGGGGGTCTGTGGCCAGAAAACTGCTGAATGTAAGATTTTGCGAGCCGCCCGGTGCTTCCGGCGGAAGTACGTCAACTTGCTGTCTGGCAGTGATTACGGAACATCTTATAGTGCCAGTCCACACTCGCAGGTGACTTTTTATTTACTCCGCTACGCGACGCATAGAGACGCATAGAGTGACATGCTGCTGTGGGGAACACCGGGCTGCCGCTGAAAGAGACTCACTGCCGCTGATCAGCGGCAGTGAGTCGCGATCAGCTGTGCACTCACGAGCCGGAAGAGCCATATATGGCTCGAGAGCCAGACGTTAAATACCTGAAGGGGGCGGTACAGGGGAAAAGTTACATAGTGTCGCTTTAAAGCCGAGTTGAAAGAAGCCAAGCTCCAGCACAGGAGGTATTCAAGAGCCAACGCTGATATGACTCAGCAGTCCATTGATTTTACCCTGGAGGTACAGGATGTGACTAAGGACCTGCAGAGTGAGAGGCTCACCCTCCGGAGAGATCTCCGCAGAGCCAAGGACAACATCAAAGACCTGCTGGAAACCGCTTCTCTCAAGGATCCAGTGAACCAGGTGCCTCTCGCTCTCGAGGCACCGGACAACACCCAGGTGGTGTTGGAGGAGAAGAACACCTTCCACAACACTGAGCTCCACACGGCCCAGCTGAAGATCAAAGACCAGCTGGATGAAGCCAACACACTAACTGAATCCCTTTGCAGGTGGAAGCAGAGAGTCACCGCTCTGACTCAAGAAAAGACTTCCCTGCAAAGGGATCTCCACACAGCCCAACGCCAGATCAAAGACCAGCTGGTGTTGGAGGAGAAGAAGAACCCGAGAAGGCCGTGTCGTGAAGGCCAGGAGGCGTCGCCCTGCCGATGGCAGGTTGTGTGGGTGTGTGGGTGTGAAACCGCGGAAAGCCATAAAAGCTCAAGCGGGTAAACTCGGGCAAGTAAACGCAGCATAAGACACTGAGAGGCTTCAGAGTTGATGTGAGATGGGATCGTTGAGAATCAGTACCGATGTCAAGGAAAAGACTTTAAGGTGTTTAAAGTCATACGCGGGTAAAGCCATGGAGATAAGCCGCTAAAACTCTCAGGAGTTAACCAACTTATGGCGCTGAGAGGATTCAAACTTTTTTTTCTTTCCTTTTTTTAAATTATTTTTCTTTATGGTTTTGATTTTTGCAAACACGGGAATGAAGAATAATACCACTTCCAAGAAGTTGGGGTGTACAGAACGGTGTGTACAGGACATTCAGTCGTTTGGAAAAATACAGATACAAAATCATGAAGGAGTGATGGGGGGGGGGGCTTAATCAGTGTTGTCACGGATGCCAATATATAAGAGACAACCATTTCAGTTTCTCAGTTTCTTAGAGCATTATTAAGTATTTCGGCAAAACACACACAGAGAACCAAAGCGCACTCAGACGAGATCAACTTGTTAGCCACAGGAGACTTGTATCAACAAACAAGTCATTGGACAAATGCAGCATTTCGCGTAGGAAACCTGCATCATCCATCAAGAGAAAGTTACCACCAGTGAAGACGCTCAGAAGATCCAAGCCAGGAGAACTGAGCCACTGGAGGAAGACCTTCGCGGGGCTAGAGGTCTCGATCAAAGCTACGACCGAGATTATGGATAAGATCAAGTTTCATAGAACCCTGAAGATTGAGGGAGAAACATCAAGATTGAAAAGTTATACTGGAGGTATGCAGCTGACCAAAAGATTTGCATAATCAACCAGAAGGTTGTTACCATCAAAGAGTGGGCTGAATTGATCCATGCGTGGACATGGACAGCTCAGCCACTCAGCTGTTTGCCCTTTGTTGGGCAACGGGCTCGATCAGCAATGTGACCGAGCCTGTTGTCCTGTGCAGGGGCAACAGGCCTCAGTCAGCGATCTGACTGAGATAAGGATAACAACAAGATCAAATTTGATGAAACCCTGAGGGTCGATCCGCAGGAGAAGGTGGGAGACACCAAGAGTAGTTATATAAATACGGAGGATTCCGTTGATCAAGAAAAAAAAAAAGATTCCATAATCTCGGTTGATAGCTATGACCGAGACCTCTAGCCCTGCGAAGAGCTTTCTCCAGGGACTCAGTGCTCCACACGTGAGTCTTCTGAGCGTTATCACTGGGGTTAACGTTCTCTTGATGGATGAGGACGTTTTTCTATGCGAAAAGCTGCATTTGTCCAATGACTTGTTTGTTGATACAAGTCTTCTGTAGCTAACAAGTTGATCTTGTCTCAGTGAAAATAAATGTGAGATATGCAGCTGCCAGAGGCAGAAGCCCTGCATCATCCATCATGGGAACGTTACAACCATGATCTGAGCCACTGGAGAAAGCCCTTTGCGGGGCTAACGGTCTCGGTCGGAGCTACGACCGAGACGGTGGCTAACAACAAGATCAAGTTTGAGAAGTGCGTGACTAAAGAAAAGGACAACAACAAGCTCCAGTTGGAGCAGGACAGCTACTCCCTCAGGCCACAGAGATGCTGCAGCAGCTACAGAGACGCTAAAACTCTCAGGAGTAAACGCAGCATAAGGCGCTGAGAGGATTCAAACTTCTATTTATTTTTGTTTTGTTTTATTTCTTTTATGATTTTGTATTGATTTTGCATACACAGGAATGAAGAATGATACCACTTCCAAGAAGTTGTGGTATACAGAACGGTGTTTACAGAACATTCAGTCGTTTGGAAAAATACAGATACAAAATCATGAAGAAGGGATGGGGGGGAGGGGGAGGGGGGGCCTCCAAAAGAAAAATGGCACTTGTAATGGTTACTCCTGGTTTACTGGGATGGGGTTCGTTACCCTGAAGCGTCGGTAATCGGCTCTCTGTTGAGAATGAGAAACTGAGATCCGCCTTGAAGAACACCAACGACCAGGAGACTCTAAACTTTTATCAACAGAAAACCGAGAAGATCTATTTATTTAATGTATTATTTGTTTAATTTAATTAATTATATTAATTGTACTTATTTAATTCATTAATTATATTTATTTTACTTATTTAATTTATTAATTTAACTTATTTATTAATTTCATTTATTATAATCATTTATTTTACTTATTTATTTAAATTTTATCCCAGTTAACTAGAAATTAATATAACCCACAAGCCTTCAAAAGAACCAAGGCACTGGTAATGGTACTCCTGGTTTACTGGGATGGGGTTCGATAGCATGGGGTTCGGTAGCATCCAGTTACTTTTTTGGCAGAAACGTGGTTTAATATTTTCATTGTCACCGTTTCTCAAAATAGTGTTTAACGCTTCCTAACATTCACTAATAAGTGAAATCCTCCAAAGTTTGACTGAATGAAACAAGACTCTTTATATGCATATGTGTGTGTGTATATATATATATATATACACCATCAAAAGGTTTGTAATACTCCTGTATGACTGCACAAGCAAATGCAAGGACGTCAACAAGGCGAGAAAGAAGCTCTTTGCAAAGAAGAGCTCTGTTCAGAACAACCTACGCTGCTCTGGAGCGGCATGTGAAGAGATCTGCCATTCAGGGTGGTCATGTCTGGGGCCAGGCATTGGTACCAGAGCCCGTGCTCCCTCCACCAACAGACTGGGGCTGGCATCGGAGTGATGATGGGCCTTACACACCACTCTGGACCACACTCCCTGAGGCATCCAAGACCTGCTATGAGCTGGTGTCTTGCGGATGCAAGAAAGGCTGCAGAAACCGCTGCAAGTGCAAGAACGCTTCACTGCAACGCACGGGTCTGTTTCTGTGAAGGCGAATGCCAGTAGATTAGGACAGAAAACTTGCTAGCCAACATTATGATCTGTAGACATTCATAATCCTGGTGACCAGATTTGAAAAGTTCGTACGTACGTTATTACATGTATGTACTGCAGGATTACACAATACTGAAAGTTATTGTATTGGCAACTGTTTATTGTGTCCTCTTCTTGAAGCCACTTAGATTTGTTCATTTATATTAGATCTATCCATAAATGTATAACTCTAAGTACTGTGCCTAGAGACTTTGCTTTTGGTCGACTATATAACTACAATCTGACCATACTGTAAACTCCCCGTACTCTGTGTATTATTTTGACTACCATTCCATTGCAATTTTGCCAGCAATTTGAAATAAAAAAGCAACTTGAGCAATTAAAATGTGTTCCTGAACTCATGTACTGGTTATTAGAGGTATTATGTCATTGAGTATTGGAATGTTCATCAAATGTCCAATTTTTCCGTGCGTGAACTCAGCCGTGCGCGCAGCACGGCTGAGTTATGTCGGCGCTCGCATCGCTGTATCAACAGCTGGCCGCTCCGTCCATTCCCGCACCTTTGTTTTTTTTTGTTTTTTTCAGCTGACTTTTTTGGGGGGTTTTTTGCCTTAGGCGCTTGTGATTTGTCATAGGCGCTCGGCAAAAAGTCTTAGGCGCGCGCCCAAATTTTCTCTATGCAGAAAAAACCCTGTATATATATATCAGTGACGTGCGGTGAGGTTCATGGTTGGTGAGGCACTGACTCCTTTAGTGTCAGATTTATAAATATATAAACCCAAAAGCGGCTTATTCAATTGGCTATTGGTTATTTCATGTCTCATCAACATTCTCCACACGACACACACGGTACATATTACCAGGGTTCTTATCACCATCTATTCCATGAATTGTGTCTCCATGGCGATGCTTTTTAGTTGCACTTCCGACCGCGCAGGAGTTAGTTTGAGTAGTGTTTAGATTTACGGCCTCTTAAAAAAAACTCTTCGTATCTACACGATTCACGTGGACGACCTATTTTGATTTAAAAGCGGTGTATTTCACCGAAAGGTGACAAGTCTGCAGGTATGATATATATATAGAAAAATGTTGTGCTTTTACTCTGAAGGCCGGAAATTGACTCAAATGTGTTATAGAGTACCTGAGCCTGTGAGCTGCTGCTTCCCAGGCTCAGAGGCTCACTGTGGGGCAACGTCGAGCTCTTCAGAACTCCTCCTCCTCCTCCTCCTCCTCCTCCTGCTCCTGCTCCTGCTCCTGCTCCTGCTCCTGCTCCTGCTCCTGCTCCTGCTCCTGCTCCTGCTCCTGCTCCTCCTCTCCTCTCCAGGGTGCCTCCTCCTCCCCGGCTGCTCCCCATCACAGAGCGCTTGTCGTGGGCCACGCGGGGCAGCGTGGACATCTGCTGGCTGGACTTGATGTAGGGCACGTCCAGGATCTCGTCCATGTCCAGGTCATAGTGCTCCAGCTCGCCGAACAGAGCCTGGGGGTCTCCGCCCTCCCCCTTGGCCTCTCCCCCCCCCGGCCCGTCGGAGGCGCCTGCGGCCATTTTGTCAGAGGAGGCGGGCTCATCTTTGCCGACCTCCCCCTGCCCCTCCTGGATTTTGCCCTCCGAGTCTGAGTCGGTAGTCTCCGGCTGGTGTTTGAGGGGCGAGACCCTCTTCACGGGCCGGAACTTACTGTGGGCCTCGGGGAGCCCTGTGGGTTTGATACCCACGCCGCCAACGCTGCCACCGCCACCACCGCCATGGGAGGAGGCGCTGCGACTCCAGTTGATGGCCAGAGCTGCAGGAAGAGGAGGCGCGAGGAGATCAGAGGTTAACATCACAGACGTTTAATTAGTCCTGGTGTTCTTTGGAGAACACATTTTTTATTGTTCATATGTTTGATTTTATATTTTCGGGTCGGGACTCCCAGGGAGCAATTTCCTCCTGATGGTCAAAGGTCAAACTGAAGCTCTCTATAGTGAGCAGGTACCTGGCCGGTCCTCGGCTGCACCGTCACTCCTCCTGGACAACTCAGGGATGTTCTTCAGAGACGTCACAGAATACTGGAGAGAGAGGGGGGGGGGGGTTACTGTGAGAGAGACGGAGAGAGAGAGACAGACAGAGAGAGAGCTGGAGAGAGAGAGAGAGACGGACAGAGTTACTGTGAGAGAGAGACGGAGAGAGAGAGACAGACAGACAGACGACTGACCACTGCATCATCGGAGAAGTCGATCTCATCCAGGTCCAGGTATTCAGGAGCCTCCATCTTCACAACATCATCACTACCAGCTGGAATAAATAATAACATGTTAGACGACAACACAGCATAGAAGTCTATGCTTCATGCGTTACTCTGCATTCTCTCTCCTGACCACCAGGGGGCGACTCCTCTGGTTGTATAGAAGTCTATGCTATATATATATATATATATATATCATGTGTTAAAGCTACAACCGTTAGTGAGTTAGGTTAAACCATTGGTGAGTTAAACATTTAGTGAGTTAAACCATTGGTGAGTTAAACCATTAGTGAGTTAAACTATTACTGAGTTAAACCGTTAGTGAGTTAAGCCATTAGTGGGTTAAACCATTACTGAGTTAAACCGTTACTGAGTTAAACCGTTACTGGGTTAAGCCGTTAGTTAAACCGTTACTCGGTATGTGCGCGTGAAGCAACGGGAGGGTAATTAGCTTAGATCGCGTTAGCTAACGTGAAGCTAACCGACTAGCCGGTTGTAACAACAATAGAAAGCTCCGGTAAAAACAACGGAATAAAACGCGTCCCGGTCCCGGGGCCGAGGCACTGTGTTGTCCCGATTAACGGGCGCTCGGATGACACCGTACCTTGTGGCAGTCAGGCGGCCGAGGAGAAGGAGCTGCAGGAGACAGCTAGCCGATCCAGCTGTGCAGCACAAAGACTGTGACGTATGAGCAGCAGAGAGGGGGCGGCGCCGAGGAGAGGGCTCACACCGAACGCGTTTCTAAAGCACCATGTCTGAGGAGAACTACAATGTTCGTTTCTACCCTGGCAACTAAGAGTGTATTGTGTTTTTATTGTATGTATCTGTATGTTTGAGGATTAAATGAAAAATGAAATGGTGGAAATCCCCTATGAATGGACTTTAAAGACAATTAAAAGTTAAATGATATCAATCTGTTCTTATCAATAATGAGCATTTCATTTATACATGTTGAGCCTTTATATAAATATATATATATATATATATATATATATATATATTATTTTATATATTTTATATATGTATATAGAAAGAGAGAGAGAGAGAGAATGTCATAGTATGTAAATATTGTTATCATATGTATTATTATTTTTATTATTATGAATATCTTTATTATTAATACAATTATTGTTATTACATGCTACATTGTTCTCTTTCCAATAAAGGAATGACTGCTGTTTGTTTTCATGTCACTTAATGTACTTTTTTTGCTCCACCGTATTCATCGTCTCAATAGACAATCTTAGCAGAATGGTCCGTTATCCTGAGAATAAAAACGACAATAGAATTTCAGTGTTCAGCGGATTTATTCTCATTAAAACATCTATAGATACATGAAGTCTAATCATTACATTGTATTATATTTGTCAATAGTACTATCTTAATCTTAATTTTGAACCACGATCCATTTGTTTTAGTTTGTTTACATCTGGCCAGGACAATAACAATGATAACCATGTTATATAAATATACCGTTGTTGATTATAATCTATATTCTTGAACTTATTTGCCCTCATTACTCATTTTAAATTCTGGGGTTAATCTTTCTGCAGATACAAGTTATTTTAATCCTAATTATAATTACTGTGTGATGAGTATGATGCTTTTTTCTGTGTTGTATCTAACATTAGAGTCAGAGAGTCAAACATCTAGTTACATAAGTGTTGCTTCAGTCTATAAATGTCCTCTGAGTTTCCATAATAACAGACTGTGGACTGCGATCTGGCTGGTTTAACGCTCATCAGCCCAGTTCGACCACGGCAGAACTGATCCAACTGGCTCATTGCAGTTGTTTTGTGTTTTTACAATGGCTCATGCGATATAGTATAATATATGTCATGTGACCAGAAGTACAATAGATGTAATGTAACCATAAGTACAATATATGTCATGTAACCAGAAGTACAATATATGTCATGTAACCAGAAGTACAATAGATCTCATGTGACCAGATGAACAGTAGATGTCATGTGACTAGAAGAACAATAGATGTCATGTGAGGTGTTGATGTGTGTAACAGGAGAACAAGTATTGTTTTTCATTTGTTTCCACAAGCGTTTGAATCACATTCGTTTTTACTAAATTCTTTCAATTGAGAATATTGTGTGTTTTCCAATATTAAGCTTCTTTTATGAAACATGTCCATAAATACATCTGTTCTAATTCAACAAGCTTTATTAATGCGGTATTTATTAATGCAGGTTAATAACATGTCTATATACAGCAGGTACGTGTGGTAAGATGTACAAGTACAGACACTCCTCATACACTTAAATACACAATGCAGCATGTAACATAAAGGCACATGTTAGTTTGTAAGTCCGATACTATTTACAACAGAAGACATAATAATAATAATAATAATAATAATAATAATAATAATAATAATAATAATAATAATAATAATAATAATAATAATAATAATAACAATATAAAAGTTATAATAATAACACAGAACATTGTTACGAAATAATGAAACCTCTGTGGAAGTTTAGAGCATAAACTGGAATTTCTACAATTACTTTTTTTTTATTAATAAAATCATGTGAGCCGCATATACATTGTTTTATTCTGTGATGAAAAAAATATATTTTAGAGGAGAGTAAGAGCAGAAAGTAATAACAAGAACAGTTAGTTTTCACAAGATGTTTTCTCTCTATATCATGAAAAATGTCATCGCTCTTTTTTCTCCATTTAAATAATATTTTTTAAATCTCTAAATAAAAACTTCAACTTTGTTATGAAATGTTTCAACTTTGTTATAAAGAGTTTCAACTTTGTTATGAAATGTTTCAACTTTGTTATGAAATGTTTCAACTTTGTTATGAAATGTTTCAACTTTGTTATGAAATGTTTCAACTTTGTTATAAAATGTTTCAACTTTGTTATAAAATGTTTCAACTTTGTGATAAAGAGTTAACCCCTGCAGTGAGTCATTAACCCTTCTAGTGAGTCATTAACACTTCTAGTGAGTCATTAACCCTTGTAGTGAGTCGACTGCATATTTTAAACATGTTACGAAAACATGGAGAAAAATGGTCCAAATACAGAGAAGTTGAGTTGAGTTAAGTTAAGTTTAGTTGAAAGACAAACATGGTGACATATTTACAAATAACTGGTGCAACATTTGCTGGTTCTTGAACTACGACTTTAATACCTGAGGCTCAGCTTGTACTGAAACGCTCGTCTTCAGGCATTTCTCTTACAGCATCACCTCCCTTCACCTGTAACTTTAAGCTTCATTCTTCTGCAGCATTCACTCCGTTCCTGCTGGTTTTCCATCAGGATTCATCTCACTGGCTGCAAGAAGCAAAAGAACAAAGATCATTAAAGTCTTCTCTTCTCCTAAAGCACAAAGATTTAAAGGTTTCTTTATCCAGGTGAGATCTGTACACCTATTTTACAGGAGAAGAGCGTCAGTGGCCTGTAAAGGAGACAGGAAGTGGAAAGGCTTAATTGTGGGGCTCATATATGGGATTGAAACAATAAGTACAATGAGAGATTGAAGTATTTGTTTCACAACAATGATAATAAAAAAAACCTCATTGCACTTTCACACACGTGAACCCTGAAACATGGGCGGCATTTTATGAATAGGATAAATATATATATATATATATATATTATATATATATATATATATATATATATATATATATATATATATATATATATATATATATATTCGATAATCGAGGTGCAGCAGGTTGGATTTAGTGCCATCTAGTGGTGAGTTTGCAGATTACAAATGAAACGTCTCGTCAGTGTTTGGTTGTTCTGGACTTTTAGTTTCAGTCTTTATGCCAAGACAATCTCTTTAGTTTGGATATCTCGTATAAAGTGTCAACATGGAAAAACATTTGAAAAGTAGAAACACAAGTCACATAACAGACAAAAGAAAACAAATGTCATTCTAAATGATCTGTAATCCGGTTTTTAAAACCTTCCATGATGAGAAAATAATCTAATTTAACTATTTTTACCAAAATTAACATTCTCTATGAGGATGTATGTAGTTTGAGGACAGACTCAAAGAATGAGATAAAAACTGATCAATCAACTAGTGAAAACACGTTATTATAATTATTGATAACATATTATCTCCTCATAGAGCTCCTACATTTGACACTGTTCCTTTAAGAGTAAAAAAAAAGAATCAAAAGCCACGGGAAAGAGTCAACGGACTTGAAATGTGACACTGTCTCTTTAAGAAGGATGATTACACCTGTTATCTGGATGTGATTGAAAGAGGATATCTTCACATTTGAAACAATTTAATTGCCATCTTCACATGAATGATTTAGTTTAAAAAAGTATTATAATACGCCTTAGAGCTTAGAGGCTCCGATGAGGGTCGGAGGAGGAACTCACTCCGCGGTGGTGCAGCCGGACACGTGGGCGGCGCTGCCGGTGTACTGGACGTCACATCGGGCCACGTTGTTGCTGTAGCTGGACTCCTGGACCAGCTGGCGAGGGTTCACCGTCACCTGGAGGGGCACGGCACAGTTAGGGGGGTCCATGTCTATGGAGTACTTCTGCAGGTCTATAGAGTACTACTGCAGGTCTATAGAGTACTTCTGAAGGTCTATTCTCCTAAGGACGTTTTAGGATACATGTAAGCACCTATTTTCTTTTCTCTCTCTCCTTATGGACATTTTAGGATACACTAAGCACCTACCTATCTCCTCTTCTCTCTCTCCTTATGGATGAATGTTCATCTCTCCATCATACATTATTACTAACTCTGCTTTCTCCCCAGAGTCTTTGTGACTTCCTGTCTCATAGGGTCCATCGGACCTGGCTGGGTCTGATGCCTCCTCCTCTCTACCTCCTTCTGTCTCTTTGTGGAGGTCTGGATCGTGGTCCATGCCTACTACTCATTATACATCATTTCTGTCATATTCATTGAATGTGTTGTAACTTAAAGTTGTTAATACAGAATAATTTAAACCAAACATGAAAGAATAAAATAATACACGTTATCTACCAACACACCTTCAGTACGTATTTTCCAGGTGAGACGTCGGTGATGTCGATCCACTGACAGTCGATGTCAGCGTTGTAGGTATCATAGCAACCTGGACTCAGACCCTAACACACACAAACACACACACACACACACACACATACACACACAAACATGTAAATATTATATTTGATGTATTAACATATTTTTTAAAGGCTTTATTTATTTCACTGTGTTCCTTCGTCCCTTTCCTCTCTCCTACAGTACATCATTCCATCCTTGTTTCTGGCTCCTTTTCTCACTCCCTTGTTTGTGTGTACCTATGTGTGTACCTGTGTGTGTATCCCTGTGTACCTATAGGTGTGTGTACCTGTGTGTGGGCGGTGCATGCGTAGCGCCTCTGGATCCCCGGGTCACATGACGTGTCCTCCAGACAGAAACTGGCCTTGTGACCTTCAGCCACTCGTTTCTGTGAGTCTGCGTCCAGAAGCTCGTACAGACTGAACTCATCCATGCTGTGGAAGTGACTGACAACAACAACAATAACAACAATAACAACATCAAAAACAACAACAACAACAACAACAAACATGAAGTGACTCTTACTGGTGGCAGCTGTGCCACTCCCAGGAGTATCGAGGTTTGCTGGACAGGAAGTCAGCAGTTCCCTGGTTCTTCACCCGCTGGGGGAACCGCAGGAGAACCCTGAGGTCATAGTCCTGGGAGGAGGAGGAGGAGCTGGAGGAGGAGGACACGATAAGAAGAGAAGAGGATGATGGGAGACAAGGGGGAGCAGGAGAAAGGGATGAGGACAAGGAGGAAGAGGAGAAGAGAAGGAGAATCAAGGAGAGGACAGCTGAAATATGAAAATATTAAATACATATTGTTATATATATATTATATGTTTGTACATATAAATAAACATATATATATATATATATATATATATATATATATATATATATGTATATATAAATATGAGATGAAGGTGAGCGGTCGTACGAGGAGAGGCAGTTCTCCTCAGCAGCACAGCGGAGGCTGTACATCGGCAGCCTCTGGATGTAGGAGGCGATCTGGATGTAGTACGCATCAGGAACCAGATCAGGGAGACCTGAGACCAGTAGTGCATCAGAATCACAACCAGAACCCTTTATTGCCAAGTACGTTTGATGTACAAGTAACTTTACATGGCGGGTGGTGCGTAACATTGGACAATAAGACAATAAGACAAATGAGACAATATAAATGCTGAACATTCAGATACATGTGGAACTATTTCATATTCCACTCACAGCTGCACAGTTGCACTTTCTACTGAATTCAGGAATAAAAAGAATATAATAGCTCACAGAATCATTACTGAATAATTCTGTGTGTCAAGTACGCTGAATAAGACTCAGAGACACCGAGCAGGCACAGAGTCACAATGACTTCAAAGAGACACGCTACAACTACAAAGAGACACAACAGAACTACAACGAGAAAACATTACAAAGAGACAACACTACAAAGAGACAACACTACAATGAGACACAACATAATTACAAAGTGATACAAGGAAACGACAAAGAGACAAAAGAAACAATATAAAGTAGCAAAAATACAAAGAGAAAACTACAAAGTGACACAACAAAACTACAAAGAGAGACATTTACAAATAGACACAACAAAAAGACATAACACAACTACAGGGATACACAAAACAACTCCAGAGAGATACAGTGCTATAAGTGCAGCAGGTCCGTCTTTCAATCGGGTTTCATTTTTTTGCATGTTGAGTTTTGATTAAAATTCGGAGATAGTTTTAGGATACTTCTCCACCTTCCTGCCCTGGACTAACCCGCTGAGAGGTGGTGCATTGTGAGTGGAGACTCGTACCGTGCTGGTGGTACCTGGTCCCGTATCCGTGCCGTGGCTGAGCCCAGGACCTGGTTCTGTAGTACGAGTTGTAGTAGTTGTACCAGGGGTTGTAGTTGGACGCCTTGTACGGGTTGTAAGGGTCGTCCCCGACCATCATGTCCTCCCGCCTCACCGGGTCAGAGGCCCCCTGGGTACCGGGCACCGGCTGCCGACGCATCTCCGCGCGCAATTGCGCAGTGGCGCTGGCGGCGGGGACCCGCGGGGAGTCCCGGAACGCGACGGGGACCGTGTCGTTGGCGGCTGGGCCCGGCGGGGAGCCCGGGGACTCCACCGGGACCGTGTCGTTGGCGCTGGTCAGTACGACCACCGGGTTAGCTTGGCGGGGCGACCCGGTCCTCCTGCCGGGGGGCCGGTACTTAGCTCCGCGGCTCAGGAGGCTGAAGACCTGCCCGTTGTGCCGCCAGCTCAACCCGCGCCGCAGCGCGTCTGCACCCGCATCCTCCGGAGCGCGAGCCGCGTCCAGGAAGCTCCAGAGGAAGCAGACGTGAGACAGAGGCAGCAGCAGAGCGGCGGGGGAGAGCTGCTCCATGCTGGAGGACCGGTCCACTGAGGGGGAGAGTGGAGGAGCTCCGGAGGTACCTGCTGCTGAAGAGGGAGGAGGAAGGGTTGCGGGGGGGGGGGGGGGGGAGACTCGTGTGATGACCTTGAACCTTTAAAACAGATGAAACAAGTGCTTCTCCTATTAGTCATAATCTGATCAAAATGCGTATTATTTTCAGTTTCACAGTATAAAACATGACGTATGATCTTCTGTTTCACAGTATTAAACGTGACTTATGATCTTCTGTTTCACAGTATTAAACGTGGCTTCTTATGATCTTGGAGCTGCTTCTGGTTTTACTGGAGAACTACTTCCTCCAACCGAGTGCTCAGGATGCCTTAAAAAAGAGGCTGAAATTGAAGTACTTAACAGAACTGAGAAGTTTCCTCCTCTAAGAGAACTGTAAAAACACAACCTGCCACCCACATGCTGCATACACACTCACACACACACACACACACACACACACACACACACACACACACACACACACACACACACACACACACACACACACGCACTTCAAACATTTAAACTCTCCATAAGTTACAGGTTATGTTCCCATTAGTCACTTCAAATGAGTTAACAGTAAGTTACAATTTTCAAAATAAACTTACATCCTCAAAGTAAATGTAAAGTACTTTCAAAATAAATATCCGTCCTCATATTAAACGTTAACTTTCGTCCTCATATTAAATATATTCATTTGTCTTCATATTAAACGTAAAGTATTTTCTAAATAAACGTCAGTCCTCATTGTAAACGTAAAGTATTTACAAAATAAACTTGTCTCCATGATCAAGCTACAGTTTGTACTCATTACATGGAAAATCTTTTCAAAATAAAAGTTGGACCTTTATTTCAGACTGAAGTATTTAAACACATTCTCAGAGCAAAGAGACAAACAAAGTGGTGGCTTGCACTTGTTTACCTTGTTGTCCTGTTGTCCTATTGTGTTCATGTTGCACTGAGCTGCACTTTACTTGTTTCCACGGTTCTGTAATGAACCTTTTAATGGTTCCCTGAAGCAACCGGAGCATCTGTTAACCATCAGCTGACATTTAAGAAAGTATTCATCATAAATTCACTGAAGACACGGAGCTGTGTCTATTAATACGAGTGCTTTGCGTTCAAATATCTTTATATTTTTGTCACTCGATTTAGTAACTTATCCAAAAACAACTGAATTGTCTTAATAATAGTCACTTCAAGATGTAAATGAGAGACTTAATGTAGTTAATAATTCCTTGATGGCTTGAATATTTTGGGACTATTTCCATTTACCGTCACAGTGTCACCTTCTAGTGGCCATTAGTGGAACTGCAGATTCAAACCATTAATTGGCTTCAATATCCAGTGGACTTTTCCCAGCCTGTTCATGTTTGCCAGTGTCCGTGAGGGCAACACGACAAAAGCCGGTGTCAGCAGCCACGCAGCTCCACGTGGCCGTCGTTAAACCGATTCCATCACGTCGAGGGAAAAAGCGATCCGGCTGTACGGCAGCTCCTTATTTTTAATGACATTTGAGTGAAGATCAAACGGCAGGTTGGCTTCACCGCAGCGCTCTGCCGCTGCTATTTTCAACGAGAAGCAGGTGTCGGGCGCTTGAAGCGGCCTCATAATGAGGGCCGGCCCCCCGCTGGGCGCCTGCTACACACAGGACACATAAAGAGCCTCGAGAACACAATAGCACCGCCGTCCGCAACAACGTCACCGACACGTTCAGCCTGCAAGCTATACAGCAGCTGCTTATACCGTTTACTTATGCGTTTGTGTGTGTGGGTGTGTGTGTTTGTAAAGAAGGCAACCACACAACATTAGCAGACGTTTTTTGTCCCTTAAAATCCACTAATATCGCTCAAAATCAAGAGCGACGCAGTGCATTACCTGTTATTATCGATAAATTAATGGAGGATTAAGTATTTTTGCATTATTCAGCACTATAATATTATTACTAAAATGTTACTTCAATCGCAGGGCGTCACTGCAGGCCTAAGCAGGAGCGACCTGTATAGCTGTCAATCACCCTGTAGCCCCGCCCCTAAAGCATCCCCTGCTTTACGGTCTGTTTGACTCTGTTAAATGACCATAATGTACTAAATGATGACATTATGCTGTATAGAAGAAGACTTGAAACTAGATATTGAGACATAAACTCTGGTTTACAATGTTTACTGAGGGAATAGATCAAGAGAGAAGTAGAGTCAATATATAGACTTCAATACAACCAAAGGCGTCGCCACCTGGTGGTCAGGAGAGAAATGCAGCTTTAATACATGATGCATAGATTTCTATACAAAGTGATTTTCGTCAGGTGGGTCGTGGGAAATAATCTAATATCACCTAATTAATCATTGTCGGTAGGGCTGCAACAACGAATCGATAAAATCGATTATTAAAATAGTTGGCAATCATTATCGATTCGTTGTTTCGTGTGATTATTACGGTACTCAATAAATCGCGGAATACAATAATGTTTTTTAAAAAAAAAAATAGAAAAAATAGCGGAGCCCAGGTACGGCGGCAGACGAACGCCTGAACTGAGGGGCAGGAAACCTCCTTCTCCAGGGCTGAAAACAATGGAGGTTGAAATCCGTAGGCACACTGAAATGGGGACATACCAGTAGCAGAGCTGGTCAGGGTGTTGTGGGCATATTCCACCCGCAGGAGCTGTTGGGACCAGGATGCTGGAGTCTCGGATACCAAACACCATAGGGCCGTCTCCATCTCCTGGTTCTTGCGCTCAGTCTGTCCATTGGACTGCGGGTGAAATCCAGATGACAGACTGACTGTGGCTCCGATTAATGTGCAGAACTCCCTCCAGAACACTGATGTAAACTGAGGGCCCCGGTCAGAGACTACGTCGGTGGGAAGACCATGAAGCCGAAAGACGTGCCGCAGAACCAGCTCAGCAGTCTCCTTGGCCGAGGGGAGCTTGGGAAAGGGCACGAAGTGGGCCATCTTGCTGAACCGATCTACCACTGTTAGGATGGCGGTATGTTTGTTGGACAGTGGGAGACCAGTAACAAAGTCCAGGAGATGTGAGACCAGGGCCAATGGGGCACCGACAGCGGTTGCAGGAAACCAGCGTGAGCCTGGTGGGAAGGTTTGTGCCGGTTGCAGACAGGACAGGCGTTGACGAATGCCCGGGTATCCTTCTCCAGAGTAGCCCACCAGAACCTATGCTGCACAGCATCCTTAGTACGCTGGCTCTCGGGTGGCAAGTGAGCTTGGAGCTATGGGCCCACTGGAGAACCTCCGACCTCAGGGTCTGGGGAACAAACAGACGGTTAGGGGGACAGGAGCTCGGGCCGGGCTGAGCCTCCAGGGCAGCCTTGACTCTATCCTCTACCTCCCAGGTGATAGCGGCCACCAAGACTGGGGCAGAAAGGATATTATTATCACAAGGGATGGAATCCCCCTTTTTCACAAACTAGCGGGACAGGGTGTGAGGCTTGACATTACGGGTACTGGGCCTGTAACCGAGTGAAAAATTAAACCGCGTAAAAAACAGAGACCATCTGGCTTGCCGAGAGTTGAGTCTCTTGGCGGACTGAATGTACTCAAGATTCTTGTGATCAGTCCAACATAAAAATGGCAGACTGGTCCCCTCAAGCCAGTGGTGCCACTCTTCAAGGGCCAGCTTAACAGCAAGCAGCTCTCGGTTACCCACATCATAGTTCCTCTCAGCAGGAGAAAGACGCCTCGAGAAGAAGGCGCATGGGTGGAGCTTCTGGTCGCTGGCAGCCCACTGAGAAAGGATGGCCCCCACTCCCACATCGGAGGCATCCACCTCAACAACAAACTGTTGCTCGGGGTCAGGTACTTGGAGGATAGGAGCAGAGGTAAACCGGGCCTTAAGTCCCTGGAAAGCCCCCTTAGCCGAGGGTGACCACCGGAACTGGACCTTAGATGAAGTGAGGGCCGTGAGTGGGGCAGCTACGGTGCTATAACCGCAGATAAACCTCCGATAGAAGTTGGCGAAACCCAGGAATCGTTGCAGCTGCTTACGTGAGTCAGGGATGGGCCAGGACGTCACTGCTTCCACCTTGGCAGGGTCCATCTGCACGGTCTCCTGTCCCACGATGTAACCAGGAGACAGAAGAGGCGTGAAATTCACACTTCTCTGCCTTAACGAACAGAGAATTCTTCAGAAGACGTTGAAGGACTGATTGGACATGGTGAATGTGCTCCTCTTAGGACCTCGAGAAAATAAGAATGTCGTCTAGGTAGACGAACACCTGCTTGTTTAAAATGTCTGAGCACATCATTCACCAGGGCATGGATAACGGCTGGGGCATTAGTCAGACCGAAGGGCATAACCAGGTATTCATAATGTCCAGTGGGGGTGTTGAAAGCTGTCTTCCACTCATCCCCCTCTCGGATCCGGACTAAGTGATAGGCGTTACGCAGGTCTAGCTTTGTGAAGATGCTAGCCCCCCGCAGCAACTCGAAAGCAGAAGAGATGAGTGGGATTGGGTAGCGGTTCTTTATGGTAAGGCAAGGCAAGGCAAGTTTATTTGTATAGCACATTTCAACAACAAGGCGATTCAAAGTGCTTCACATAAAACCATTAAAAACATCAAAACATATTTAAAAACAGTTAAGAAAACATTAAAACAATAAAACAATAAAAATCAGTTAAAGGCAGCAGAAAACAGAAAAGTCTTCAAGCTGGATTTAAAGGAGCTGAGGGTCTCAGCAGACCTGCAGCTTTCAGGAACCTTGTTCCACATATGTGGAGCAGAAAAGTTGAACGCTGCTTCTCCATGTTTAGTTCTGACTCTAGGAACAGAAAGTAAACCCGTCCCAGACGACCTGAGGAGCCGAGATGGTTCATAAGGTAGCAGCAGATCACACATGTATTTAGGCCCTAAACCATTCAGTGCTTTATAAACCAGCAGCAGGATTGTAAAGTCAATTCTTTGTTGGACAGGAAGCCAGTGCAAAGACCTCAGAACTGGAGTGATGTGATCCACTTTCCTGGTCTTAGTTAGGACACGAGCTGCAGCGTTCTGTATCAGCTGCAGCTTTCTGACTGACTTTTTACAGAGGCCTGTGAACACACCGTTACCGTAGTCAAGTCTACTGAAGATAAATGCATGGACAAGTTTCTCCAAATCCTGTTGAGACATAAGTCCTCTAACCCTTGATATATTCTTCAGGTGATAGTAGACTGATTTTGTAATTGTCTTGATATGGCTGTTCAGGTTGAGGTCTGAATCCATAACTACACCTAGATTTCTGGCTTGGTTTGAGGTTTTTAACATCAGTGTTTGAAGCTGAGCGCTCACTTCCAATCGTTCATCCTTGGGACCAAAAACAATGACTTCTGTTTTATCTTTATTTAATTGAAGAAAATTCTGGCACATCCAGATGTTAATTTCTTCAATGCATTTAGCCAGCCCTTGTATGGGATGATAGTCCCCTGGTGATATAGTTATGTAGATTTGTGTGTCGTCTGCATAATTATGATAACACACTTTTTTGTTTTTCATAATCTGAGCCATTGGAAGCATGTAGATGTTGAACAGAAGAGGCCCCAGTATTGAACCTTGGGGAACACCACATGTCATCCTGGTCAGCTCTGATGTGAAATTAGCTACCGATACAAAGTATCGTAATGTTATTGAGTCCCCTGTAGTCAATGCAAGGCCTAAGTAACTTGTCCTTCTTCCCTATGAAGAAGAACCCCGCCCCTGCAGGTGAAGAAGAGGGACGGATGAGCCCAGCAGCTAGAGAGGAACTGATGTATGCCTCCATGGCCTCTCTCAGGGGCCGATAAGGAATACAGGCGGCCCCTGGGTGGGGTGGTGCCTGGTTGCAAGTCAATGGCGCAGTCGTACGGTCGATGTGGTGGCAGACATGAGGCCCTGACCTTACTGAATACCTCCCTATGGTCATGGTATTCAGTAGGTACTCCTGACAGGTCCAATGCAGAGCTGGGCCAAACACACTGCTGAGGTGCAGCAGCCTGTTTCAGGCAGATCAGGTTACAAGCTGAACTCCAACCCAGGATGGCTCCTGTGGCCCAGTCAATGTGGGGGTTGTGGCGGCGGAGCCAAGGGTGCCCCAGGATTAGTGGATGCTGGGGTGACCGCAGGATGAGAAACCGAATGGTCTCATGGCGCTTACCAGACAGGAGCATACGGACTGGCTTAGTCTGGTGAGTCACTGTCCCCAGTAGGTGGCCGTCCAGGGCGTTGACCGGAACAAGGCATGGAAGCGTTAACTGCTCGAACCCCAGCTGACGAACTAGGTCCTCGTCAATGAAACTGTCGTCAGCACCAGAGTCAATGAATATGGCGAGGGTCTGCGGACCGTTTGCGAGCAGCAGTTGGGCATGGAAGAGGGGTCTCTGGTTGGGAGGGAGTCTTGTGGTTCGGCTCACCAGTATCTCTCCTGGTTGAGGCCCGGGGGGGTCGCCGTCGAGCGAAAACACGATGATCTGTCTCCCCCTGCGCTCCTGTCGCCTTGCGTCTGTCTACTCGGGAAGTCAGTTCTTTTAGGCCATCCAAGTTGGCAGACACATTTAGGGTGGACCCAAATGCACGACTCAGGAGACATAAAATGCTGATCAAGATGTTTACTAGAAATCTTATCAGGATTGAAACAGTGAACACAAGGTAACGCTGGAGAGCTTGGTCACGGAGAACACAACAATCTGGCAGAGGACAAGTGGAAGTGAGGGAGCTAAATAGTGAGGGACTAATGAGGGAATGGGTTGCAGGTGAGAAGGGCGTGAGGACCAGGTGAAGGTAATGAGGGACTAACGAGGTGATCAGAGGCAGGTGAAGGGAGTTGGACTGACGAGATGGGAAGCAGGATCTGGAATGACATGATAGTTAAACAGGATGAACACAACTAATAAAAAAGGAAGGTATATGGAGCTGAACTGTTAGTTGTTTGCCAACCGCCAAAAAACCTCAAAGAAGAAGAAGAAGAGCTGAACTGTTACAGTTAATTATTATGTGGCGGATGGCGGAAAATGTTTTTCCATGGGGAAAGACAACGGAGATAAGCCCCTCCCCCTCACCGACACGTATGGCGCGTTTAAACCACAAATAGCCAGCTGCGTAAACTCAGGCGAGTAAACCGCTGTCAGTTCTGTTTGTGACGGGTTCATCCACATGCTGACCAGTGAACAGGTTCATTCACATGCTGACCAGTGAACAGGGTTATTACACATGCTGACCAGTAGTGATGGCGAGATGCAGCCTCATGAGGCATCGAACCACTTCAGCCAATTGGTTCGAGAAAGGGTTCATTACTCGAAGCTTCATGTGCTCACGACACCACCCACTGGCCAAGTGTATAATCACAGGTAGCTGTATCTGAACCACATAATGTGACGCATTGAATTGTGTCTGTTATGGCTGTTGGGAATGACTGAATTAGAAAAATGTATGACCAAATATTGTACATAAATTATCACATATGTGCATAATAAAATATTTGTTTAATGTATTCTGTGTGTGTAAATGTTCCCAAATTGGTAGTATTATATGATATGGCAGGTTGTGTAATAATGTTATTATGTCACTTTAGGATAATGTCATGGGCTTAAGCAGGCAGAGGACAGTGAAAGTCTTTGTGGACTGAATATGCGTGTGGAACTTGGACAGTGATGTACAGGACGGGACATCTTATTGATTTGTATTCAGAAATAACTGTTTCTTAACAGTTCCATATTACCACATATCCTTCTCTCCTCACTCTCCTAACTCTCCAAACTATCTCTCTCTCTAAACTCTCAACCAACAACCCACATTTTGAATGGAGCCTGAGGGGTTTATATTGCTGTCAAACCTCCCGGCAAAATCTGAACCGCTTCCCGAAGCAGTCACGTGGTACAGGCGGGCAGCGAGGCTTCGGACGTCATCATTTTTGGCTCCTCCCTTAAATGAAGCAAGCCTCGATACGCGCTTCGAGGAAACGCCCCCTCCATTACCCGACACACGCTTCGAAGCGTCGGCACATCTCGTAACAACACTACTGACCAGTGAACAGGGTTATTACACATGCTGACCAGTGAACAGGGTTATTACACATGCTGACCAGTGAACAGGGTTCATACACATGCTGACCAGTGAACAGGGTTTATACACATGCTGACCAGTGGATCTCCAGGACCTTTCCATGACTTTAAACCACATTTCCATGATTAAACATTTTGTGAAAACTCTGTGTACATGAACAAGTGAAAAAATGTAGTATTTAAACCAGGGGTGCTAAATAGGTTGATCGCTGCCAGTCGATCGCAACGTAGTATTGGTAGATCGCATGACCGAAAAATAAATTGGCCCGCCCCTGTAACTTTCTCCATAGCGCCAGATTACAGCAGAAGCGTGTCATTTCGGTCACTCTGTGTCACGTTAGCGGTCCTCCACCCCCCACCCCCCCACACATTTTGGAAATGGGGGGGGGCCCCATTTCCAAAATGTGTAAGGGGTAAATACTAGTTTGTGAAAACCCTTGTGAAAAGACCAGGCGCCATGGCGCCAGACGTTAGGGTGGTTAGGGTGGTTAGGGTGGTTAGGGTGACCAGACGTCCTCTTTTCCCGGACATGTCCTGTTTTTGAGACCTAAAAAATGTGTCCGGCAGGGATTCCAAAAACATCCAGGATTTTGCTTCGTCGGATATTTGTGTTTCTCTGGATTTTCACAAACTAGTATTTACCCCTTACACGTTTTGGAAACGGTATCTCCCGAGCTCTGGCGGGAGGTCTGACGGTAAAGAGAGCAGTCATTGGCCAACCTCAGGGTTGCCAGATACACGATAATTACCTTCCAAATAATACAACCATTTTGAGCCTTTGGTACGATACTTCCCCATTTCCAATCTGGCAACACGGAGCACCTCGCCGACTCAAAACAGGTCAATCTGTCGGGAGGTGTTTCTGACAGGGTGAAAAGGGTGCTGTTTGAAATGATTATTGTGGTATTTTGACCAAAATATGTTACAAACATTACATTAAGCCCCCAACGAACCAGATCAACTTGTGGAAAGATGGGCATAATACCTCCCCTTTAAGAAAGGTTGAAAATCACTGGTCAATACAACCAGAGAAGTCGCCCCCTGGAAGTCAGGAAAGAGAATGCAGTTTTAACACATGAAGCATATACTTCTATACAACCAGAGGAGTTGTATAATACTTCCCCGTGATGGATAACATACAAAATAATTTATTGTGATATCTACAAATTACGGCACATAATAGTTCAAAGGTATAGCTTTGAATGCTGGATAAAACAAGACTGACTTCAAACACACTCAAGAACCAAATTCTCACTCAGACTTTTGGGAAAACCCAAAATAAAGGATAAACTTAGGGGGCTCTGGGGTGTTCAGGTACATGCTCCATGTCAATGGGTTTGTCACTTGTCACCTCATTCATCCCAAGTTTCCTCAGAACAGCTCATTCCTGCTGTAAAGCAGCTGTAACACAAGCCAGACTCATTACAGTTCCAACAAAACCTGAATCCACATCAGCCAGCGGACCCTTGACCCCCACACACTTCCATTAAACATCAGAGGAGTGCTTCATGTCTCTGTTCCTGTTACCTTATAGACCACCTGTCAATCAACCTCATGTGTCCTTGTGTGACCATGTTGTCTAAACCTAACTGTTGGTTTAGATGTCTAAACCTAACTATTGGTTTCAGTATCGTTGGTTCTGGTCGAGGAATGAGGGTAAGATTATTTACCAGTGCATCTCGGTTCAGACCCTCACCTTTGGTCACGAGACCAAGATGACAGAAATGAGCTTCCTGTTGTTGGGTAACTGGGCTCTGCCTTAGAGAGAGGGGGAGGAGCTAAGCCACCCGGAGTGAGCTCAGAGTTGAGACACTGATGCTTAAGGTTGTAAGGAACCTGGTGATTCGGTTCTTTATGTATCAGGATCCTGCTGGAACTGTTCCAGGCACGGGAAAGAGGCTCACACCTCGAGCTGTGTGTTGAGCGTGCCTGCCCTCTAGTGGCTGAAAAAAGATGTCTCATTGAATGTCTCTTATTAATGTGTTCCTGTTTATTGGCTGTATAGTTTTACTACCAATGTCACGGTAACATTCCTGCCCACCGTGAACGCCGTTGTAAACTGGTACACATGAGACACGGTTTATCCTGGAAGGAAAATCTAAAAAAATACACCGTAAAAGTGAATCCACGATCAGAGATCTGCTCACTGACTGAGAATATTCAAGATGTTCCTAATACAACAGAGCTTAGAACCTACAAAGGTTCTGATGCTGTTAGCGGTTCCAGACGTTACACGTTGTACTTTGGGTGGAGGTTCTCTGCAGGAGGAAGGGGTTCTTTCTGCCGATGGACAGGACATTAACAGCATGCACATGTTGCACGTTCCACTGACTGAAATGCAGAGTTGCAACCGTGAAACATGCAGGAATAGAAGCAGGAAGGTCCCTCTAATCGATCACTCTGAAAACAGGCCAGCTTCAGAAATACACGCCGACAAAGAGCAAAACTGCCCCCAAGAAATATAATTTTGCCCTGATATCACTTAAGGGGCAACAAATGCCCCCATCATTTCTATAATTTTTATTTTTTTTGTTCTTTGATTTGTCTGTCATCTGTGTTACCTGTACTATAGGTACACACAAAAAATAAAAAATCTAATTTTGCATTATAAAAAAAACTAAGAAATAAGTTGGAATTGTTAATAATTAATAGTTGTTTAAAAAATGTAATTTATTTCCTTTGATGTTGCCATTTTTCTGACAATTGCTCATATACCGTGCCCCCGATTTCTTTTTAAATGCCACTGTATATGAGTCAGTTGGGGCAAGAACTGCCCCCTAAAAAATATGTAAATGTCCTTCCCTGACACAGGCATACTTTTTAGATTTAGCTTTACATATTAACACTTCTGAGGCAACATTCTATGATGATTATGTTAAATATGATAGGTCCTGATAGCTTATCAGTAACGTCTGTGAGGTTTTATTGTGCAACAGCATCATAATAGAAAATACAACAACTTACAAGGTTGAACTGATGTTCCTGAGTTTATCAGGTATGTCGTGCACAGATAACCAAAGACTCAATAATCCATCCAGCGGACTCTTCCTCCATTGAAGACTTTGACTTCACCTCATTGTGTTCATATTTATAGACACCCTTTGAGGAGTTTTAAATGTACAATAAGACGCCGTGGACTCTTCTGTTGACATACGCTACTGTTTATTAGAGAAGAAACCAACAAGAGAGGGAACAGGAAGGACGACAGAACAATTATCAACTCCCAATATATTAATATACACCGCCAGGAGCCGTGTACAGGACACGCTGTGGGAAATGTTACTGTCGGGAAAACTACACCTTCCTGGAAGAAGAGCAATCAGAGAGAACGTTATAAATTCTGATAGATAATCAATTATCAATAATAATTTTACCTATAGATATTTTAGATGCCTGGTACTATACACGATCAAACTAATGGAACCAGAACTAAATACACAGGCTCGCCGCAGCAAAGGACTCTGGGAGATGGAGTTTAGTGGTTTTATTACTTTCTGTCCCTTTGCCTGGTGTAATCGGACCACTTCAATCCCAGTGCTCCCAGTGCTCACAGGAATGTCAGAAACACACACACACACACACACACACACACACACTCTTCCTCCCTCTTCCCCTTGAACGCATGTTGATTTGTGCCATTTTACATTTTTAACAATTTGTTCAAAGGAAATCGTTCCTTTGAACAAAACACAAGTAGGCTAATACACACTAATGAGTGCTTAAAACATTATAAGAATGGGACATACAATTATAACATTTAAAAAATAATGTGCTTTTAACCACATTAGACAACAATGTTGAAAAGTCTTAAACCGTAAAGCTTAAACCTGGACCACACATCTGTTAAACCAATTGAACCACACGTCTGTAAAAAACAGTTGCAGTCCGCTTTACTTTTACTTTCTCCCCAATAAACAATGAACTCAGATGGCTAAATATGCACATTAGGCATTAACTTATTAATATATGTGCTGGTTTTCATACATTTTTCAAAACTTAGAACAGAAATTTGGATGAGGCCAGTTTCAACATTCTTGTTTTTTAGGTGTAACCTGTATGAACTGAAAATGAAATGACTGAAGGAGGGATAAAGGATCTGAAGGAGTAGGAGGTTTGGGACGTCCGGGCTAACACAGTGCAGTTTGTTAGTACTGGGCTCTCAAGCCAGACTCACGCATTTCGGTCTTAACTCACGCACTCCCGCCACACATCGTATTTCTCACGCTTAAAAAATCTCTCGGCTAATTCATGTTTTAATGTGCTGCTGCGCGCAGACATGAGCCGCTCTCACTGTGGAGGAATCAAACGCCTGGAGTTCTGCCGTCAGGTGCCACGTATCAGCCAATCAACAAGAAGAAACGGGCTACACAACAGCCAATCAGAAAAAGCTCACTAGCACCACCCCCCCCCACCCCCCACCCTCCTGTCTTCAAAACTTGAGAGCCCTGTTAGTATGTGTCTTTAATATAAAGCCTTGTCTTCTATGACCCCAGAGCATGAGCAAGCTAACTGGTCCGTTCGCATTTCCACAGAGACCCATCTTATCTTCACATAGTTACTGCACTGGTGGCTGGTTGTGTTGTGTGTCTCTATCCTGGTTCAAAATGCTGCAAAGGCCCCGTTCAAGGTCCATAAATACTTTAATCATAGTTTGTCTTTTGTTTCACGGTCGTCGTCATCTAGTGATGAAACTACGGACTTTTACGCCTAACATGTTTCTTTCTGGCTAGCCGGCTAATCTTTGGAGGCGCAAACCAAACTACAACCCGAGGGCAGAGCTGGGCTAATGGAGACAAAGCGTATCCAGAGACTAAGGTCTTGAAATAATAACCTTACAGGCATCTTCAGGCCCAACACTAAGCCTACAGGCATGGTTTAGTCCCAACACTAAGCCTACAGGCATGGTTTAGTCCCAACACTAAGCCTACAGGCATGGTTTAGTCCCAACACTAAGCCTACAGGCATGGTTTAGGCCCAGCACTAACCATACAGGCATGGTTTAGGCCCAGCACTAACCCTACTTGTGCTACACATTTTTAGGCACTTTTTGTGAAAGCATCCACCAACTTGCAGATGCTAATGATATATTGAGTTTTTTTGTAATTGTTTAATCACTTACACTCTCTTTGTTCTCTTTAGCATCCAATGAGCCACAAACATTGTTTGGTTTGGTTTCCGTGGGCCTCCAGCCAACTTCCTCTACTTAACTACCCTCTGACGGATGTTCAGACTGTGAACCTCAGCTGGACAACATTCATATCCACAAAGACAAGACCATATGAAAACGAGAAAAAAATCTAATAGAATACACATGTAGAAATAAAGCTCCCCTACAGTTTGACCCTAACCCTAGCTCCAGTGTGGGTTAATATATGAACATGTATAACTGAGAGACACAGACAGTGCTTTACAATTACAATAATAAACACATAGGGACTGGGCAAACTACCAGGATTGAGGAGTCCGTCCTGTTTTTGGCATCTTTAAAAGCCAAATAGAAGAAGAATATAAAGTGTGTGGCACTTTCGGCACAAAACAACATAATAAAAAGATATTTCGGTCAAAGGGGATTTAAAGAAACTGTGGAATCAGAAATGATAGAAATCTGAGTTCACTAACGACTGACCAGCTCTTCTCCCCTCCCTCCATCTTAAGTTCTGCAGTTCCTTCTTTCCTCTGAACGCTGCATACTTTTGTGACGTAATTCCAGTCCTCGATCTACTGGTGTCAGTCATCCACCAGTAAGTCCATCCACCAGTGGCTCCGGCTCACTGGTGGACGTGGGGCCTCAGGGCTTGGTAGAGTCCCTCAAAGGTGGGTCGGTCCGGTATGTCACGACTCCAGCAGCGCATCATCAGCTCAAAGAGTGAAGGCGGGCAGAGAGGAGGGCAGTAGAGGAAGATCTGAAGGTACAGGGGAGTCAACAAGGTTGTTAGTGAAGAACCAGACAGAAAACATCCCTCAGATTTACCGACGGAGTCTCAAAGAACAAGAAGGTACCAAGGATAGGGTGGTGCTACGTGCTACATATGGACTGGTTTCCTGGTATCTAAGTCCATGTGGTGCTACGTGTCTTAAAGTTCTGTAGTCCTAATCTGGATCCAGTTCACATGAATGCCAAACAAGCTCAGGTGGATCCCAGACCGGGTCTGCGATGTGGCTCACCTGTCTGCCCTGGTTCCTGAAGAACTCGCCAGTGTTCTCGATGACCTGCTCGTCGGACAGCAGGCTGTAGGGCTGCTCCTTGCACAGCGTGAAGATCTCCCACAGGGTGACGCCGAACGCCCACACGTCACTGGCCGTGGTGAACTTACCCTGGAGAGGACACGAAAGACCATCAACACGCTGCAGGAGTCACAAGCTTTACAATAAACACATCTGATGGACAGGTCTTGAATGTCTGGACCAAACCTTGTTTTAAGGCAGGAGTGCCAAACTCCTGTTTACCGTGGGCCTCATCAGCATCATTGCCACCTCTTAAAGGGCCAGTGTAACTGAAACATAAATGTATAAACTACTCCCGGGCATATTGTTGAATAACTCTCTCTGCATTTAATTATTGTTTATTTGAGTGTAGAACTATGGTAAGTAAGAAGATTTCTCTAATATTATAACATAAATCCATTTGATTTGAAAGATTCAAATTAAAAGCACAGGATATTTTTCTTAAATTTCTTAAAGAAAAGGTGATCATGTGTCTTTCAAACCGTCGGGGGCCACATAAAATGATGTGGCGAGCCGCATTTGGCCCGCAGACCTTGTGTTTGACACCTGTGTTTTAACGTGAACCTGCTCAGTCTTCGGGAGGAACTGGGTTCCCTTGTTGAGGAGCTCAGAGGGTTTTAGTGATTGACTCCTGACACCGGACCGCCTCCTGGCCATAGAGGTGACTCAGACTCACCCAACGGGTGGTCATTTTCATGACAATTGCTCATATACTGTAAGCCAGTGGTGCCAGGGTTACGGCCCGCGGGCCGGATCCGGCCCGATTGCATGTTTCATCCGGCCCGCGGGTGATAAGGGGAGAATTTGTTTTTTTTAAATCCGGTGTAATCTGTCGACTACACGTCACACCCGGTCCGCAACAACTCTTTATTGCGCGAGGCAGCTCCGCGAAGTGCGCTCATACGAGCGAGCACTCCCCCCTAATAAACGCGGCGGCGCTGCGATCAGCCAGGAAACAGTAGAAGAAGAAGTAGAGGTTGTGAACCGGTCCTCTAAACATCTACAAGAGAGAGACGTCTTCGGGAATCTGTTTCAATTTCTTTCGTGTCACGTGGTATTGATCATGTTTCGTTTTTCTAGTCTTAGCTCATGATGGGAATATGTGAGAAGACTTTGATCAGTTCAATGACGCCATTCGCTGTGAGCGCTGCGCGTGCAGACAACATTTAACGGAGCGGAGCAGCGTGTGCGCTCTGATCACTCTTTTAATGAAGTATCGATACTAAAAATATACTAAATCAAATTGTTTTTAACGTACGGGTACTTTGTTAGTATCGATCCACCGTGCAGCGGGAAAGCATTAGATGTAGCGGACTAACATTCAAGCTAACCTAACTTCCCAAACGCTGTCGTCATCTGAAAGCTGATTGGCCGAGACTCAACACGTCCCATCAAAGATGTTTTATTGCGAAGAGGAGCACCACTTCACAGTTTCTCCGCGTCTCACTGCAATCTCAACGGCCGCGGGCCAGGTGAAAACAATAATAAATCGGAACTCGTCTCTGGTATTGTTCAGGGGGCCGGACCAAATGTGGAGGCGGGCCGGATCTGGCCCGCGGGCCGTAGTTTGGGGACCACTGTTCTAAACCCATAACTCTGAGCGGGTGGAGATGCACTCCACTCCCTTACCAGCAGGATGCTCTCCCAGGCCATCCACCGGATGGGCAGCACCGCCCGGCCCTGGATCCGGTAGTAGTCGCTGCTGTACAGGTTCCGGCTCATCCCGAAGTCGGCGATCTTGATGGTGAGGCGGCGGTCCAGCAGGCAGTTCCTGGTGGCCAGGTCGCGGTGCACAAAGTTCAGGGACGCTAGGTACCTCATCCCCGACGAGATCTGCACCGACATGTGGAGGAGGTCGGACAGGCTGGAGGGGGGAAAGGTGGAAGAGGGTAACCCACCGCACGACCTGTCAGAGTTAGCATGTTAGCGTGGCGTTCCACTGACCTGACGGACGGGATGTTGTTGGCGTGCGTCAGCGTGCTCTCGATCTCGCGCTGCGACAGGAACATGTTGAGGTCTCCGTTCTCCATGTACTCGGTCACCATGCACAGTGGGTCGGACGCCACGCACACGCACAGCAGCCGGATGATGTTGGGGTCGTTGAGTCGGGACATGATCTTGATCTCCTTCAGGAAGTCGTTCCTGCGGGATGGGGGAGGAGCGGACGGATCTCAGGGGTTGATAGTCTTTTCTCATATTAAGAATCCCACTAAATTCATTTATAAAGTGTTGCTCTGGAACCTGTTGACACAACCCTCTGCATCCAGAACCTGGTTTAGAGGGTCTCCTCCAGAAGAGGAGCAACTACCATGGGGGACCAAGGGGTCTAGGCGGTTACCCAGGAAGGGAATCAACTACCATGGGGGTTCAGGAGGTTTCACCTGAACACCCGGATGGTGAAGGTCACGTGACCACAGACGAGTCCTGTAGAAACAAACCAGGTGAAGGAGGTCACATGCTGTACCTCGCTTGTCCGGCTGCATCGGCCCTCAGCTGTTTGACGGCCACCAGCACCGAGCGCCCATCCCGGTCCGGGAGCGGAGACCCCTCCCCGAGGAACTCCGGGAGTCCCTCGGCCTCGCACAAGTGCACCTGGGGAGGTGTAAGTACATCAGCGTCATTCTCCATTACGCCACAGGATTGGTGGTGCTATAGCCCCCCCCCCCCCCCCCACCCCCCCCAATCCTCACCTCTCCAAACTGCCCCTCCCCCAGCTTCTCCCTGAATATCAGCTGCTGTCGCGGGAACTCGGCGGCAGAGATGTCCTTCCTGGTGAGCGAGTCCACGGTGAGCGCCGGCACGGCATACATGTTGCTGCCCGTCACACCCTGCAGGCGCACGATGTCCGTCTCCGCGTAGTGCGGCGCATTGCTGTGGAAACACTGGTGGGGCGTGCACTGCGTCACGTCGGGCTCCGCGTAGCCGCCTCCACACGCTGAGGAGGAAGAGGAGGAGGAGGTGTGTATTTCTGTGATTTTTAATAATATTTCAGCGTTTCTGAACGTGAAGAAGAAGGAGAAGGAGAAGAAGAAGAAGAAGAAGAAGAAGAAGAAGAAGAAGAAGAAGAAGAAGAAGAAGAAGAAGAAGAAGAAGAAGAAGAAGAAGAAGAAGAAGAAGAAGAAGAAGAAGAAGAAGAAGAAGTCACACCTCGCAGTCATGTGACTGGAAGTCAGCTGGTCGTAGAGAAGAGAGCCGAGGAGGAGACCTGGAGGAGGAGGAGGAGGAGGAGGAGGAGGAGGAGGAGGAGGAGGAGGAGGAGGAGGAGGAGGAGGAGGAGGAGGAGGAGGAGGAGGAGGAGGAGGAGGAGGAGGAGGAGGAGGGAGAAGAAGAGATTCACATTCCACATCATAGAGAAAGAAAAGCTTTAGAGCAGTGAGAAGAGCGACCAGCAGGGGGCAGACTGGAGCTCTTTATGGGCTGCTTCAGGGGGACCGGAGCTTCAGGGGGACCAAAGCTTCAGGGGGACCAAAGCTTCAGGGGGACCAAAGCTTCTGGGGGACCAAAGCTTCAGGGGGACCAAAGCTTCTGGGGGACCAAAGCTTCTGGGGGACCAAAGCTTCTGGGGGACCGGAGCTCCCCCAGAGGAGAAGGAAGACCTCCTGGGTCTCTACCTGAGGCCTCGGCGCTCTGCGACAGCTCCGGCAGTTTGTTCCTCAGCGCTGCCGGGTTCTGGTACTGAGGGTCCAACAGGAAGACCCTCTCGTAGTGGGGGTCCGTGTGGGCGGGGCCTAAGGGAACACCAATCACAGAGCCTCATTCATACATTGATTAATAAAAAGAATGGACACACCTTCTATTTATCAAACTGTCTACCTGAGGGGGCGTGGCCGGAGCGGGGGGGCACAGGGGGGGTCTGGAGGATGATGGTGTCACTGCAGGAGGACAACCGGACCGTCACGTCCTCAAGGATATGCCGAGGAGCCTGGAGGAGGAGGAGGAGGAGGAGGAGGAGGAGGAGGAGGAGGAGGAGGAGGAGGAGGAGGAGGAGGAGGAGGAGGAGGAGGAGGAGGAGGAGGACAAGTAGAAAAAGAAGAGAAGGATGAACATTTGTTCACGACCCAGTTCTACTCTAGATGACTCTTCTCCATTCACCTCCTCCTCCTCCTCCTAACTCACCTTCTCCATAACCTTGCAGACGTACTGGCACCAGAGGATGAGGAAGATGATGATGACGAGCAGCAGGATGATGGTCACCAGGCAGCCAATCAGGATGGGTGTGTTCCCGCTGACCGGCGGCGCGCTGGCCGAAGGGTCAGAGGTCAAATCTGTCTCTGGGGTGGTCGCCATGGTGATGTCCTTCTTAACCGGAGACGAGGGCGACACCACAGGCCTCAGGGTTGGGAGGACGGTGTCCACTAAGGGACAAATGAGACCCTGGCTAGTTATATATATGTGTGTGTTTGTGTGTGTGTGTGTGTGTATGTGTGTGTGTGTGTATGTGTGTGTGTGTGTGTGCGTGGGTGTGTGTGTGTGTGTGTGTGTGCGCGAGTGTGCGTGTGCGTGTGTGCGTGTGTGTGTGTGTGTGCGTGTGTGTGTGCGTGTGTGTGCGTGCTTGTGTGCGTGTGTGCGTGCGTGTGTGTGCGTGTGTGTGCATGTGTGTGCGTGTGTGCGTGCATGTGTGTGTGCGTGTGTGTGCGTGTGTGTGCGTGCTTGTGTGCGTGTGTGCGTGCTTGTGTGCGTGTGTGCGTGCGTGTGTGAGTGTGTGTGTGTGCGTGTGTGTTTTACCTGACTGAAAGGAGATCTCGCTGAACATCATCCAAACGTCAGCGAAGTAGAAGCGACACTTCACAGCCTTGGCGGCGCGGCGGCTGAGCGGCACGGTGACGTACCGGGCACTCGGGTTCCTGTCGTCCAGCACCGTGTTGAACGCCACAGGCTCCGCCTCCCAGCTGGAGACGAGGCGGGGCTTAAACCAGCAGGACACGGAGGAGAAGATCTTCACTCCGCGGGAGAACATGTTGTTACTGTGAACCTGAAGAAATATCATAACAATAACAGCACTTTGATTAAACTATGTTTTTATTTATTTTTTATTATTTACATATATATATATGAAACAAGACAAAGGAGGAGAACCTTCATGGAGCTGAGGTTCCTCTGCCTGTCGAACACAAACTGCAGCTCCACGTAGCTCCGCCCCCCCAGCGAGTCGTTCCTCCAGCCCAGGTAGTCGTAGCCCGGCCACACATGGTACTGACGGGTCATCAGGAAGTCATCCAGGCCCACCACGCCGTCCGTCAGCTGGCCAAGCCCACCCACCAGCCTCCTATTGGACGAGAGCATGTGAGCGTGAGTGAGTGAGTGTGTGTGTGTGTGTGTGTGTGTGTGTGTGTGTGTGTGTGTGTGTGTGTGTGTGAGAGTGTGTGTGTGTGTGTGTGTGTGTGTGTGTGTGTGTGTGTGTGTGTGTGTGTGTGTGTGTGTGTGTGTGTGTGTGTGTGTGTGACTCGCCTCCTCTCGTGCTCCCCGTCATACGTTGAGTCGTTCAGGCTTGCTATTGGGTAACCGGGCGGCATCATGAGTTGACCCTCCGGGCCTCCGTAGGAGATGAGGCCGTCTGCAGGTGGAGAACATCATGAAACAAGGTTCTACGTTTCTAATGTTCTCCAGTTCTCCTGTGCGTGTCGAAGTGGGCGTGGCTTACCGTCCCACTGACAGCCGTAGAGCTCTGCCCTCATGCACACGGTGGTGGACAGTCTGGTGACGGGGATCAGACGGACGTAGCGGGTCACGGCGGGCGGGTGCAGGTCGTTGATGACGGAGGTGTAGGCGTTCTTGTTGCCCTCTATCACCTGGAGACAAAAGGGGAGTTCACATCGGGTTCTGGTTCTGGGTCTGGTTCTGGCTATGGTTCTGGTGGACTCCCAATACAAATGTGAGGGAGGGAAGTGTCAAGTAGCCTCTTCGACGGTGATGTCACTTCCTGTAATTGTCTGAACCCCATACCATCTCTAACGGTGTGCCTCAAGGTTCCATCTTAGGCCCTATGTTGTTCCCTATGTTGTTCCCTATGTTGTTCCCTATTTACATTAAAGATGTAGTCAAAGGATTCGTCAGTATACTGATGACACCATCACATATACGTCAGTATTCTGATGACACCATCATATATTCCATCGCCCCCCCTCACTGTGTTGCCCAGCCGGTTCCTCCAGGACCTCCACAGCAGGCCGTCCCGGCTGTAGTTGAGCCGGTACGCTCTGGAGAACTCGTTCCCGGAGTACCGGGCGTACCGACCCTGAGTCCCCACCACGGTCAGGAAGGTGAGTCGGCCCAGATCCACCTGGAGGACACAGCGGCCAATCAGAAAGCTCACAGCGCCGAAGGATACTAACAAGGCTACACACTAACCAACACACACACTAACACACACTCTCACCAACACACACTAACTAACACACTCTAACCAACACACTCTCACCAACACACACTAACTAACATGCTCTAACTAACACACTCTTTTTGACACCGACCTGAAGGTACTGACTGTCTGAAGGCTCCAGCTGACCCTCAGGACACCAGGCACCATCCCCCTCCTCCCTGTTCAACCTGCACACACACACACACACACACACACACACATAGTTTATAGCGCAGTTAAATATTTAGTTAATAATTAAATGAGTCATCAATACAGTTTACTAAATAGTTATTGATATTGTTAATACAGTTAATGATACAATTCCACATGTGGTCGCTCCTTCAACCAATCACAGCACTGACCTGGCGAACTGGGGTCCCGTGGTCTCGTGCCATTGGCTGGAGGCTGTGATGTCATCGTCTTTAATCCGTCCATCCTCCATACCCAAGGCATAGCGGCAGTGGGCTGAGCACAGGACGGCATTGTGAGGGGGGAGGGGGTATCTGTGAGTGAGTGTGTGTGTACCTACAGTGTATATATACAGTACATCCGGAAAGTATTCACAGCGCTTCATTTTTTCCACATTTTGTTATGTTACAGCCTTATTCCAAAATGGATTAAATTCATTATTTTCCTCAACATTCTACACACAACAACCCATAATGACAAAGTGAAGAAAAATAATTGCACATTTTTGCACATTTATTAAAATTAAAGAAGGAAAACATAACATGTACGTAAATATTCACAGCCTTTGCTCAATACTTTGTTGAAGCATCTTTGGCAACAATTACAGCCTCAAGTCTTCTTGGGTATGATTCCACAAGCATGGCACACCTATTTCTGGGCAGTTTCTCCCGTTCTTCTTTGCAGAACCTCTCAGGTTCCATCAGGTAGGATGGAGAGCGTTGGTGCATAGCCATTTCAGATCTCTCCAGAGATGTCCAGTGGAGTTCAGGTCAGGGCTCTGGCTGGGCCACTCCAGGACCTCCACAGAGTTGTCCCCAAGCCACTCCTTTGTTATCTTGGCTGTGTGCTTCAGGTCGTCGTCCTGTTGGAAGATGAACCGTCGCCTCAGTCCAAGGTCCAGAGCGCTTTGGAGCATGTTTTCATCGAGGATGTCTCTGTACATTCTGCATTCATCTTTCCCTCAATCCTGACTAGTGTCTCAGTTCCTCCCGCTGAAGAACATCCCCACTGCATGATGCTGCCACCACCATGCTTCACTGTAGGGATGGTATTGGCCAGGTGATGAGCAGCGCCTGGTTTCCTCCAGACATGACGCTTGGCATTCAGACCAAAGAGACCAGAGAATATTGTTTCTCATGGTCCGAGAGTCCCTCAGGTGCTTTTTTGCAAACTCTAGGCGGGCTGTCATGTGCTTTCTACTGAGGAGTGGCTTCCGTCTGGCCTCTCTACCAAACAGGCCTGATTTGTGAAGTGCTGCAGAGATGGTTGTCCTTCTGGAAGGTTCTCCTCTCTTCATAGAACAACGCTGGAGCTCTGTCAGAGCGACCATCGGGCTCATGGTCACCTCCCTGACTAAGGCCCTTCTCCCCCGATCGCTCAGTCTGGCTGGGCGGCCGACTCTAGGAAGAGTCCTGTTAGTTCCAAACTTCTTCCATCTCCGGATGATGGAGGCCACTGAGCTCATTGGGACGTTCAATGCTGCAGAACTCTTTCTGGACCCTTTGCTAGATCTGTGCCTCGATACAGTTTTGTCTCGGAGGTCTATAGATAATTCCTTGACCTTCATGGCTTGGTTTATGCTCTGATATGCACTGTCAACTGTGATACCTTATTTAGACAGGTGTGTGCCTTTCTCAATCATGTCCAAGCAACTAAATTTAAAGGATGATCAGTGGAAATGGGATGCCCCTGAGCTACATTTTGAGTGTCATGGCAAAGGCTGTGAATACTTACGTACATGTTATGTTTTCGTTCTTTATTTTTAACAGATTTGCAAAATGTTACACTTTCACTTTGTCATTATGGGTTGTTGTGTGTAGAATGTTGAGGAAAATAATGAATTTAATCCATTTTGGAATAAGGCTGTAACATAACAAAATGTGGAAAAAGTGAAGCGCTGTGAATACTTTCCGGATATATATGTGCGTGCGTGTGTGTGTGTGTGTACCTGGATCTATCTGTCCGAAGGCTGCTGTGGCTTGGAAGATCAGCAGCAGGAAGAGGTGCATGATGGTCCGCCGGTCACACCAACACACATGCTACATATCTGATGAGTAAACAACAACAACAAAGTTATGTAAACACTATATTCAATCATGAGGACATTTCACAACATATTTATTGTTATTCATTTTGTGGTGAAATAATGTTTTTACCGACACTTGTCAGCCAATTAGATTCAAGCATCTTCACCATCATCATGTAATGTTCACAGTGCAGCCCAGAGGTTATCCAATGAGAGACAAGAGCACAATCATTCCATTGTTCATGTCACATCTGTTCTCCTCAATGTTTTCCGCATTGTTCTCCTCATTGTTTTCCTCGTTTGTATCCTCATTGTTCTCCTCATCGTTCTCCTCCTCTCTGAATGTGATCTATTCCTTTCATTGTTCTCCTCATAGTTCTCCTCATTGTTCTCCTTATCGTTCTCCTCCTCTCTGAATGTGATCTGTTCTCCTCATAGTTCCCCTCATTGTTCCCCTCATTGTTCTCCTTATTGTTCTCCTCATCGTTCCCCTCATTGTTCTCCTCCTCTCTGAATGGGATCTGTTCTCCTCATTGTTCTCCTCCTCTCTGTGAAGACAACAAACTGAAACATCCTGATTTCAACATGTTTGTGCTGAACCAGGATCAGATCCAGAGATTACACAATAGTGGAGCAGAGAGGCTCAATACTGGACAAACACACACACACACACACACATACACACACATGTATACACAAACCTTGAGTCACTGGATAAACAGCTGGAAGAGACACACAGCTGGTTTAAGCTGAGCAGAGGAAACACAAAGAGAGGAGGAGGAGGGTCATAAAGTGGAGGCAGCAGGAAGAGGAGGAGAAAAGTACAATGGACGGAAGGAGGAAGCAGAGAGACGTACAGAACTTTAAGAGGAACTGAACCTCAGAGCTGAATCTGGAAATAGACTTTACCTTAAAGGGCCAGCACGTTGAAACATAACTTAGTATTTCATCATCTTTACTAAACTATATTCACTTGTAATCAATGTGGTCAACGGTTCAGATTCCTGCACTGTTGCTCATCTCTTCAGCTGAGATCACATGACGAGAGAGAGAGAGAGAGAGAGAGAGAGAGAGAGAGAGAGAGAAAAGTTCAGGAGGAACACAAAGGAAAATGCTTTTCTTCAGAAGATTGACACCAACTAAAAGGAATCCAACGTCTTTATGAAATGTGTCCTGATGCACGTTAATACAACTTATTCTAACAGTCCAGAACCTTAATACACCTTGTTCTCACGGTCCAGGACCTAATTATTCACTCAGATGATTCATGAACATCTGGTCAGAATGGACCTGCACTAAAAGGTGCACTGTCCCTTTAAATCAGGTCTTCATCCATCAAAAGGTCTCCTGCGTTCGTAAAGACGGTTCCTTTTCCACCATTTGATCAGACTTCACCACAAGAGGCTCATGGGAGGATATGTGTGTGAATATATATATATATATATATATATATATATATATATATATATATATATATGTCACGCTAAGCAGTGAGCTGCACACGCTAAGGCCTCAGACACATGTTGCTGTGACCAGATCGTCCGGTCACAACAACACTCAAACATATTGTACTTTCTCCTGGATTCCTTTGTCTTCTCCTTCTTTATCTCCGTCTCCCTTCCTCCTTCCTTATCTCCTCCCTCTATTCTCCTTTTCCTCTCACTCTGTCCCTCCTCCATCTCCTCCTACATCTCCTTCTACTCCTCCCTCCGTCAGAACAATTTTGAGCCAAAAGCCTCAACATTCCTAACATTCAACGCAACCAAGCTCTCTCTCTCTCTCTCTCTCTCTCTCTCTCTCTCTCTTTCATTCTCTCTCGCTTTCTCTTTCTCTCACACACAGGAATCCACATGTCTCTCTCTCTCTCTCTGAGGGTGAATGAGACAGAAGTCACAATAGAATAGAATTGAAATATCCTTCTGGATCGCAGATTAAACGGCGACACGGCTAAACCATCAGAGACTAAAAGAAAAAACCTTGTTATGCACAATCAACCAGCTAGCATTAGCTGCATCCTCACATCGGTTCACATGTGCTAGCTAGCATTAGCTGCATCTTCACATCTGTTCACATGTGCCAGCTAGCATTAGCTGCATCTTCACATCTGTTCACATGTGCCAGCTAGCATTAGCTGCATCCTCACATCGGTTCACATGTGCTAGCTAGCATTAGCTGCATCTTCACATCTGTTCACATGTGCTAGTTAGCATTAGCGGACGGCTGAAGACAGGGACGTCCACACCGTGTGCAGCTTGAGGTGAACAACCTCTACAAACTAGAGCGGTAGTCTGATGGGATGTTAAACCAACGATGATATCACCAGAGTCAACCGGTCACCTGCAGTCACAAACGCCAGTGAATAAACTACAGACGTTTGGACATTGAAGGCCTCACGTGACCCCACGGTGCGGTCGCTCTTACATGTTTACGTAGTTTACACACACACAGGCTGCCAGACTCCCAGCTGCTCAATTGCAAACTGAAACTGAAATAAAATATCAATATTTAGAGTATCTTTGCACATTAATATCTTAATATTACCAGAACATTGAAGCATCGTTCTATGGGAATGGGAATATTTTACACCAGTCTGTGTCTATGATGTAATACTTCTGGTGAATGCGTAGTTCAGTTTCCAGGAATAGGTGAAGAAATGTTACGCTTCTGCAACCACGGATGTGTTGAATGGCAACGTTTATTATTATTTCTTCACGCTAGATACATGATGATGTTAGGTTAAGTTAAATGTTACATCTTTCTTTGTCACTTTATGTTGTTAGCTGTTGCTTTGTTACTTATTACGCTGTTACGTCTTAGGTAATTTCTCTATGTTGTAATATTGTGTTGTTACGTTACATTGTTACATTACATTGTTACATTACATTGTTACATTATGGTTGTTAAATTACGTTGTTACATTACGCTGTTACACTACGTTGTTACACTACGTTGTTACACTACGTTGTTACACTACGTTGTTATTACGTTACTTTGTTATTACGTTGTTACCATAGGTTGTTGTTACGTTGAGCAGTTGAATCATTGTTTTCACTCTCAGGTCTGCTTCCTGCCTCGGAGCTCTCAGGTGGACGCTTCAGCTCCCGAAGCAATGGCAGTAAAAGGACCGGTGTAACCTGAGAGCAGGTGGTGATGACGAGGTCTGAATCGGAGAAGAGCAGCAGACGGTTTAAAACGAGCTGCTGGCATCTGAAGAATGTCAAGAGCGCTTGATTTAACACGCAGAGCTTTGAAGCGACAGCCAAGGTGAACGCTATCAAACGCACCAAATGTGGGATTAGTCCCGTTTGAAACGGGGCTAAATAATCCCACATTTCATTGACCCACAAGAGGGTGTCGAGAAGAACTTGAATATTCAGTGTTTCATGAACCTTTTCTCCCAGAGGTGTATTTATTATCATAAGAAAATAAATACTTTGTATGATTCTTTTCTGTATTCAAGAGTTTGAATCTGTCTAGTAAGAAGATTGTGCTGCTCTCATACACACGCACGCACGCACGCACACACACACACACACACACACACACACACACACACACACACACACACACAGGTATGCAGGCCATCATAACTAAGTCCTCAGCGTCCTCAGAGTCCTCATGGTCCAGACCAGGTTACAATAACCTGCATCATCAAGTGTCTTTTGTTTGTCAGTCAATGTTGATTAATAGGTCACGTATATGTACGTACTGTAGTTACCTCACTTCTGTATTTCAACCCAAACAACGACATTTGTTACGATGTTTTTCCTGAACCTAGCTAAGTATGTTCTACAATACTGTAATTTTTTCTTATATTACAAAATATTATATATGTACACACACACACACACACACACACACATAGAGGCATCACTTATTCATATTGAGACCTGTGTGAATAAGATTGTGGTAATAACTTCATGAGCTTTGATCTGACCTCTAATCACTGAGGGACCAGGTCTCCTTTTTGTGTCTGTATAGTGTGCATGTGTGTGTTTATGAGTGTGTGCGAGTGTGTGTGTGTGCGCATGTGTGTGTGAGTGTGTGTGCGCATGTGTGTTTGTAGGCGTGTGTGTGCACGTGTATGATGAGTGTGTGTGTGTGTGTACGCGTTTATGTGTACGTGTGTGTTTGTGTGTGTGTGTATGTGTGTGCGTGTGTGTGCGTGTGTGCGTGTGAGTGTAGGTATACGTGTACGTGCAAGTGTATGTGTGTGTGATCTGAGATCAGCTTGTTGTCTACCTGTGTGTCCGCATGTGTGTTTGTAGGCGTGTGTGTGCACGTGTATGATGAGTGTGTGTGTGCGTGTACGCGTTTATGTGTAAGTGTGTGTTTGTGTGTGTGTGTGTGTGTATGTGTGTGCGTGTGTGTGCGTGTGTGCGTGTGAGTGTAGGTATACGTGTACGTGCAAGTGTATGTGTGTGTGTGATCTGAGATCAGCTTGTTGTCTACCTGAGGTTACACATGAAGCTCTGTGGTGGACAACACTGATCTGAGAGCAGCAGACATTATGAAGAACACAACAAAAAGGTCTCGTTCCGGCCTCACTGAGCTGATCTCAGATCTGTTTACAGCTTCTTGACCTCTCTCTCTCCGCTGCTCGGTTCCAACACGCACGCAAACGAACACGCACACGAACACGAACACGCGCACGTTGTCAGCTGACTACCTGTCCTGCGGGTCCACTAGGACGGGTCCCGGTCCGGTCCGGTCTCTCCTCGGGTCCCGGTCCCGGTCCCGGTCCCGGTCCCGGTCCGATCTCTCCTCGGGTCCCGGTCCGGCGCGTCAGCGCGCTGCTGCAGCCGGAGCTCAGCGGCTCATGGTGGGATTCCGGGACCTCGGATCGGTCGGGTCTCCTTCTCTTAGCGGGTCTTCTTCTTCTTCGGGTTTTACTTCAGCAGAGTGCTGGAAGAAGAAGAAGGAGAAGAAGAAGAAGAAGAAGAAGAAGAAGAGGAGGAAGAAGAAGAAAAGGAAGAAGAAAAAAAGGAAGAAGAAGAAGAAGAAGAAGAAGAAGAAGAGGAAGAGGAGGGGGAAGAGATGCAAACTCCAAAAGAGTCGGAAACAGGGGGGGGGGAGTTTCAGTGTATTTGCATCACATCCCGTTTTCGAGGGGTAGGAGGAGGAGGAGGAGGAGGAGGAGTAGGAGGAAGGCGACATGAGCCCCCTGAGGATCTGAAATCTGAGTCCCCAGAAGGAACTACAGACGTAATGTTTATAATTTCTCTCTAAAAATATCTATAATTTATATTTTAATATTTGTATATATTATGTAAATACTTTTACATATATAATAAAAATAATATTCGTTTCAGAAAAAAGTCTTATAGACTCTAGACTTATATTTTATACATACAAAATAAATACTGATGAAATATATATCAATGCATGTATATATATATATACAAATAAATTATATATTTACATGAATGTAATACAATTATATATATTTATATATAAGAACCAAGTATAACACATTTTATTAAGATTTCAAATAATAAATACATTTTTTCTATATAAAAATATATAGAAATAGAAAAAAATTAATGGCTGATTTAATTTAATTTGTATCTTAAAAGGATGATCTTTAGAAAAGGTCGTCTTTCAATCACGGGGTTGGAGGTTCGATCCCCGCACTAGTCGATGTGTCCTTGAGCAAGACACTGAATTGCTCCCTGTAGCTGCGTCTACGGTGTACAAATGTAACAGGATTGTAAGTCGCTTTGGATAAAAGCGTCAGCTAAATGACATGTAATGTAATGTAAAAATAAGTTAGAATAGATTGAATCAACAATGTGAAGAAACATTTTACTTACATATGTACATATAACATATAAATATAAATTAATGAATTAAACTATGATAGAGTAAAAATAAGTCAACATTATTTATTTACTTATCTTATTTCAAATGTATAGTTTCAGAGATTTGAACCAGCGATGTTCTGGTCACATGACCAACTCTACCGGTCTGAGCGTGGGCGTGTGCGCGCTTGTGTGCACGTGTGCACGTGTTTGTGCGCGTTTACGCGTGTGAACGCGTGTACGTTTTTGTGTGTGCGAGTGCGTGTGTGTGCGTGTGAGTGTGAGCGTGTCCGTGTGTGTATGTGTGTGTTTGCGACAGCAGGGGGCAGCAGAGTTTTAAAGTATAAGAGAAAGTTTCAAAAGCTGCAGAAATTCAAACGTGATGAAGAGATTATAATGAAAAAGGTGATAAGTTGAAGAAGGTGATGAAGGTGATGAAGATGATGAAGGTAAAGTGATGATGGTGAAGAGATGAAGTTAAAGAAGGAGATGACGGTGAAGTGGTGAAGATGATGAAGGTGATAAAGGTGAAGAGATGACGGTGAAGAATGTGATGACGGTGATAAAGGTGAAGAGATGACCGTGAAGAGATGTAGGTGAAGTGATGAAGGTGAAGATGAATTCACCTTCAAAACATTGCATCCGCTTCAAAACATTGGTTCTGGCGTACCGTGCTCTGAACGGATCGGGCCCCGTCTACATCCGGGATGTGGTCACACCGTACACCCCAGCACGTTCGCTCCGCTCCGCAACAGCCAACCGACTTGTGACTCCGTCACCTCGAGCTAACCACTCTACATCCAGACTGTTTGCTGTCCTGGCTCCTCAGTGGTGGAACCAGCTCCCCACTGACATCAGGACAGCAGAAAGTCTCTACATCTTCCGCCGAAAACTGAAAACGCACCTTTTCCGACTATATCTGGATTAAAACACAGACTTGCACTTTGGTAGCACTTGAATGGCTCTTATTATGGTACTTCTGTAGTTTGACTATGATGAGGAAATGTTACTTTCTGTATTCTTGTTGTTCTTAGTTTGTACTCTAGGTTGAAATGCACTTATTGTAAGTCGCTTTGGATAAAAGCGTCTGCTAAATGACATGTAATGTAATGTAAAAAAGATGAAGAAGGTGAAGGTATGAAGGTGAATTTGAGGAAGGAGAAGAAGGTGAAGTGATAAAGGTAAAGAGATGAAGGTGAAGAGGATGGTGAAAACATAAAGGGGATGAATGTGAACAAAGATGGGACAATCAAAACAAAGATGGCGACGACCAAATCCATTAAAGTTAAGCTTCACTACGCGGATGTAATGAAACCGCCGTGAACACGCAAGTGAAGAATTCTCCCGACAGGAAGTGAAGAGTGACGCAACAGGAACGGAGCTTCTGGGGTTTTCACAGTATAAACTAACAGCACGAAGGACTCATCATCATCATCGTCATGATGAAGGCTCACGTTCTGCAGCGGTCAGAGGGTTATTTGTAGCTCGTGATAGCGGTGCAGTCAGAGTTTCCTCAAGAGCCGCGATAACCACACCGTGACTCCCTGAGGGGTCACGGGGACTTCATCTGGAGAGGTGACCTCATGAGTCACATGTCCAGGGTTCATGTTCAGGTACTACAGGATAAAATACGACAGTCCAAGTATCTCAAAGTACACAAACACTGGTTCAGTAAATGTACTAATACCACACTGTAAAAATACTTTGTTACAGTGAAAGTTCTATGAATGCTTACTGCCTCCTTTCTTATCTCCTTCAGCCTAGGCAAAGAGATAATGCCAGCCCACAATGCATTGCGTCGACACACATTTAAAGTGACGCGGCTTCGTCACTAAACTGATGTGTGAACAGGACCCTTCATGTAAAGCATGTTCTACTTGTTATGAAGGTAGTTCATTTAAAATAATAAACTTCTTTCACATTTCTATTTGCTGTTAGACTTCTATACAACCAGAGGAGTCGACCCCTGGTGGTTAGGAGAGATAATGCAGCTTTAACACATGAAGCATAGACTTATATACAACCAGATACGTCGCCCTCTGGTGGTCAGGAGAGATAATTCAGCTTTAACACATGAAGCATAGACTTATATACAACCAGAGCAGTCGCCCCCTGGTGGTTAGGAGAGATAATGCAGCTTTAACACATGAAGCATAGACTTATATACAACCAGAGCAGTCGCCCCCTGGTGGTTAGGAGAGATAATGCAGCTTTAACACATGAAGCATAGACTTATATACAACCAGAGTAGTCGCCCCCTGTATGGTGGTCAGGAGAGATAATGAAGCTTTAACACCTGAGGCATAGACTTCCATAAGGGGTGTCAGGTGTGTTGCAACAAGTGCCTGCAGCTTCCTGCATGTGGAATGTGCGGCATGTTCACCGCTCACCTGGTTCCTGTGTGAACGGCTCACATTAGTAACTCAAGTGTCGGATGTATGACTGTGCACCTGAAGGCGTCTCCACCCAGCCGGGCCTCTGGGTGTTCCCCGCCACACAAATACTTCAAATACTTTTCTAATCCTGGATTTCCGCAACCTTTGCGGATTCAAACATAAAGATATTACTCATAAATACATTTAAATTGTGACAGCTGTGTGTGGCAATAATAAATTGGTTTAATATTATATTATAGATGATGTGTAATGGTTACTCACATATGAGTTGGTCTCAGGTGTAGTGGGGGAGTAACATGGAGGTTGTTTTAACCCTTTTAACCTTTAAATCCAGGTTATCTCCTCAACCACAAGGGATATTGTAATAATATAAATATAAACATGTGTGATATTAGATAAGATGTGTTTATAGCAGTACATACTGATTTATCGGTTGATGATATAATAAAGAAAAAAAGAAGAAATATATCTATATATAAAAAATGTTTTATGACTTCCAGGATGAATATCCTTTTTTAATATGTCTGTGAAAAGTTTGACTTGGATTAAGGAAAATATTTGTTATTTGTTTAGTTTAGATGTTAAGGTGCATCTCCAAATGGAGCCTCTATGATCTTTGGTTGATATTGAATATGTAGCTGTGACGGGTTTCTGGCCGTCACCTGTGTGTTCCCCCCCCCCCCCCCCCCCCCCAAGCACCAAGGATACTCAGATAGCCACGATGAGGTTCCATTAAATGGCATATTCGTCTCACACACACACCGCGCAGACCACAACACAATGCCTCTGCTCACTCTCCTCTCTCTCCAGCTCTGCCCCTTTTATCCCAGCAGCATCGGCTGCTGACCGATTGCCAATCAGTAAGAGCAGCTGACTGACTGACTGTCAACCAGCCAGCAGACGAGGCCAAATTGGGGGAGAGCTGCCACAGTAGCACTTAATTTATTTTGATTTTATATCATCCATCCCCTAGACTAGAGATGCTACTATAGGCTTGTGGCTGCTGGGCGACATTTTAGGATACACTGATCACCTCTCTCCTCTAGGATACACTGATCACCTCTCTCCTCTAGGATACACTGATCACCTCTCTCCTCTAGGATACACTGATCACCTCTCTCCTCTAGGATACACTGATCACCTCTCTCCTCTAGGATACACAGAGCCCCTCTCTCCTCTCGCACCTCTCTTCTCTTCTCTTTCTCTCTCTCTCCTTATGCATGTTTTAGGATACACTAAGCTCCTATCTCCTATTCTCTCTCTTCTTATGGATGCTTTAGGATTCACTGAGCTCTTATCTCCTTTTATGTCAATTAGAGAGCAAACCATCGAGTGTCGAAGATCAATTTAATCGAACATTAAGTCGCATCTCAGTTTTTCGTCGGTCAACATTTTTTGGGGATTTTTTGAGTTTCATATTCTGCTGAAGGCTTCGTGAGGAGTGTTGATGGTGTCTTATGTCGGTTTAATCTTTCTTCACGTCTTCTACGAGGACTTTCAACCAGGTCAAAGGTTGAAGGTCACTTCAACAGAAGTTGAAACGTTCCCAGTTTCAAGCTTCTACCTCCGATAACCGTTGTTCATGTCTTCTCTGGCGTGGCCGATGGATTATGGAGATATTGCTCATGATCGTCATCGGGGGCTCGAGCTTGTTGGGAAATCCTGACTTCAGCTTCCAGTCTGATGCAGGACGGGAATGTCCCTCAAATACTTTCCTGGCTTCCTTACTTCCTCCACTCTGTCCTCCCCTCCCTCTCTTCCTCTTTTTCTCTCTCTCTCGGATTTCAGCGAACCTCCTCTCCTTCCCTCCTCCTCTACTCCCCTCCTCCCTCCCTCCCTCCCTCCGGAGGCCTCCAGCCAGAAGTGAGTCACAGAGTTGGTATGTTGGGAAAGAAAAGCAGGAGGTGTGGGTGGAAGAGAACTTTTCTTTGTCTCTTTGTTCTCGATCACTTTACCATGACTGATATCCAGAGCAGAAACATAAAGGGAATGAGCTGTGCACTCAAAGAAATGGCTCATTGGATGAACTCAATTAAAGTGTTGGCAGGTTTTCCATCCAATAATTATGTGCAACTCCAACTCAAATTTAGCACATCAGTGCAATACAATGTAATTTAGTTAGTCCAACTCATTGTTTCAAACACATCTAAAATAAAATAACAATATTAATTAAATTTAATTAATTTGTGTTTGTCCAACTCAAAATATAAACTGGAAATTAAATATTCTATTCAGTGCCGCTTATTTTTATTGGGGTCTTTGGAGCCGACTCCAGCTGATATTGGGCGACGGGGGTCACCTGGACAGGCCGCCAGTCCATCCAGGGGTCACGTAGACATACAACCATTCACTCTCACACCTATGGGCAATATAGAGATGAATTAACCTGACTAGTCTTTGGAATGAGAGGAAGCTGAGGAACCCACACTGAGAACAAACTCCACACAAAGGACCACCCTGACCGGGAATCAAACCCACAGCCCTCATGCTGTGAGATTGATTTATTTCAATGTATTAAATAATATTTAATTGAGTCACCTCTAAGAAGACTTGAATCGTTTTTTGTGAGTGGAACCTAAATAAATCTAATAAATGAAAGTATTCCTACATTTTGAGTTACACACATTAAATATAAATATCTTCGTTTTGTAATTGATTTATTTCAATGTATCAAACAATATTTAATTGAGTCACCTCTAAGAAGACTTGAATCGTTTTTATGAGTGTGTATATATATATATATATATATACATTTATACATATATATATACATAAATATTTTGTATGCATATATATATTTAATATAAGTATATATATGTATATGTATATATACATATATAAGTATATATGTATATATATATATATATAGTGTGTATACCTTCCACAATGATTTTGACTCTGTGAAAGGTGCATAACAATACAAATCGTCGTCAAATAAAAATAAATAAAATAGTTAAACAAAAATTATGAATATAAATAAAACAAATAAACAGACAATACATAAACTTTCAATAAAAAACACAAGATAGAAACAAAAAAATCACAGTAGATTACTGGCCTTCTCTGTTAACAGTAGGTTACTGTTATTTTACGGTTAAATTCTCTAATTTTTGATGGACGTCTAAGGGGTTTGTGGTTGTGTGTGTCTGTGTGTGTATGTGTCTGTCTGTCTGTTTGTGTGTGTGTGTGTGTGTGTGTGTGTGTGTGTGTGTGTGTGTGTGTGTGTGTATGTGTATGTGGGTGTGTTTACCAGTGACATAACATGGATGAAGTGTGTTAGTGTGACGTTTTCGGTGTTTAAAGAACCGTCACGAAGCTGAGCAGAGTTTCCATGAGGTTCACAGCATGCATGTGTGTTTGCGTGTGTGTGTGTGCGTGTGTGAGTGTGTGTGTGTGTGTGTGGGTGTGTGTGTGTGTGTGTGCGTGCGTGTGTGTGGTGGACCACAACCACAACATCCAATTCATATCAGCTGGTTGAGGTCAACTCTAGTCTAAATATTACACATTTATTACACATGTATAATCGTGTGTGTGTGTGTGTGTGTGTGTGTGGGTGTGTTATCGCTCTGTGGTGGAACCTCAGCAGATACAACCTGTGAGTCAGTGGAACAGACGCAGCTGTCGGTTTGAAAGGACTCTTAATGACACACAGGAGAGCCAACAGGAGAACACACAGGAGAACATACAGAAGAACCAACGGGAGAACCAACAGAAAATTAGAAGTGATTTTCCATGTGCTTCGAGGTCATGAGGCTCCAGCGTGTTCAGGCGGATCTCCGTTCGGTTGAACTCTGAGTGAACAATAACTGACGATCGCGACGCAGAACAATAAAAACCCAAACCAACTTGTTCATGAATTTAGTTCCCTGACATGTAGAAGGTGAAGGTTCTCCAGCAGAAACATCTTGAGTTTGGACAACGGAAAACGTTCAAGAGGACAGTGTCAACTTTCCACTGGCCCAGAGAAACCGTGTGTTCCGGTTCTTTAAGAACCAATGTTACAGCATCTGAGAGCTGAACAGGAAACTGGAGCTCTGGGAGTTCTGTCTCTAAACCCTCTGAGATCCAACAATAGTTCTGCAGGAACCCGAACAGAGAACTTAGAACCAGGAGAGAACCATAAGTTTGTGTTTGTGTGTTAAGATAATTTATAATCTAGACAACCGCGAAGTAACCAACATCTTAAATATATACAGCTAGCGTAACGTGATAAATAAACATTATTCATGTTAAATCTCTTTACTTTGGCATATCTGTTAGTTGGTGTTTTTATTTCACGTCTGAGAGAACCAAGAGGAACCAAGTGGCCTTCCCTTTTCTCCTGTGTCCTCCTCACACACCTCTACCTGTCCAAAGGTTTCATCCCGAGGCTCCGCGTCTCCTCTCTGTTTGCACGGTGAAGGAACAAGGCCCCTGAACGCATCAGTGGAGTCAGCAGGTCACAAAGTCAGCGTTTCTCAATTCAAAGTACACGACTACAGACTTGTGTTCTCGAGTCTGGACTCCGGAGTCTGTGTCTTGGGAGTCCAGACTCCGGAGGACGGGACAACAGGAGGACGGTCTTTCTGCGATTGGAACAGCAGCTAACTTGATGACGTCACCACATCAGCTGTTATTGCTCCTGAGTTTACTCTAATTATTCACTGTAAATTATGTTTTACAGTCAAATAAACAAAACATCCTAAAATGAGATTCCGTGATTCAACAACAGTAGTATTTATAAAAAGTCCACTGTCAGTAGTTTATTTTCTTCTCCGCTATTGTTTCCGATTGCTGGTGAAATGCATTCTGGGATATATGCTGGCTAGAGTATGCACAAGTCTCCTGTGATGCATCCTCCGGAAAATGTGAGGATCAAGTCACATCCGGGCATTTTGACCGTGCTTTGAGAGAAGCGAACTTTGAATTGGAACATGTACCCGGGCTGAGACTGATGACGTTTCACGAGTCCACGAGGACACAAGTAGAGGAAAGGACGCACAAGTACGCTGATTGAGAAAGGCTGCGTGTCAAGGAGAAAAGGAAAGTGAGCATGAAGCTCACGTCATCATGTGTCATATAAATATCATCGAGACATTAACTTTCTCCTTTTAAAGGCCTTTCTATAAATCAGTTTTTAATATCTTCAGGTGAGAAAATTAAATGTGTAAAGATTATAATGAATGAGTCAGAGAGACTGCAGCCTCCGAGCATCTGTTAAAGCGACACTATGTAACTTTTCCCCTGTCGCGCCCCCTTCAGGTATTTAACGTCTGGTCTCGAGCCATATATGGCTCTTCCGGCTCGTCTGCTCCCAGCTGATCGCGACCGGGCTGCCACTGAACGCGACTCGCTGCTGCTGATCAGCGGCAGCCCGGTGTTCAACACAGCAGCATGTCACTCCGTCTCTACGAGTCGCGTAGCGGAGCAAATAAAAAGTCACCTGCGAGCGTGGACAGGCACTATAAAACGTTGCGTAAATCTGCCAGACAGCAAGTTGAACTACTTCCGCCGGAAGCAGTGGTGAAGTCCAGGGTATACGCCGGTATACGGCGTATACCCACTTATTGATCAGTCAGCATTGCGTATACCCACTTTTCAATCACCGCTGGTGCCTCGTGCGCATTATCTAGTAGTGCATGTGTCACTCACAGGCGGTCCGCGGTCCGGGTCCGGGTCCGGGTCCGGGTCCGGGTCCGGGTCCGGACCCAGTCGCCGTAGTTTGTGGACCCTGGACCGAAATCCAATTATTATTTCTGAATTATTAACTTTTGATGGATCGCTTCTGTTTCACCAGCGCAGCTTTTCCTGCCTTCGCGGCTCTCGTCCAGCGTCACTCGACCAATCACATGTGTGTATTCCGTTAAGCCCCGCCCTCGACTCTTGTGCCATATTCACACACGGAGCGACGGGAGAGAGATCAGATAGTTGAAAACAGTATGTGAATCAGAGACGTTATTTCACTTGGCGCTCCAACAAGAGAGACGTGGACCGCTTACCCAGAGCCTTTAACCAGGAACGGAGAGACTGTTATATGTTCATTATTCCCACAACCAGTCCAAGAGCAGGACGACTCATGTTCAGCGATATTAAAACCAGCAATGTGAAGCGCCACGACGAGACAAAGCACACGGACCGACTCACATCCCAAATGAAGGCACAGAAAAATATTCCTAAAATCCCAATATGATCAGAACCCTAACACATGAATTAATATGATCACAGGACCACAATACATGAACTAACTGACCAACAATAATGTTAACAGATGAGAAATGGGCTGAAACAAGTGGTTCAATAACCAGGTAAAGTCCCTGCACACACATTTCTCTTTTTAGATGACAAGAATATAACATCTTGGCTCTTTTGATTGACATCATAAACAAATCTCTGAGTGTAAAACTGTGTTTGCCTCATGTTGAATATATGTTATACTCATGCATAACACCACCTAGGACCAGTAATATATGCTCCACGTCATGTTATTTTTATAATAGTACCACACTCTAACCTACACTATGTTTTGTAAATTAGCTGTTCCAAGAGACAGTTTACAAAAGAAAGAAAGGTCGATATAGACAACTTGCAAGGCGAGAGAATAGTTGTTTAGTTTTGTGTGGATGGAGTAAGGATAAGGAATAGTGCATAATGATGTAGTTGTCTCTTACCAGTCTGTGGGTCAGTATTGGGTACATAACTTCATAATCCTTATTCCCTGAGGTCAAGCAGCAGGAATCATGTGGCAATGTGTAAATAATACTAGGTTACTATTTTTTGGGTAAACTAAATAGAGTATGTCACTATTTATAAAACAGGGCGTTTATCCTTTGCTGTATGAGCTGCTTTAAAAAAATGCAAAATTAAGAGTATACCCACTTCTCCAGGGACCACTTCACCACTGGCCGGAAGTACCGGGTCGGTCCCAACCATCTTACATTCAGCAGTTTTCTGGCCACAGACCCCCGATGGCAGTGGCGGAGGAGCAAATCAACATATTAAAAGTCATTTTAGCGGCACCATTTTTTTCAAGCTGTTATTTTAAGGTGGAAAAGTTACATAGTGGGGCTTTAAATAAAGTTTATTAAAGTGTATATATCTTGACTTTTTTGATGTGTGGTGGTTTTAAATATAATATATTGCAGATGTCTTGACTTCCATTAAACTCTATATTTAGAGTGAAGAGGCAGGAAAGAGGAACTCATTTTAGAAACGTTTTATTATTTAAATTAATAAATAGCAAATATAATAAATAAGACATTTAGACAACATACAGTTTCATTTAAAAAACAATTAAACTTCAAGTTAGTGCAGACAGTCACAGTATTCTTAGTTCAAGTTTCAGGGTTTGTGCTCAGAGTGTTTTCTTCTTCTCTCTCTATCTCTCTTCCTTCCTTTCTTTTCTTTCATCCTGTTCTAGACTTCTCTCCTTCGCCAGCATGGATGAGGAAGAGAAGCCGGCGCACGGTGCTCTCTCCCCGGCTGCGCCTCGCAAGGCGCACCGCTGATCTCCAGCCGCTGCAAGACAGTCTAGTCCGACTCGGGTCACCGCGGATCCCGGAGGCACGGGGCTCTCACCCGGTGTGAGGTGGACCAGCAGAGCCGCCAGCATGGCGCTCCGCCGGTGCCCTTGATGCGGGCTCTTGGGCGTCAGTCGGGTCCTCAGAAGGAGCCTCAGATACCAGGCGCGGCCGACAGGAGCTCGGATCCGGCTCCGAGGTCCGTGAGCTGCGGCTGCTCTTCCGCGGCCTGCTGTTGGAAGGCGAAGCTCTGGTAGTCGCTGCCCGGCCCGTCAGCGCTGCCCAGCGACGCGTCTGCGCACGGCTCCTCGGTGTAGATCTGCCACAGCACCACCAGGCACAGCACCAGCAGCCAGCGCTTGGCCGGGCTCTTCTCCGGCGGCGGGAGGTGCATGCGCACCTTGGCCGGGTACATGACGCGGGAGCAGCGCTTCCTCGGCCGCAGCGGCGCGTAGGAGAGCACCGCGCTGGCCTGCGGAGGCACCCGCTCGAAGGTGAAGACCTCCGGCTCCGTGCTGCGGGCCGCGCGCCGGGAGAAGCCGAAGCTCTCCCGCTGCACCGTCAGGGTCACGCTGTTGGATCGAGAGTACATGTTCTCCTGGTTAGGTAGTCGGTTGTCAGGTAGCAGAGAGTCGGATGAATGTCTCCGGGTCGGATCCCTCACTTTATAGGTCTTTGGTCCAGGTGGCGCTCCGGACACACCCACCCGGCCGCAGGCCACGCCTCCAGCTCGAGCGGGAGGACAACTGGAACGTTCGCATTCCGGTTGTCTGGAGGCAACCTGTCTGGGTCCTGGTCCGGGTCCTGGTGTGAGTCCCGGTCCGGGTCCTGGTCTGGGTCCAGACCCAAGCTCAACCATCGGGGTTTCATCTATTCATTGTTATCCTAATGCACAAAGTGCTTCAATTGTCACGTTTTATTATAACTCTTTTTAATACATGTTAAGTGTCTGTTTTTCCTAAATAATACATCCTTCATATATATATATACACATTTAGTGTCAGTTTTTCTTATATTCCTGTTTCACTTGTAAGTTTATGAAAAATATTGTTAATGAGTAGGAAATGCTCAAATTGTAAATATGTGTAATTCAGAGTTGTTGAAGCAGCTGCTTCACTAAAGTTAAACATTGTGAGAACCAACACAATGAGTTATTTTTATATATTTGGCTTCCAGTTGATACAAAAAAATTCTGCAATATAAAACAAAAATACTCCTGGTACATATTGCACAAGTCCTGTGTGTGTCTGAACCGCAAACACACCTTCATGATGGTTATTATACCATTTAACCACTCAACCCTTCACTGCACATCTTCCATGACCTATAGAACCAGTTTCAAATTCATCCAAAGGTTTCGATCATTTGAACTTCATTCCATTAGATTTAATTGCTAAGCCTATTTTGGGTAGATATGCATCATGAGAGTCTCATGGAGTCATGGTTACTGTCCTAACAATATGACATGTCATAGGTAACCCTCCAGTCGTCCTCCAGACACTCAGTCACAGTTTCACTGGATGACGAGACATTGAATACTTTACTACTGAAGAATTGTGATTAATGTTGAGTTCACTGGAACCAGGAAGAAACCGAATGCAGCCTGAAGCATTCTGGAAATGACTTAACGTCATGACCGCTGTGTACTATACAAGGCCTAAAAAGGTATAAAAGGTATAAAGCTATAAAAGTAAAACGTTTTAAAGGTATTGGGGTTATCTGGAGTTCTTTAAATACCGGCGACATATTTCTGCTGCATGGTTTCACTGAGAGGAAAGAATTATAAACATGAAGCTGTTGGAGACGTCACCCTGACGACACTCACACACACACACACACACACACACACACACACCCTGAATGTGGGTTCTGTGAGTTGATCTCAAAGTGATGCATGATGAAAGTCTGTGACTAAGAAAAAAACAGGTTTCGTCTCCACTGGTCTCCACCCGGCCCCCACTGGTCTCCACTGGTCTCTACTGGTCTCCTCTTGTCTCTACTAGTCTCTACTGGTTATTACCAGTAACTAATGGTCTATACTGGTCTCCACTAGTCTCTACTGGTTTCCACCAGTCTCTACTGGTCTCCACTGGTCTCTACTGGTCTCTACCAGTCTCCACCGGTTCCTAATGGTCCCTACTGGTTTACCCTTTCCCTCACAATTACATTGAGCTCTTTTGGTAGCCCTGGTGACCAATTGGACCAGACCATTTCAAAGTCAGTTTATGTATCACAACATATGTTTTACTAACATCTATCGATGCACCCACATTCAGACTTCTATAAATACAGTGCATTATAAATGCAGAATGCTATTTAAACTAGAGAGGGCACTCGGTATCTCACATACCTTTGCATATCACAAGATTGGGCATTGAATTTTGAACATTTTGGCATTAGTTGCATACCAATTGGATAAAAATTGACCGCGCTATAGTAAAAAGAAGATGTTGACCTTGATCTTTGACCCGATTGATGCCAAAATCTAATCAAATGGTCCCCGGATAATAACCAATCATCCCACCAAATGTCATGCGATTCGGTTTAATACGTTTTTTACTTGTGCGAATAACACGCACGCATGCATACAAATACACGGCGATCAAAACATTACCTTTGCATTTTCAATGCAGAGGTAATAAACGGAGCAACACATAAACACATATGCTTCCCCCCTACTCGCTTCCTCCAGTTGGTTTGTCCCAGAACTACAAATAGGTGGTCGGGTCTCCTGGTATCACCTCCTCAACTCCTCACCTCTGCCCCTCTGCTCCTCTGCTCCTCTGGCCTCCTGTAACTGTCTCTGGCCTCCTGCAGGAGTTAGGCTCCGCCCCCCTGCGTGATGTGGGTCACTGTTGTGTGTTAATTGTGATTAAAGACTGATTGTCGGCAGCTGGTCGGCAGCCCGATGCCGTGTGCACCGGACTACGTGCGGGACGGGGCAGCCTCTCAGAGGCCCCGCCCACAAACAGGTCACTTGTTTATTTCTGTTCATATTGTTTGTGTTCAGTCATTCTGTTGCTTTGTTTTTTGTTGACTTGTTTACCAGCCAAACTGATCTGAGGACAGCTATATAAACATACATTTATTTTTATATTTACTGTTTATTGTATATTTATTGCTGATTGTTGTTAATTTGATTGTTTATTGTTGCACTATCCGCCATGACACATTCCTTGTATGTGTAAATATACAATAAAAGGTATCAAATATGATTTAAGTAGATTTTATAAAAATAAGTATCATTCCTACAATATTCCATTAGTTTGAAATGTATCAACATTTCCACTTCTCTTCTTTCAATGTGAATATATAAATAATCTAATAACAAGCTCTACTGTAAGACGTTAAACACTCATCTGTGATCCGTAACTCGATAACCATGAAGGGTTATCGGCTGCACAGCGCCACGTCCTCATCTTCCCTCTGTGTGTGATTGGTCGGATCTGAGAGGGGGCTGGGCCTCCTGAGAGAGTTCTGACCGGACCACTTCCCCTGTGTGTGATTGGTCGGCTCTGAGAGGGGGCGGGGCCTCTTGGGAGAGCTCTGACCAGACCACTTCCTGCCTCTGAATCACAGTTCGCCTCTAAGAGGAAAACCTCTGCAGGCACGCCGCTTCCTGGAAACCTCTACAGGTCAAAGGTCACCTGACTCAATGAGTCCTGAAGAGGGTTATGAAATAGAGACACAATTTATGTTGTATGATGAACCTCTCCACACACACACACTCACACACACACCTGTACAACACACACATACATTTGTACACAAAAACACACACTTGTACATAAACACTTGTACAAACACACATACACACTTGTACACAAACACTTCCTCACACACACACACACACACACGTGTACAAACACACACACACACACAAACACCACTACAAAATCACACGTGTACACACACACCTGTACACACTCTCTGAGCTAACGTTAGATCTCAAACCTTCATTCTTTACTCACCTGAGGACTCACTATCAATCCATGACAACCGTTTGTGTGTGTGTGTGCGTGTGTGTGTGTGTGTGTGTGTGTGTGAGTGTATGTGTGTGTGTCACTACACACTGAAAAATAAAATGTTAAATGTCCCTAAGCCCCGCCCCCTTAACCTGTCACTCAACACAGATCAGCTGTGACTAGGCACAAAAGGTCTCTGACAATAATAAAGAAATTAAATAAAAAATACTAATACTAATTAAAATAAATAAAAACAGGAACAAAATACCAATGTTACTTAATCAAATTTAGATTTTGAGGATTAATAAAGTCTGATGTTATATGACTAACCATGGCTAATGAAGTGTTTGTGTGTGTGTGTGACACACCGAGGCATGTTCTGACACACACACTTTCACTGTCTCGTATTAGTGTGTGTTGGTTTTCTCAGACTGAATGAGGAATTAGCCCAATAACCCCCCCCCCCCCACACACACACACACACACACACACACACACATACACACACACACTGTTGAATGTTGATACTACACACCATGGTGAAAGACGGACTCACAAACACACAGTTTACACATTTATTTTAAATTTTCTGATTCACGACATTTAAACATTTCTTGCACAATATAAAAAAAAGCATATTTACAAATGTTTACAAAATATACAAAATGTTCATAGATATGGTTTATATTCTTCTCCTCCTGCCCCTCCTCCTCCAGGAGGAAGTGGTTGTCTCCAAAAGGCCTTTGGAGATTTCAAGAGTTTTAAGGTTCTCAGATTCTCCTCCAGGGGGAGCCAACACTCATTATTTCACTACACGAGAACCCAGAAGTCAGGAGTCAGAGGTCAGGGGTACAAGGTCAGAGGTCAGAGGCCACGCTGATGGAACTGAGAGGTTCCAGTTGGTAGAGTCTGGATCCACATGTCAGACTGATGACGTCACGCCACCACACACTCCAGCTGAGTCTCTGAAGCTCCGCCCACCATCTGGATCCTCCAAGGCTCCTCCCCCGTCCCTCCCTGAACCGAGCACAGGCCTCTCTCTCCCTGCTGGGGGTGGGGCACTGCCATGTCCTGGTTCTGGTTCTGGTTTTGGAGCTCTGCGAGCGGAACAGCAGGGACAATATTTATTAAAGTTAACATTCGTAGTTAAATTTACAGAAAAGTTCTGTATTCCAGAACAAAAACAACAACACGCTTTACACAGGTGGATCTACCTGTATCCACCTGTGTATTACCTGTGTATCTACCTGTGTATTTACCTGTGTATTACCTGTGTATCTACCTGTGTATTTACCTGTGTATCTACCTGTGTATTTACCAGTGTAACATTATTCTATTTTTATTTTTAAATGAATTGAACTAAAAAAACATTCAGCAAAGCTAAACATAACTAAGCATGTCTCTTTGTGACCTCATCCCCTTGCCTCTTTGTCTCCTCGCCTCCTCTCCTCTTCAACAGACTAGGTGTCAGTGAGCTACCTGTGCAGGTGTGCGTCTCCTCCGTGTAGATCTGCAGGAACACGAGAGAGCAGAGGAGCAGCAGCCAGCGGCGCGCCGAGTCCGGGTCCTCCCTCTGGGGGGGCCTCTGGGACCTGGAGGCCGGGTACAGGACCCGACGGGGCCGCCGGGGGGAGGAGGAGGAGCAGGAGGAGGAGGAGGTGATGGTTTCCAAAGGCCCCAGGACCTCAGGTGGCAGTCTGCAAGAGGAGGAGGAGGAGGAGCAGTAGGAGGAGGAGGAGGAGGAGGAGGAAGAGGAGGAAGAGGAGGAGGACATGGTGGTCTCTCTGCAGCAGCCGCAGATTCTTCTCTTTTTTCCTTCTTCTCTCATTTAATTCTCCTTTTCTCCTTTCAGGAAGTTGTTATTCACCTCCTCTCTGCTTCAGCACTCTGCTCCTTAAATCATGAGGAGGAGGTGTCACCAGGTAAGCCCCGCCCACCTCTAGAGCTATTGTTGTTTATTGTTGCTTTGAAAAGTACTTTTTGACACACAACCAAGGAAACATCTCCTTTCCCCCTCCCCAAGGAAACACTGGGAAACAGGAGGACCTCCCCCCAGCTCACTGGACCAACTCATTGACGTTCGCAGAGTGTTTCTTTCCAGACGCCCGGCTGGTGGTCCAGATGCTCCTTGAGGTTCCCGTCGTTGACCCAGAGGGGGAACCAGGAACCAGGAATCAGGAATCAGGAACCTGTTGGTCGGACGTGACCGACAGGAGGAAAGTGATGACTTTATTATGATGAAAGACGAGTCAGATGAACTCCTGAGGAGTCGACCACAGAGGTTACGTAACGTCTGAGCTCACGGACCGCGCCGTGCATCACTTCCTGTCGGGGAGACTTCACAGGAATCTTCTGTTGTTGTGTTGTCACGGCAACAGAACCACACTCGTTTTCACGCCTCTTCTTAACAAGGCTCGGCCTCCTCCTGCACGCAGCACGTCGGGGCTTGAGAAGCTTTCTGACTTTGTAATAACCTGCGTTGGATTGTTTGATCTCTGCCGCCGACGCCCTGCGGAAGGACTCCAGGAACTCACTTTGCCTCCCAGGGAGCTCAGAGCTGGATTCGGTGTCGGGGGTTTGGCTCCGCGCCCGATGAACCAATTATTCTGATTCATGAATTTAAATTGAGGAATTTCATCATAATTAAATTCAGTAGATATTAAAACACCCACACGATCTAAAAGAGATGCTCCCTTCTGAGGAATGTGCACCTTGTTTTAACAAGGTGCACATCTTCTCGTTTCCACCCTCAGAAACACAGGTAGCGGCGCAAAACTCTGCCTGTCTGACCGACATCTCTCAGTGGATGTCTGCACACCACCTGAAGATCAACCCTGACAAGACCGAGCTACTGTTCCTTCCAGGGAAAGGTTCCCCCACTCACGACCTGACTATCACCTTCAACAGCTCTGTGTTGGCCCCTACCCTGACTGCCAGGAGCCTCGGGGTGACGCTAGACAGTCAACTCTCCCTGACGGCCAACATCACTGCGACATCGCGTTCCTGTAGGTACATGCTGCACAACATCTGGAGAATACGACCTCTTCTTACCCAGAAGGCGGCGCAGGTTCTGGTCCAGGCTCTGGCCTCGACTACTGCAACTCCCTTCTGGCTGGTCTACCTGCTAAGGCCATCCGGCCTCTGCAGCTCATCCAGAATGCAGCAGCTCGACTGGTCTTCAGCTTCCCGAAATTCACCCACATCACTCCGCTCCTCCGCTCTCTTCACTGGCTACCGGTGGAGCAGCATCCGCTTCAAAACATTGGTTCTGGCGTACCATGCTCTGAACGGATCGGGCTCCGTCTACATCCGGGATGTGGTCACACCGTACACCCCGGCACGTTCGCTCCGCTCGGCAACAGCCAACCGACTTGTGACTCCGTCACCTCGAGCTAACCACTCTACATCCAGACTGTTTGCTGTCCTGGCTCCTCAGTGGTGGAACCAGCTCCCCACTGACATCAGGACAGCAGAAAGTCTCTACATCTTCCGCCGAAAACTGAAAACGCACCTTTTTCGATTATATCTGATTAAAACACAGATTAGCACTTCAATGGCACTTAAATGGCTCTTACTTTTGGTACTTTTGTAGTTCGACTTACTTAAAGAAATGTTACTTTCAGTATTCTTGTTGTTCTTAGTTTGTACTCTTGGTTGATGCACTTATTGTAAGTCGCTTTGGATAAAAGCATCTGCTAAATGACATGTAATGTAATGTAATGTAACCTGAGGGACCCGGTCTGAGGGGCACAGTCCCAATTGATCTCTGGTCTCAAGTGGTCTCTGGTCTCTGGTCTCTGGTCTCTGGTCTCTGTGTCATGTCTCTGGTCTCTGGTCTCTGGTCTCTGGTCTCTGTGTCATGTCTCTGGTCTCTGGTCTCTGGTTTCTGGTCTCTGGGCTCTGGTCTCTGATCTCTGCTCTCAGGTGGAGGTTTGCGATGTACTCAGTTTAGTGTCCTTCGGTAGTTAACGGGCAGTCGGTGGATGTCTGAATCAATCAAAGGTTTATAGGAAATGTTCATCACTTAAACCACGAGATCAGAACCAGAAACCCAAAATATGACAAAACACGCATCAGAGTACTCGATGAGGCGTGAACACAGTGATTAACCAACACATCCTTAACTTAACCCAAAGAAAGTTGGGCCAGGTCAACTAAAGGACTGAGGCTCAGTGGTGAGCGGGTCGTCCTCAAGTGCATACAGGTGCACCCTGCATGGTAGCTCCTCCCATCAGTGTTTGAATGCGTGATGATGTCAAGTGACAGCTGTGATTGACAGACTAACTACATTCATGGCATTCATTGACAACAATACAAAGAGAAATAATAAAAGCGGCTTAAAAAATACCAGGTAACCGACGACCTGCGTCCATCAGGACGTTGCGCTTGAGGTCTGAATACCTGGCGTGTCTGCAGGTGTAATTTGAGGCTGACATGACAACTGTGGAAACAAACAGCGGACACTTCCTTTCATGTTTGTAAGAGCATCGTTCAGGAGTTATTTCTATACACGCCTCTCCTTCTGGAGCCTGAGGCCTGTTGATCTGTTGCTGCTGCAAACAACACAACACACCCCTGATGCTGCTGTTAATGCTACCGCTACTGTTAGTACTGCTAATGCTACTGCTACTGTTACTACTACTACTACTACTACTACTACTACTACTACTACTACTACTACTACTACTACTACTACTATTGCTACGACTACTACTGCTGCTGTTTCTACTGCTGGAACTACTACTGCTACTTCTACTACTAATATTGCTACTGCTGCCACGACTATTGCTACTGCTAGTACTGCTACTGCTACTGTATAGGGTGACCAGATTTGAGTTTGAGCGATTAACATCTTTCTTATTCTGCCTGTCTTGTGATATACATGCCTAAAAGGGGGATTTTGTGTATCTGGCAACACTGAGATCAGTCGACCAATGACTGTTCAGGTGGAATGTACGGGAGATATCATTTACAAAACTTGTAGGGGGTAAATACTAGTTTGTGAGAACCCAGAGAAACACAAATACCCGACGAAGCAAAATCCCGGACGTTTTTGGAATCCCTGCCGGACGCTTTTTTTTGTCTCAAAAAGAGGACATGTCCGGGGGAAACCGGACATCTGGTCACCCTAGTTAAATGTCACCATCCATCTCTGAAACACATAGAAGCAAAACACCTCAAACAAACATGGACGTTCTTCCTCCGTCTGACGCAGTGTGTTGTGTCTCGTCAGTAATTGGAGTCGTTGAATGTGAGCATGTCACACAGGAATCATTGTGGTGACATGAACTACCAGACTGGTTCCCATTGTGCTCCTTGGCCTGCGATTACTGGCTGATACGCGTATAGCTTTTCCTTTGTCGTCCCTGACGTGTACTTTTAAATTCTTCAGACGTAAAAGAGGCCATGTCCTAAAGGGAACCCCACCCAGAGACAAAAATAAAGTCTCACACGTTGTCACTTCATTGCATGACGTCTTCTTCGTACTGACACTTTATATGTTTGTGTTTATCTGCACCTGCAGCCAAATAATCACTTTGGGATTTGTGAAGTTAGCTAAAGTGAAAGCGCAACGACTCCAAACCGTATGACTCATACACGACCGTTCAAACGTTTGGGGTCACATAGAAGTGCAGATGAAAACAGTTATGCTGGTGAGAGAAGCTATAAAATTGGCCTTCTTTTGAGCGGCAAGTTTGAAGAAAAACATTAATATTTACATTAAAAATCATTATTTATAACCTTGTCAATGTCTTGACTATCTTTCTATTCATTTGATGAATAAAAGTGTGAGTTTGAATGGAAAACACCAAATTGTCTGCGTGACCCCAAATTTTTCAACGGTCGTGTATATTTTCTCAACGATGTTTTAGGATTATTTCGGATTTTCGGTTATTTTCGACATCTTGCTGCATTTTGCTTTCATGCTGCTGTTAACGATCTTTTGTTCCACGTCTAAGTACGATTAAAAAGAGCTGAAATGATCTGCAGAATAAATGCTGACGTGACAACAGCAGCATCTGGAAACACAGTTTTCATCTGGTTGTCACATAAGAAACGTTAGAATATGAAATGAGCATCTTTAATTCATCATTTTAGGAATAAAGTTTATGGTTTTGGTTTAATTAAAAGCTGACGGCCTCGGCTCGTCTTCTTCCTCAACGCCCTCCTTGTGTCTCCCTCCATCTCACGGATAAACATACTGCTCTCCCTTTTCATGCAAAGAGCACATTATTTGTGTTTTGAAGACGTCTTCCTCGAGCCCTGAACTTTGCGGGCTGCATACAGGCAGAGGTACAAGAAGTGCAAGAAGTGCAAGAAGTATCAAAATAACTGACTGTACATAAAGCTGTCCTCAGGTGTCCTGTTAGACGGAACATTGACGTTGGAAGAGTTCTATGAGATGCTAGGAGTTTCCCCCTGGTGGTCAGGAGAGAGTATGCAGCGGTAATGAAAATATATTTGAGTCATAAATGATGTATTATTATTATAGATTCAAGGAATTTAAATGAGCTCCATGTTTTTAAAAATGATAAACACATTAATGTGTCAATAATTTACATTATTCTACATAATGAGTACTTTGGAGAGAAAACAGGTCACACATGAAGCATACACAACCAGAGGAGTCGCCCCCTGGTGGTCAGGCGTGTGTGAGGGCAAACCAATAATAAAGAGAAACACTTTTATGTCCCTTTGTGTGTCGGCTCAGTATTATTAGAGCGGTGGGTTTGGTGGTCTGGAAAGATACAAACATTTATATTATATAACATATACATTATATTATTATATACATTATATTACTTTTACTACTAGTCAGGGTCGCCGGATATTATGTGATGAACAGTTTATTTTTAGAAAGAGACACTTTTTTTAGGAGCTGCTATTAATCATTATATTACATTATATTATAGAATACTATATGATATCCTAATATACTATATAAAATACTATTAAGTTATATTAAATCATATATAATAGAACATTTCTATTAGTTCATTTGTAATGGAAATAACTTTCCAAAAAGGGTTGTATCAATGTAATAAAATATTATATGTTAGAACTGTTTATTTACAGTTAATTTGTGATATAGCCAAACGGTTCTCCGCGATGCACCTCTAGAACAGTTCCTCTAATGTTTGAACCCCATCTTCAGGGAATTGATGGAGGGGCGGTCAATACAGGCCGACACCATCAAGACCGAGACGCAGGACCTGGTCCGGGAGGAGCGGGCCTGGTACGGAGCACTCCAAGAGGAGGTCCAGTCCCTGGTGGAGCCGAACAAGGTTTTGTGGACCAAGAAAGGGGAACTGAAGGACCAGAAGGTTCTGCTCCTCGGCGAGATGGACGGACTTAGGACCGACTTGGAGGAACTTGGGTACCAGAACTTCACCTTTATAAGTACTATGTCAAGGTACTTCTAGTCCTCTACACCTCAGAGATACATGTTGTACTTTTACTGGACTACATGTTGTTCATCACCTCCTTTAGGAGTTGAAGCATTGGAGGAAGAGGAGTCAAAAGCCGAAGGTGAAGCTGAAGGATTGTAGCTCCAACCACAAAGACTTGCTGGAGGAGGAAAAGGCTCTCGGGTAAAAGTTGTTTTCCTCTTTAAGTTGCATTTGAAGAGCACAACAGTCAAGACTGTTAAATTGTGTAAATCAGATGCATGGGGCGTTTGGAACCAGAGACCTCAGTCAAACACTTCAGTCCTAAGCTCCGCCCCTAAGTCCCTGACCTCTGAGGAGCGGCGTCAGAAAACCTCCCAGGCGGTCCAGCTGAGGGCCGAGCTCCAGGGGCACCGGAGAATCAGGAGGCAGCTGGAGGCCGGCATGCGGGAAGCCGTCTCCGTCCTCAGAGACCTGACAGATCCGTTGTTCCTGGTGACGCGCTACAGACCAGGAGACCTGGGCTTCGTGCCCCGGCCCACGTGGGACCAGAGACCCTCCGTCTGCAGGTCCGCCAGGAAGTAGTTCTTCAGGTCCTCGTCCACAAGACGTCCTCCCAGTGGGCTTGAGACACAGCTCTCATCCAGAGGCCTTCGTCACCTTAGACTGCTGAACCAGATCCAGTCCACAGAAAGACAGATGGATGCTTTTTAATATCAAATCAAAGACACAGCTGAATCTACGACCTGCTATATTAATGTAAAGTTCTTCAAACCAAGAACATCCTCACGCTGAGAAACTTCTTTTACTTCATGCATGACAGAAATGATTTGCTGGTTGTCAAACTAGATTTCAAATGTTTGAAGTCAGTAAAGTCTTTTGGAAACCGTAACGTCTTCCCGGGAAACCCCGTTTTCATGGATGAGGACAACAGAGGCCGCAGGACAGGTTCTTCCTGTTGACCTTTGTCAACCAATACAAGTCACACCAAGGAGGTCTTTGTGCAAGAGGAGGAGGAATACATCTCACTATGAGTTCTTATACAGAAGGTTGTGCTTTAAAGGGGCTGAAGGTCCTGGGCAGTCCTCAGTAGACGACTTGCTCAGTACAGTAGTGCTCCTCTGTAGACGGCACCGCTGTAAAGAATCTGTTACCTTTGATCAGGACTGACTCCATGTAACACACTGAACAGATGTGGAAGGAGTACCCTCAAGCAGGCTTCAGGTTTCTACACCAGCTTCCACGTTAGTTGATGCAACATCACCACCTGCTGCTGAAACTCGGACTCTTTTCTTTAAGCCAGCAAAAAACATGAGAAAATCAATTAAAAAAATGAATTTATTTTAAGTTGAACAGGAGGCAAACATGGCAACAGTGCAAGCTTTGCTAAAACTGTTTAAAAATATATAAAAAAAGATTTATTTTACATTCCAAAAAAGGGTAAAAACCTGTCCCAGCCTAAAAACACAAAGGTCAAAGGTCACGCAATTAAAACTATTCTCCAGACGGTGAATCTTCAGCACGTTTGATTTGCAAGTCAAAGTGTTTGGTGGGGATTGATTGTTCAGGCGGGCACAACAACAACAAACTGGTGACGGGTTACCGGTTGAATTGATGTAATTAAAAAATACGACCTCTGCTTTTTTAAAAGGAAACGTTGTCCATGCAGATCGTTAGACTTCTGCCTCCACCAACGACAACATATATATTTAAATACACATATATAATTAAATACACTTAATTATTAATTTTTTTAAAGGACCAAATGAAGTGTAACGCGTCTTTACAGACTCTCTGCGACGGGTAAATATTAAATAAAAAAAAGAACTCCCTCCAGGCCGGAGAGTCGTTTTACAGCCCGTTTACAGTCTGGTTTACAGCCTGGTGACCAGCAGGAAGTAAACATAAAGTGCTGTAGACGGAGGGCGTGAACTAGAGATTACAGGTCGTATTAATATTCTAGGCCAGGAGGTTTCAATACGGATTCATGAGCATGGAAAGAAACAGTCAGATTACAGCCTCCAGGGTCTCCGAGTCTGGTACAATGAACCCTCCATCGGCCGCCTGGTTCACAGCCGGCTCAACTCTAGTCTAGTTAAACTCTAGTTTTAGTCTAGTTAAACTCTCGTCTAGTCCTGGTCTAGTACGTCTCAACTCAAGTTCCAGTCCAATGCCGGCTCTCGTCTAGTTCTAGGCCGGCTGAACTCTAGCCCTGTTCCAGTCTAGTTGAACTCTTGTCATCATTGTGCAACAGCAAAGCCAAGGCGTAAAAAAGTGATTCTGTTCAGCTCCGTTTTCCTTGTTGAGCATCTAAAGATGAAAGTGATTAAAGTGTCAGGTGACAGTCAGGTGACAGTCAGGTGACCCCCCCCCCTTCACATCTGGATCGGGCTCCTCCTCCTGCCGGCAGCGGTTGCTCATCAACAGCCTCCCGCTGGTGGACCGTTTCTGGCTCATCAGGCGTAGTTGTAGATGAAGAGGAAGACGACGATGCCCGTCAGCATCAGCATCATCACCACCACGGACGTCTGGAAGAGGATGCGGCAGCCGGGCCTCGCCATCAGGAGGAACACGGCGTCACCCGGCCCGGGTGCCACCGGGTCGGGGGCCACGGCCGGCGGGCTGGGAAGCCCCACGTCCAGAGAGCTCTGACCCCACCTACGGTGACTTTCAGATGACCTTTAGGAGAAACGGAGACAGTCATTGATCAATTGATATTTTTTTTATGTATGGAACAATTCGAAGAGCGTTATCGGGAGAGAAGCTCAGAGCTCCGCCCACCTTTTGACCTGCAGCTTCCCCTTGCTGCGCAGGAAGCGGACACTGTAGACTCTTTGCATGGCGGCCGGCAGGTACGACATCATGTCCGAGTTGGTGGCGAGTCTCGGCAGGCCGAGGGCCGGCAGCGCCGTGAGGCCGCGGCACAGCGGGCACTGGATGGCGTCGGGCTCGGCCGACTTGACGTTGATGCGCGCCAGGCACTCCAGGCAGAAGGTGTGCATGCACTGCAGCACCTTGGGGCAGCGGAACACGTTGTTGAACTGGCTGAAGCAGACTGAGCACTCCAGGTCTGGACCGGCGTCCGGGGAGCAGCCGGTCGGGGGAGGGGACAGGCGGAGGTCCGGGGACGGGACGATGACGGACACCTGGCAGGAGGGGGGCGGGGCGGGGTACGCCGTCGGCCTGGGGAGCGAAACCAGGCTGGACTGAGACCAGGACCGGAAGACGAAGCCCGAGAGTGCCGACGGGTCCGCGGGGAGGCCTCCGTGTTGGCCCGGTGAGGCCCGGTAGTGAGGCACCGCTCGGCTCAGAACCGTCACAGAGCTGTGGCTCGTCTGGATGACAGCGGGAGACGTCGGGGTGAGCGACAGAGAGGCATGATGGGAAATGTTGTTGTGGCCCATCGGTGAATATGGAGGCGGTGTTGCGTCGACGTCGGGATTCATGAATGGACGGAGGAGGAGGAGGGAGTGAGAACGAAGAAGAGCGACGCCGCGAGGAGACAAAAAGATAGAGTCTACAGCCGTCACATGGAGGATGATGAAGAAATGATGAAGACGCTCCTGGTGCAGCCTCCGTCTAGGAAGAAAAGACGGACAACAATCCGGATTTACTATAATAAATCACCTCTGGCCAGATGCTCCTCTAACTGAACATCAATAACACTCGCATCGCTTCACAGTCACTTCCCATTTACTGGTTGTAAAAAAAAGAAAAAAGGAAAGATGGCGACGAAAGCAATATAGTAGACTTGAGGCAAGTTGGAAGATCAGACGGATCTCTCAAACCTCCTGGGATGAGAAACGCTCCAGCTCATCTTGTCCCACATGGAGTGGAAGTCTGACCTTTAACGTCCATGAAGCTTCTTTGGTTGTCAGTCAAACTGGAGCTGTGTGTCATCAACAGTCTGCTTCTTAGTGACAAACATAGATTTACATTTTTCAGCAAATCAACATCTCTCCAACACTGAACCTCAAAGCCTGAACCTCACAACCTCCCCTAACCCTGATACTTGTCTAACCTCACAACCCTGAACCTCATTGAGTTGAAGCACCTTTAAATGAGTACCGACCCAAAGACACGGCTCCAGAGTCTAAAACGAGGCACCAGACATCCGGAACGCGTTCCTCATCTCCGAAGCTGAACAGAAGCTCACTTCAGGAGGACTCCCCTCCACACGAGGAGGAGCTGCAGGCAGCGACAGTTCCAGTCCAACTGGCTCCAACGGCGGACGCATTTGCATCTTCCGGTTTACTTTAAGAACGCAAATAACATGCAAAACACTTCTTAGCTCGAAGCGCCTGCAGCGCTACTCTCCACCAGCAGGGGTACAAACGCCCCAGAAAGAGGCTCAGAAGTCACTTGGTTTTAACATGATTCATCATAGTGAATCAATATGTAGCTGCATGCTCATAGACCCCTGATCTCTCGAGGACCAGAGAACCATCTCAGACATTTTAACACAGAGTATATATTAAGAACACTTGGTCCTCTGGTGTTTTCTTTGAGTAGATGTAGAATTATTGGGCTCAAAAACGAGCAGATGTGGAGATGTGACGACTACTTTCTGTCTGGCCTCAAGCAGGAGAGCAGAACCGGGTTCAGGAGAAGGAAGAGTGGAGGATCAGGACCAGGTTTTTCCTGGTTTAACAGCTAACCACACAAACCCTCCAAACGAGCCCGCCGCATAGAAGAGTCAACTTCAAGTTCAAAACAGAGTAAATTATTAAATTCATTAAAATTCGATTGACATTTGTTAAATTATTATTAACAGGGGTTTGATAGTTTGTAAACCAAAGACTATGCAACGGTCAGGCAACTTACAATTTAAAACTGTCAATCACTAAGAGATAAATAGGTATGAAGGGTCTAAACTACTGGTGTGTTCATGAGATACAGCACGAGGCAGCAGGAAGCGGCTTTAACTTTTACTTCAACTTGTACTGCCGTCGAGGCCAAACAGTTGTCCTTGATCAATAATCATGCAGTTTACTTCCAGAAGCTCCTGATGTGTAGCGTACCTCCTGATGTTAAAGACAGCAGAGCTCCGCGCGCGCGCCTTCACAGACCAATACACGGGTAAACCGTCGGTGCGCACGTGCAGAACCACGCCTTACCGGTCACGATCCCCGGTAAAGGATGCTCGCTATACCGTCGTCAACGGACCGGGTTCTCACGCAGACCCTGCAGGACTTCAGGGGTTCGGTGGACGCGTCTCGGCCTCAACGTCCCTCTTCCCCGCGCACGCGACCAGCTGAGTGAACGACGAGGAAACGGATCAGTCAAATCAGCTGGCGGCCGGTTGCGGGCCGCGGGAGGAACACACCTGAGGAAGGTGAGGCTGATTACCGGGGAGCGGAACGCTATGTTTTACATATATATATATATTTACACGTGTATTAAATACATATATGTGTGTATATATATATAATACATATTTATGTATAAATATATACATAAAAAATATAAAGATATAATATATTAAATACATATTATATTTTGTATCTATTTATATATATATATATATATATATATATATATATATATATATATATATATATATATATATATATATATGACAAATGTATAAATAATATATTATAAATATATACTATTTTTTATATATTTGTATTATATATATATATTTATGTATAAATATATATTTGTCTATAATATATATATATATCAAATATATTTTGCTACACCTGTTGCTTAATTGTAAGAAAAAATGCTTAAAATGTAACAGGATTAACTGCACTTCAGAATATTATTTAAAAATAAATAATAATAATAATAAATGGGCTCAGTGGTAGAGCGAGAACGTCTTTTAATCAGATGATTACACGTGTATTAAATAAATATATGTATGTATATTATTATTTTTATTATTTTATTTATTCAACCAGGAAATGCCTCATTGAGATTAAAAATCTCCTTTACAAGAGTGTCCTGGCCAAGACGGTAGCAGTAACACGTCACACAAAGTTTCAGACAGGATAACATAAAACAGTGACAGACAATATAAAAAAAAAGAACAAAATCACAGCATGAAATAAAAACCCCAAAAAACTAAGACTCAAGTCAACACGACCATCTTACACAGGAGCACATACCTCCATCATAGAAAACATTTACAATTAGATGAATTTCCCTCCAATTCTTTTAATCTATTTTTAAAAACACCTAAAGAGACCGGTTCCCGGAGACCCAGGTCAGTCTGCAGCAAATTACAAGCCGCAGGAGCAGCAAACCTAAAACCTCTCTTTCCCATTTCCAAACGGACGTTAGGGACAGAGAGCAAGAGGAGGCCTTGAGCGTAGGTCACAGAGCGAAGATGGTAGCTTCCAGGGTCTTTCAGATTAATTAGCGTACAGAGATATGATGGAAGTACATGTAGACATGCCAATGATTTTTTCTACGGATGGACAGAGGTGTCCAACCAACCCTAGCATACAGGGAGCAATGATGAGTCAGAGCCTTAAGATTAGTGATGAACCTCAGTGCTCCATGGTACACCCCGGCACGTTCGCTCCGCTCGGCAACAGCCAACCGACTTGTGACTCCGTCACCTCGAGCTAATCACTCTACATCCAGACTGTTTGCTGTCCTGCTCCTCAGTGGTGGAACGAGCTGCCCACTGACATCAAGACAGCAGAAAACTGAAAACGCACCTTTTCCGACTATATCTGGATTAATCACAGACTTGCACTTTAGTAGCACTTGAATGGCTCTTATTATGGTACTTTTGTAGTTTGACTATGATGAGGAAATGTTACTTTCTGTATTCTTGTTGTTCTTAGTTTGTACTCTAGGTTGAAATGCACTTATTGTAAGTCGCTTTGGATAAAAGCGTCTGCTAAATGACATGTAATGTAATGTAATAATACACAGTATCTAAGGATTGAAGGCATTGAGAAGAAGCATGCATATATAAGACATCACCATAATCAATCACAGGCATAAAAGTAGCAGCAACAAGTCTCTTTTTAGCATCAAAAGAAAAGCAACACTTATTCCGGAAATAGAAACCCAGCCTCACTTTCAACTTCTTCACAAGTTGCTGAATGTGAGGTTTAAAAGAGAGAGAATCATCAATCAAGAATCCCAGGTATTTATATGATGATACAGACTCAATCACATTGCCTTGAGATGTAATCATAGCTGGAAGGTTTAATGGCTTTGGTTTTGAGTTTGTAAACATCATCAACTTCATTTTATCAGGATTCAACATTAATTTCAACTCATTAAAATTGTGTTGCACAGTATCAAAGGCTGTTTGCAAGTATAAGAGAGCCTGATGCTGTGTAGGAGCAGAGCAGTAAATTACAGTATTGTCTGCATAAAAATGAAAATTGGCATTTGGCACATTTTGACCGATGCTGTTGATATAAATTGTGAACAAAAGTGGTCCAAGGGCCGAGCCCTGGGGCACACCTTTTATTACATCAAGAGGACTAGAGGTGATGCCTTCAGCCTGAACACACTGTGATCTGTTTGACAAATAATCTTCAAAACAACAGACAGCTTGTTTTGACAGTCCAATAGCAAGAAGTCTCTGCATCATTACTGCATGATCGACAGTGTCGAAGGCCTTGGACAAGTCAATAAAAAGGGCTGCACAGTGGTGTTTATTGTCCAAGAATGCAATAAAATCATTTACTACCTTTAATGCTGCTGTGGTTGTACTATGTTTTTTCCTAAAACCTGATTGATAGACAGATAAAATATTGTTTATATATATATTATATATTATATATGCACATTTCTGTATAAATATGTATATATATACATATTTATGTATAAATATATACATAAAAAATATAAAGATATAATATATTAAATACATATTATATTTTGTATCTATTTTTATTTATATATATTTATATATATATATATATATATATATATATATATATATATATCTCAAATTATTTTATATTTGTATATTTACATATATGTATAAATAATATATTATACATATATAATATTTGTTATATATTTGTATTATATATATATGTATAAATATATATTTGTCTATAATATATATATATATATATATATATATTGCTACACCTGTTGCTTAATTGTAAAAAAAAGAATCCCTAAAATGTAACAGGATTAACTGCACTTCAAAATATTATTTAAAAAAAATAATAATAATAATAATAAATGGGCTCAGTGGTAGAGCGAGAACGTCTTTTAATCAGATGATTGGCTGTTCTCTGTCCATTTCCACATTTACTTGGGCAGGACACTTACATCTTAAATGAATCAGGGAATAAAGGAAAAGTCCTGCAGCAGCCTGTCAGCTTCTCTGCTGCTGGTTAAATATAACAGTTTTCCTCCATTGCTTTGGCTCAATTCTTGAAACAGAAATTACATTCTCAAAGCTCTTAGTGCATTTGGTAAATAGCCTATATGGTTCAGCACAACTACATAGATCACCTTCAAAAGGTCATAACTCACCCAAAACAGTTAACTCAAGCTTCAAACCCAAATCAGTTTCTCATAAAAAATAGTCAGTGCCCCCGAAATGAAAACATCCTCGATTTCTGTGGCTTATCTCTCTCTCGAAAAAAAAAAAGGACATTCTCAAAGCTTTAAATAAATTTGCCAAAATAACCTGGATAGTTTAGCAAAACACTATGGCACACCTATCTCTCCCAAAACATACAACTCATCAGTCAAAACAAATTCCTTTTCTCATACAAATAGTCAATGCCCCCAAAATGAAAAGTCCCTCTGTCATTGTTTAAACATTGCAGGTCAAAATGTTTAGATGTTTTGTCAGTATGGCAGTGGACCATAGAAATATCCCCTCATGTGCACAGTTCAATCTTGGCTTAGTCCTTTGACACTGAATGGTTACTGTAGTAGATGTTTTCCTTCCAGAATACTATGTGTATCAAATTCATTCAAGAGGAGCCAACAAGGTTTCACATCACATACTGTATTGCAGTTATACTGCCATGGAAATTGTTACAATAATTGTTACAGTAATTGTAACAGTAATTGTTACAATAATTGTTACAGTAATTGTTACAGTAATTGTTACAGTAATTGTTACAGTAATTGCAAAACAGAAACAGAAAATGTGTACAGCAAAAAATAGTGTCAAACAAAAAGCACATCAAAAATCAAATGAAGTATAGCCTACACTACTGTAACAAAACAGAGTAGGAAAGTACAGCAACGCTGGAGTTCAAAGCTCAAGTTCATCCTCACTCTCCTGCTCATCCTCGCGCTCACGTCTGTCTGGCCACAGATTTGCTAAGTTGCTTTGCAACGGGGGAAGAATCTCTGTGCACGCCGCAACCATCCCCTGCACTGATCAGCTGTGACGTCGACACAAGCAGCATCCATTGCCTGGAGAAGGGACCTCTGGTTTAGAGTCCGATGCTCATGTACTCCTTGATTAGTAAAGTTCTAGTTGCCTCTGAGAATTAAGCCGATGATCCAAGAGATCCATATTCAAGCAATAAGGTAGGAGAGGCAGTACTGTATCGTCAATAAAGTACGTTGTTCAAGGGTGTTGTTAGCAACCCTTGAACAGTACTTTATTGACGTTACAATACTGTCTCGAGTCCCTTATTGCTTTTATAACACGGTCACCAGCGACATTATGAATAGAAAGTAAATAGTAAGCTGCCTTTCAGCACAAAATAGTTGTTGCCAATGAAAGTTATGCATCACATTTCAGTAGCCGAGAGAAAATAGTCCCCTACGTGTGGCTATGCAACAGACAAACAGCATTGTGAACATCACGGTCATTAGCCTGGCTAAAGAAGGGGAGATAGTTAGCTAGTTCTTGCAACATCTCATTAATTCAAATTGCTCATTTTATAAAAGTTGCCTTTAAAATAACAACAATGACAATGGGACACTCTCAATAAAATAATATGTATTAAATGTTTCGTAGGCACTGGGTATATGTTAGCTATACATGCTGTTTACTAAACTATAGTTACGAGCGACTTGGGACTCGATAGACTAACACTCGGCTGTTGTTAAGGTTTACTTATGTTGATTTGGATATCTCCATTAATCGGGCATCCGTGGAAAACGTTTCTCATGTCCTCTTCGTCTCTGATGACATCGCCTCCGACCACTCTTCTCTCTTTGCGGGTGGCTCGGTGTTGGAAGTGCCTTCTCCAGCAAGGATGTCACCTGAATGATCATCTTCGGCTAACCACTCATCCAAAGTCATTCCCCCCAAAAGATCAAAGTTTACACAAAACATGTTTGCTAGTTGTCAAGCTTGAAATGACAACTAACGGTCGCGCAAAAGCTAACAGTTATTTTTAGTGCGCATTGATATGGAACGCTCCCCTTTTAAGGTAAATGTAAACAGGCCGTACAGTACTTTATGGCTCATTAAACCACACCCCGTAACTCACTCTCAACCAATCAGAATGCTTGATTTCATCTACCCGTATTATAATACATTATATACCATGATATTTTTCATGGTATTGTGTGCCTGAACGATTTTGACAGTGGAGTGAAGTTATTTTATTCTGAACCCCTCAGGCGTCAATGATCTGGTGATGTGGTGTTGACCACTTAGACTCGTCACAAAGAGGAAGCTGTCAGAGCGTCACGTGTTCAAAGCAGCTCTTTGAAACACTTCTGAACTTGTTCTCAACTTTCACTTTCATTGTCTTGACGACGGAGCAGCACAGACCTGCAGGTGAGTCTAAAGTGAGCTAATTTCCCGAATGAAGGCTCATCGGCCTCTGTTCATTAGAAGCCATTAACTATATTCATGAGAGGCTATTGACTCTGTTCATTAGAGGCTATTGGCTGTTCATTAGAGGCTGTTGACTGTTCATTAGAGGCTATTGACTCTGTTCATTAGACGCTATTGACTGTTCATTAGAGGCTATTGACTCTGTTCATTAGAGGCTCTTGACTGTTCATTAGAGGCTATTGACTCTGTTCATTAGAAGCTATTGACTGTTCATTAGAGGCTATTGACTCTGTTCATATGTGCACGTATACTTCATGTAATAACATGTATTACATTACATTACATGTCATTTAGCAGACGCTTTTATCCAAAGCGACTTACAATAAGTGCATTTCAACCTAGAGTACAAACTAAGAACAACAAGAATACAGAAAGTAACATTTCCTCAACATAGTCAAACTACAAAAGTACCATAATAAGAGCCATTCAAGTGCTACCAAAGTGCAAGTCTGTGATTAATCCAGATATAGTCGGAAAAGGTGCGTTTTCAGTTTTCGGCGGAAGATGTAGAGACTTTCTGCTGTCCTGATGTCAGTGGGGAGCTGGTTCCACCACTGAGGAGCAGGACAGTAAACAGTCTGGATGTAGAGTGATTAGCTCGAGGTGACGGAGTCACAAGTCGGTTGGCTGTTGCGGAGCGGAGCGAACGTGCTGGGGTGTACGGTGTGACCACATCCCGGATGTAGACGGGGCCCGATCCGTTCAGAGCACGTTACGCCAGAACCAATGTTTTGAAGCGGATGCGGGCCGCCACCGGTAGCCATTGAAGAGAGCGGAGGAGCGGAGTGGTGTGGGTGAATTTCGGGAGGCTGAAGACCAGTCGAGCTGCTGCATTCTGGATGAGCTGCAGAGGCCGGATGGCCTTAGCAGGTCGACCAGCCAGAAGGGAGTTGCAGTAGTCGAGGCGCGAAATGACCAGAGCCTGGACCAGAACCTGCGCTGCCTTCTGGGTAAGAAGAGGTCGTATTCTCCAGATGTGCAGCATGTACCTACAGGAACGCGATGTCGCAGCGATGTTGGCCGTCAGGGAGAGTTGACTGTCTAGTGTCACCCCGAGGCTCCTGGCAGTCAGGGTAGGGGCCAACACAGAGCTGTTGAAGGTGGTAGTCAGGTCGTGAGTGGGGGAACCTTTCCCTGGTAGGAACAGTAGCTCGGTCTTGTCAGGGTTGATCTTCAGGTGGTGTGCAGACATCCACTGAGAGATGTCGGTCAGACAGGCAGAGATTCGCGCCGCCACCTGTGTTTCGGACGGTGGGAACGAGAAGATCAGTTGGGTGTCATTGGCATAGCTGTGGTAGGAGAACCCATGCGAACGAATGACAGAGCCGAGAGAATTGGTGTACAGAGAGAAGAGGAGGGGACCCAGGACGGAGCCTTGAGGAACCCCAGCAGTGAGAGGACAAGGATCAGATACAGATCCTCTCCAAGTTACCCGGTAAGTGCGGTCGGTGAGGTAGGAAGAGAAAAGAGCGAGTGCAGTACCTGAGATCCCCAGGTCCTGAAGAGAAGAGAGAAGGATCTGGTGGTTCACGCTGTCAAATGCAGCAGAAAGGTCTAGAAGGATGAGGACAGAGGAGAGAGAGGCTGCTCTAGCAGAGTGAAGCTGCTCAGAGACAGCAAGGAGGGCAGTCTCTGTTGAGTGGCCGGCCTTGAATCCAGACTGGTGGGGGTCAAGAAGGTTGTTGCTGTGGAGATAGGAGGACACTTGGTTAAAGATAGCTCGCTCCAGAGTTTTGGAAAGAAAGGAAAGAAGAGAGACCGGTCTGTAGTTGCTGACTTCAGACGGGTCAAGCGTGGGTTTCTTCAGGAGAGGGTTGACTCTTGCCTCCTTCAGAGAGTTGGGGAAACAGCCAGTTGAGAGGGAGCTGTTAATAAGATGGGTGAGAAAGGTCAGAAGGCCAGGAGCAACAGCCTGAAGGATGTGAGACGGGAGGGGTCAAGGGCGCAGGTGGTCGGTCGAGCAGAGGTCACCAAGCTAAGAACTTGACTGGGAGACAAAGGGTAAACGAGGAAAGAGAGGGGGATGAAGGAGTTGGTGTAGGTGAAGTGATAGAGGATGGATTAGTAAAGGAGGAGCGTATGTCGTCTATCTTGTTTGTAAAGTAGTCGACAAAGTGGCTCGGCAAAAGGGAGGAAGGAGGAGGGGGACTCGGGGGATCAAGGAGGTTGGAAAAGATAGAAAAGAGTTTTTTGGGGTTAGAGAAGGAAGACTGAATTTTGGTCAGGTAGAAAGAGCTTTTGGCTGCAGAGATAGAGGCTGAGAAGGAGGAGAGAAGAGATTGATAGCAGAGCAGGTCTTCCGCTTGATTCGATTTGCGCCATTTCCTTTCCGTCGCTCGCAAGTTGACTCTCTCGGCACGCATTGAGTCGGACAACCAGGGAGCCGGAGAGGATTTGCGAACGTGTCGCGTCTTAAAGGGTCAAAGCGAATCAAGAGATGAAGACAGGGACGAGAGGAGAGTGTCTGCGGCAGAGTTAGGATGAGCGGGGGGCCGTCCTCCGGGAAGTTGGACAGGAGGACGTCCAGCTCTTCCAAGAAGTCACCCAAAGAACCAGGGGGACGGTAGAGAACAACAATGTGTAGCTGAACCGGATGAGTAACCGTCACAGCATGAAACTCAAAAGTCAGTGGGGTAAAAAGTGGAAACGGGGAGAGAGAGAAACACCATTTGGGGGAGATGAGTAAACCTGTACCTCCACCCCGACCAGAGGGTCTGGGTGTGTGACTGAAGGAGAAGGTAGAGGAGAGAGCAGCCGGGGTAGACGTGTTGTCAGGCGTGATCCAGGTCTCAGTGAGAGCCAGGAAGTCAAGCGACTGCTCCACAGCAAAGCCAGAGATGAAGTCAGCCTTGCGGTTGGCAGACTGACAGTTCCAGAGGCCTCCTGTGACAAGGTGCTGGGTGTGAGTAGACAGTAACAATAACAATAGTAACAATATGTGCACGTATACTTCATGTAATAATATGTGCATGTATACTTCATGTAATAATATGTGCATGTGTAATTTATGTAATAATATGTGCACGTATACTTCATGTAATACTATGTGCACGTATACTTCATGTAATAATATGTGCATGTATACTTCATGTAATAATATATGCATGTATACTTCATGTAATAACATGTGCACGTATACTTCATGTAATAATATGTGCATGTGTACTTCATGTAATAACATGTGCACGTATACTTCATGTAATAATATGTGCATGTGTACTTCATGTAATAACATATGTCTCTATGATCATCAACAGTGTTTCAGATTAAAGTGAAGAGAACCACTCAGATTTAAATCTGCTGTTCGTAACTTACTTTAAAATATGTTTATATGGTTTATGGACACGTGGAATGATCTTCCTCATTCTGTCGCCCTGACGCACGCTGCCACCCTGAATGTTTCAGATGGGAGTGTTTTCATGAACAGAGAACTGGTTTCACTGGTTTTAGTTTTAGTATTAATTTGAATACAGAGTCACCTTTTCCCTGAACAGATCTGTTATCTACAGCTTGTACTTGGTTGACCTGGAGTTAATTTATATTAATAACTAATGATTATTTCATGATGAATTAACATGCTGATTTTTACAAATACATAACAATTATTAGAAATATGATGAATGTATTAACATTATTACTAATCTAATTCAAACATTACCATCACTCCTAATTAAATAACATTGTGTACATAATTACTATGACACTAACATATTTTACATGATAATGAATTAATTTCATTAACATTATTACTAATATGTTATTATCAACATGTTATAATACACTAATCAACATCATCACTAATATATGAGCATTGCACACACATTAGTGTCAATGTTAATAAAGCATTCAAATTATAATGTTTTTAATAAATGAGATTTATGACAAATGCATTCATATTATTATATTGTAACTAATGTATTAGCCGGCTTACTAGTATAACTAACACATTAACATGACTCCTAGTTCATAGTGCATACTTTCATGTATGTTGTGCAACATTCTTAGTTTGCAAAGTAAGTGTGGCTGTTTCGCCGAAGGAAATGTTAAAGAAAAGAATACACAAGGAAGTAGAAGTACCTCTGAGCTGTACTTGGAATGTCGGTATGTACAGTGTACTTACATGAACACACCTTAGGTATCAACATGTCAGTCTCTTCCATTTACAACTGATCAATACAGCATTTAAGTGTGAACTAGTGGGATAATAACATCATACTTATCAAATGTTCAGTCACATACATGTTACATGTACAATGAGGTGCACGCACAAATGAACAAATACGTTAACTAATAACAACAACAATACACACATGCAGTACGGACTAGAGGAAGATGGAAGGTGTGGCCATTTGACCGAAGAACCTCCCTCTTCCTTTCTAGGCGCTGAGGTTAAAGTTGATCTTGGATATTTCCAGCAGAGGGACATCATGACGACTGCAGTACCTGGTGAGTTCAGTTACACTTAGTTAGTGAGACCTGTTCTGTTCATGGTAGGCATTGACCTCTAAGGTAAATTGTCGAGGTTTGGCATTGATTTTGAAAAGTTAAGATGTGGCATTGGTTCATGTTAGCCCTTGACCTAGTATGGATAAAGTTTGGCATTGACAACATGTGATTGAAGTTGAGCAAGTGGTTCCGATTTGGCATTTGTAGCGAATGCTTAAAGTTTGGCATTAACCATAAATGGTTAATGTGAGCCATTTGCCTCGAACGGTTGGAGTTTAGTATCCGTTGAGGCTCACGCTACAGCGCCAAGCATGGGTTTAATGAAAGCATAAGTCATGTGATAAAATGTGGGGTTGGGGAGGTGGAGGGGTTGCATGTTCAAATCCAAGGTATCAGAAGTAAAGGTGCCTGCTTCCCAGCCCAAGACCATTGAGCCCTTCCCTTATCAATGCTGTGATCTGTTTGCAACCAATGTTGTCTGTGTCTGGTGTTTAGGCTCTAAAACATGTTGTTTTCTCCGTCTTTAACAAAGTCGAATGAACTGACTGACGTCACCTTGCAGTTCACATTATATTTTGATTAGTTTTAAACTGTTTGAATAACCAATGTTTAAAAACCTGTGTTGGAATACAGCTCCCTCAAAACTACTGACCTGTTTCCAAATTGTTTTTTTATCATACAAATGTATGACATTAAATAGTTGTGAGGTGGCAAACAGACTAACACCTCTTTTTTTAAAGTTGTAGTCCAGTTTTCAGAAGCATTACAGAGAGACTTCTTAACGCCCATCAACAACAGGAAGTTTGACTGTTTATGTCCTATTGTTGTGCCACTCCTAAACACTGACTCAATATGCTTGCTGTACTACAGGATCTACTTTCAGGATTTTGTTGTTGGGGAAAAGTGAAAGGCCAAAGACAACACTCAGCAACTTCATCCTTGGTAACCAAGAAAATGATTTCAAGAAACATACCCCGATCAAACACTGTGTGGCCATCTCTGGAGAGTGGAGAGGGAATCCTCTGACAGTCGTGAAAACACCTGATATCTTCAGTCTGCCTGAGGACAACGTGAGACAAGAGATCAGAAAATGTGTCACTCTTTGTGCCCCTGGACCAAATGTTCTGCTGCTCGTCGTAGAGTCTTCTGATTTGACAAACGACAGACAAACACGAAGGTCCATCCTGAGGGTTTTTGGTCAAGATGCCTTCAAACACTCAATCGTCATCACCACAGATGAAGGGATGGAAGGAAATTTCTTTGTCAGACAACTCCTTAAAGACTGTGGAGGAAAACATTGCAACCTGTTCAAAAATGACCGCACGCTGTTAATGGAGACGATTAAGAAGAGTGTGCATGAAAACCAAGAAACCTTCCTCACCTTCCTTGAAGAGATGAAACCGTGTCTAAACCTGGTTCTGTGTGGGAGGACAGGAGCACATAAGACTTCAGCAGCTAAGGCCATTGTAGGTCAGAGAGACCTTCATTCAGCCTCCAACGCCTCACGGTGTGTTCAACACCAGGCAGAGCTGAGTGGACGTCTGGTTTCTCTGGTGGTGATGCCTGCCTTGTGTGGGAAGCCTCAGGAGGAATTGATGGAGGAATCCCTCAGGTGCATCTCCCTGTGTGACCCTGAGGGGGTCCATGCCTTCATCCTGGTCCTACCTGTGGGTCCCCTCATGAATGTAGACAAGAAAGAGTTGGAGACACTCAAGAATACATTCAGATCTCCAGTCAATGACTTCACCATGATTCTGGTCCCTGTGTACTCCGATTCTGCACTTCAAGATGCTGTGGATTATCTAAGAATGGACAGAGACCTCCAGGATCTCTGTCAGAGCTGGGGTGGAAGATGTACTGTTGTCAACATCAAGGACCAGCAAGAGATTGTCAAGATCTTAGATACTGTGGTCCAACCAAACTGCTATACAACAGAAGTATTTGCCCGTGCCCAAATAGAAAAGATCATAGAGCAAGATAAATGTATCAAAATGCAACAAGCTGAACTCCAGATGCTGAAAAACAGTAATATTACATGTAAGTATTTTAATGGCTTTACCAGGTCCAAGCAATGTCATATACTTTACCCTTGAATGTGTACTGCTGTCATAGTCTCCTACATTGGCATTTGCTTAATTAATACCTCCCTGAAGTATTTTAGTTTGAAGTCAGGTCTTTCTACATGGAATAAATGACCCCAGGTCAGTTGGCCCTATGGGGTCAATCGAGGCTCAGTACAGTCCTCTTTTTCTTGCTACCTTACATCCTCATTCGTAGACATTAGATCAGTTTCTGTTATTATGTGGACGATTCCCTGATATATCCAAGCTGAGATCCTGCAAACCATTATCAGAATAATATCACATATTGTCTTTCAAAAATGATGAAAGCGTTATTCATGCCTGAATTGCCACATTCTATTTCTGCATTACATTACCTCCCCCACTGTATGGCATCTTGAAATGATGCTGCAGGGATAACGTATCTGAAAGCTAGTCTGGCCAAACAGCTGATGAGCCTGTGGAGCCGGGGTGCCTGTGCAACCAGTTGGTTCAAAGAGTCAATGCAGACATGAAGCTGCTGTTGAATTACCATGAGGGAACAATCATATGGTTCATCAGTAATGTCAATGTCCAGTCCATGTCCACATAAAGTGGTAGGGCAGTGAAGCCTGCCTCCTACTTGATTTGATCGATTGCCTCGGTTAATTGTGATATTGATAGAGGTCTCAGAGTGATCAGCTCCTAAGGCATTAGCAACCTCTTCCAATCTGTATATGTTGTAAGGTGGTTGTCGGTATAGCTGTAAGTGATCATTCATTGCCAAACATTTCTAGCATACTGCCTGTGCTTTGACTGAACTGTCAAGATAAGTAACTCCAGTTCTTCTTGTTTCACAGGTGATGAAGAGAAGCAGAGCCCAGAGTGTCTCAGGATTGTGCTGATAGGGAAGACTGGCAGTGGAAAAAGCTCCTCGGGGAACACCATTCTCGGAAGAAAGGAATTCAAAGCTGAACCGAGCCAAAAGTCAGTCACCAAACGTTGTCAGAAAGAAGAGACTGAGGTGGACGGTCGTCCTGTGGTCGTGGTCGACACTCCTGGTCTGTTGGACACAACTTTGACCCATGAAGAGGTGAATGTGGAGATGGTGAAATGCATCAGTCTTCTGGCTCCTGGACCACATGTATTCCTGCTGGTGTTACACATTGGTAGATTGACAAAAGAAGAAAAGAAGACATTACAACTCATCAAGGAAGGCTTTGGAAAAAATGCTGAAAAGTTCACTATCATTCTTTTCACCGGAGGAGATGCACTGGAGCATGAGGAGCAGCCTATTGGTAAGTTCATTAAAGAAGGTGATGAATCCTTTAAACAACTGATCAATGACTGTGGGGGAAGATACCATGTATTTAATAACTTTGATAAAACAAACAAAAGCCAGGTCAGTTCGTTGATAAACAAGATCGACACCATGGTGAAGACCAATGGAGGCGTCTGCTACACAAATGAGATGCTGCAGGAGGCCGAGACGGCGATCAAGAAAGAAGTGGAGAGGATCCTTAAGGACAAGGAAGAAGAGATGCAGAGGAAGATGGAGTCATTTAAAAGAAAACAGGAAGAAGAATTGGAGGTCTTGAGAGGAAGACTGGAACAACAGAAAGCGGAAACTGAACAAGAAAGAGCATTGAAAGACAAACAACTTAAGGATTTCATCAGCAAGGAGCATGCCAAAAGAGATAAAGAACAACACGAGAGAGAACAACAAGAGCAAGAGAAAAGAAGACAGGATGAATTACAGCGACAGATTTGGCAAAAGACAATTGAAGCTTTGGAGGAAGAACAAAAAACAAAAGAACTACAATTTGAATCAAAGGGAACATTTGACCAGAAGCTGAAGCAGAAAACAGAATGGATGAAAGAAAAACAAGCGGCTCAGGAAAGGGAACGGAAAGCATGGTGGGACAAAAGAGATCGGGAAAATAAACAAGTAGAAAGTGCAGCAATAAAAAAACTACGAGAACTTGAGCAGGAAAAGAAAAAACATGAACAGGACAGAAAAGAAGAAGATAGAATCAGAAGAGAAAAGGAGGAAGAAAGGCAAAGGGAATTAGAGAAAAACTACGTTATATCCCTGTCGCTTCTGAAGAAGGACTACGAAGCGAAAGCCAGAGCGAAAGCAGAAGAAGTCAACACATTCAGAGAGAAACACATGAAGGAGTTGAAAGAACAGTTAAAAGACGCAGAGCACCACTCTGACATTCTAATTGCACTTTCAGCTCACAATGAAGAACAAATGAAGAGAAAACATCAGGAAGAAATCCGTGACTTAGTGAAGTGTCTTACCAAAAACAGGAATAATATCAAAAGCATCAGCAACGTGCTGAAAAAACAAGAAAAAGACAGAAAAAGTTTGGAAAATCAGGAGCTAAAAGATAACATGGAGGAAACACATGAAAAACAATTAAGTGACTTGATGGCAGAACTCCTGAACGGACCTGAGAAGACCCACTGTCCCATATTATGAGGCGTGCTCGGGGCGTGGCTACTGACCCAAATATCTCCACAACTATTAGCTGGATTGCCAAAAGATTTGGTTCAAACATTCTTGTTCCCCAGAGGATGATTCCTACTGACTTTTATGATCCTACTATTTTTCCTCTAGCACCACCATGAGGTTGACGTTGTTTTTTTAAAACATGTCAATCCCTATTGGATGTATTTTGATGACATGTGGTTCAGACATTCATGTTCCCCACAGGATGAACTGTACTAACTTGGGACATCTTTCCACCTTTTATCTACTGCCATCATCAGGTCAACATGTCCATGTGTCTCATCCTTCATGGCCTATAATATCCCTTTCACTCTGTGGACATTTGTAAAATACGATATAATGAATGTTGGAGATTACTTATCAAGTTACTTATCAAGTTACTTATCAGTACATTTGTTTTGATCATATTTTATGTATACAATGTCGGCAAAAAGAAATATTGTCAACTAAGGATGTAATCAAACTAGCTGTAAATAATTGTGTTCATAATCCAGACCTCTGCGTCGTACACTGACAAACAAACCTACAAACTGTTGGATTTAGACAATTAAAGAGGAAAATGAGAACATGAAATACTTGCTGCAGCAAATGTACATCAATGATGGAATAATGCTTATTGACTAAACATTTTAATGGATCACTCTTCAATCAGTAATGCCTTTGAATTGGCATCATCACATTTGATATGATTAAAGCAGAAAACCTAGTAAACCAGTTTTTATTGATGTATAACTCAATATGAGGTTCGTCCCCCTATTGCTTTTTTATAAAGTAGTAGAGAATCTTGTGCTTGTCGTAGAAATGTGACTGTGGAATCCAACAGTTTCCCAGATTTTTCTAGAGAAGCCTTAACAAGGGGAGAAGTCCACCTTTCTGCTCAGTCGTCTCCATTGAAATTCTGAGCACCTTTTCAAAAAAAATTAAGAAAAAACATTCTAAACTGCAATTAAACTCCAATTTCTAAGCCCCAAAAACATTTAAGGACATGTTCACAAAAGCCTTCAGCATCTCCTAATGTAGACAGCTTTAGGATCAGAGTTGTGGTTCACTGTCAAATCCAAAGGTTTTAACAGGTTGCTTTCATGAGATTCAGAGCGGTCTGCTCTTAGTCACACAGGTGTTTCAAGTTAGTTAGTTATTTTCAGACATTTTCAGCTATTTTCAGCATTTGTTGTATTTATAGTTCAGCTTTAAACTTTCACATGTTAGCATTCCAACGTATTTTCAGCAGGAAATGCATTTTCTAGTGAATCAAAAACTTGGGTCGAGCATACTGGCCACAGCGTTGCTCGCATATACGTAAAAAAATACATCAAAACGTGCGGTCTGACTGGGAATCGTGTGCATTTGAGTCTCGAAATGATTCGCCCGGCCGATCTTTGTGAAAAATACAAAAAACGGCGAAAAATTCACAAAGCCTATGGGAAAAGATCTTTAAATGCTATCTAGTCCGAGAGCGTAAATTTGAAAATGCGTCAAAATAAATCAAAAGTTTCGTAAGATATCCGGGCTGTTTCAGAGTTTATAATGGGTGTGTATGGTGCGGAATCTTCAGCTCTACAGGGGCAGAGCCAACTGCAGAGTGAGAGGGAGCAACTGAAATTCATAGAAAAAGAAAACGTATTTTGCCACAAGTCTGCCAATGTTCACTCTTTTGACAGCATTTATGGATCGAAACGTAGGAAATATTGTGCTCTTCCTCACATGTGTGGATTGAATCCACAATTGTTCCCACATTTGTCTGGAGGAGCCTTAACAAGGGAGGAAGTACACCTCTCTGCCCTATCCGACTCCATTATAAAACAGAGCCATATTTTCTTTTTCGAAAGAAACTACACTATACTCTATATGCCCCTTCCGGCGCTCTCTCTATCTCCCCCTGCTCTCTCTATATGTATATAATATACATGTATATAAACACCTCTCGGTAGAAGCCACGCCATCTAAATTTCTTGTAATTTGTGTTTCTTTGTTTTACTTATTTGATGCATGTTTAAGTACAAAGTCAAACTGAGCTAAACGGCAAATAACCCACTCTTCTCGCCTCCTCTTCTCTCATCTCCCATTGAGGAGGTGAGGAAAGGACTGTAGGAGGCCGAACATGAGGCAAGGACAGAAATCCTGGTCTTGATCTTTGGGGTCGGACACTCTGGAGATGCCACGTTTCACGGATACAGCAGACATAAAGAAAGAGATGTTTTTTGGACGGCACGACACGACTTTGAGTTCACTCCGATGGAGAACAGCTGATAGACAATAGAAGCTTTTCAGATAGAAAGCATCTTTTCGTGGTCTATGAGTACAGATCTTATGAGTAACTGCAGCCCTATAATGCACCTCCTCGTGAAGTCCTCATGTTCTGGGATCAGCTTGTGAGCCTTTCAGGAAGTGCACGCCAGAGGTTTCTGCTTGTGTTGTTCCTATCAGGATATGATATGTTGCACCAGCTGGGTAAAGGTGAAGCTATAGGTGGAGGTCCAGGAGGCTGAGAGAGGATATTTCCACATCAGGTCTTTGTGTGTTTATGCACTTGATAATCTCTCCATTTCCAGCAGGTGGAGGTGAAGAGCTACTTTTCTGTTTCATGTCTTTATTATTTGCTCCACCACTTCTGTTGGTGCTCATGTATTCTGGTTCATTGAAATCACAAACTCCTGTGAAACATTGAAATATGTACCCAACAAACGCCCTGTGTCCTGAGTCCCTGACCTCACCCTCTTCCTCTTGCCCCCAGTACTCTACCCTTACCTTCTTGTACCAGATAACTCACCCTCTTGTCCCCGGGAGCCCATCCTCACCCTCTTGTTACATCTGTCCATCCTGGAGAGGGATCCTCCTCTGTTCTCTCCTGAAGGTTTCTTCCCTTTCCCCCCCCCCCCGAAGGGTTATTTGGGAGTTTTTCCTGGTCCGATGTGAGGTTTTGGGGCAGGGATGTCTATGTGTACCGATTGTAAAGCACTCGGAGACAAATTTGTAATTTGTGAAACTGGGCTATACAAATAATTGTTCCCGGTAATCCACCTTTGTTTTCTTTTCCTCTGCCCCAGGTACTCTAGCCTCTTTTCTCTAGTACCCAAACCTCTTGTACCAGGTACCCCACCCTCTTGTTCAAAGAAAACAAGTTGTCAACTGCAATCATGTGTGGTGTGTGTTACCGATTGCCTAGATGGTGGCTGTCACTTCATTTAAAGATCAAAAACACAGACTATGCAGATACCTCAGAGTGGTTTATAATGCAACTTTTTAATTTTCTGAAAAACAGATGTGGAGAAGGCAATTTAATTATTCCTGTTTTGTTATGGACCGCAAGAATGAGTCTGTAGCTCACACTTAGTCAGAGGCACTAAACTCTGGATGAGTTTATTGTTAGCAGCTGCTCCTTATTGTATAGCCTCTTCCTGCACACATGATCGGCCTCGGGAGAACACATATTTACAGGTGATGAAGTCACTGAAGGCAGCCTTGCTTCCTATATAGAATTGCTTGGACAAACTAAAATGTAATGACATTGTCCACATGGTGGCACTATTCCCACAACTACAGGCACTCGGAGTGAAAGTTCTCATGTAGGAATGCAGGATTAGCTTCAAAAATGTAACTGAAATTTTATTTCTAAAAATAATGGTTAGATATTTGCATTACTCATTTAATTAAATTGCAATTTTTTTATTTGACCATTTAGTGATTAGCATCTTTTCACAGGTAAAATGTCACCAATCAGGAACAACATGAGGTCATGTGGGAAGCTGTGCTTTAATGTATCAAATCATAAAGTAAAAGAAAAAAAAAACCTTTCTGAAACAAATGACGACATGAGAATAATAAACAAACGTTGGCATTTTATTGATCAGTTAACACTCCTGTGGAATATTATTACAGCTCAACGCTGACCTGGACATTGATGTGCAATGGATTGCATTAAATTGTTGGTAGAAACTAAAGACATGCAGTGATAATACTGTTGGTTCCAGCAGTGATCACCAGGAGGAGCTGCGAGAGAAACCTGGTCACAAAGGTCTCAATCTTCAGGACAACACAACACAAGACCGCGCCAGTTGGACAGAACCACCGAGCGGCCCGTGGGCGGAGAGACGGCGGACTGGACTTCTAGAAGCACTTGCGGTGGACGATGGACGGGCCGGACTCGTCGTACTCCTGCTTGCTGATCCACATCTGCTGGAAGGTGGAGAGGGAGGCCAGGATGGAGCCGCCGATCCAGACGGAGTACTTCCTCTCTGGGGGAGCGATGATCTGGAGGAAAAACAGAACCATTGATGCTCAACATGAACGGGTGTTATAGGAACCGACATTCAACCTTGAACTCGACATGAAACACTTTAACATCTTTGGCTTTAAGCATTGAAGCAATGTTCCATGTGCACATCACAAGGTGAAGTTAGTGTTTTTAAAGAGTTCTGTGATATGAAACTCATTGTATTCTTTTGTTCTCCTTAGATTATAGATCAAAGTCTAGAAAACCATCATTTGAGTCATCCTTCATTCATCCGCTTAACACAAACAAACTGTACCTTGATTTTCATGGTGGGTGGGGCGAGGGCGGTGATCTCCTTCTGCATGCGGTCGGCGATGCCGGGGTACATGGTGGTACCACCTGACAGGACGGTGTTGGCGTACAGGTCCTTACGGATGTCCACGTCGCACTTCATGATGCTGTTGTAGGTTGTTTCGTGGATGCCACTTGATTCCATTCCTAAACACGAAGAACCAGAGTTAGTGTTTGAACCCGAGCCCAGAGACGCTGCACAAGACCTTCAACAGAGCGATCGGTCAAAGGTGTAAACACAGCTACAAGTTGGTACCCACCAAGGAAGGAAGGCTGGAACAGCGCCTCGGGGCAGCGGAACCTCTCGTTGCCGATGGTGATCACCTGTCCGTCAGGAAGCTCGTAGCTCTTCTCCAGTGAGGAAGAGGAGGATGCCGTCTGCATCTCCTGCTCAAAGTCCAGAGCCACGTAGCACAGCTTCTCCTTGATGTCTCGCACGATCTCACGCTCGGCTGGTGTTCAAGGGTGTCAATGAAGGGAGGAGTTAGATACAGAAGAGTGTGTAGTGGAAGCACTCAATGTCAGTAGAGGCTCCACTTCTGGTACTTTCAGTCCATTAAACTCGCACCTGTGGTCGTGAAGCTGTAGCCCCTCTCAGTGAGGATCTTCATCAGATAGTCGGTCAGATCTCTGCCAGCCAGATCCAGACGGAGGATGGCGTGGGGAAGAGCGTAACCCTCGTAGATTGGCACGGTGTGGCTGACGCCGTCACCAGAGTCCATCACAATACCTGAAACCGGGAAGACACCCAGTTAGACTCAAGACACTGAAGGGGAGATAGAGAACACCCAACCACTCAGGGACTGTGATAAAAGTCCATTTCCTGAGCAGGAAGTCAGTCACAAGTCAGACATGTTCTCACCTGTGGTACGACCGGAAGCGTACAGGGACAGCACGGCCTGGATGGCCACGTACATGGCAGGACAGTTGAAGGTCTCGAACATGATCTGCACCAAGAAGAAAAGACAGGCGGCACTGAAGACCCAACAACCTCCTGTAGTCGGTTCCCCATACAAGTCTCATGCGATCCAAGCGTGAACACACCTGGGTCATCTTCTCCCTGTTGGCCTTGGGGTTGAGTGGAGCTTCGGTCAGCAGGACTGGATGCTCCTCGGGGGCCACACGGAGCTCGTTGTAGAAGGTGTGATGCCAGATCTGCAGGACGAGAGAGACGCTTAGTGGTTGTGGCAGTAGTCAAACGTTGAGGGTGAAAGTGGTCAAGTGAACGTGACACTGAGGTGAGCACCAGGCGGCGATCTACCTTCTCCATGTCATCCCAGTTGGTGACGATGCCGTGCTCGATGGGGTACTTCAGGGTCAGGATGCCCCTCTTGCTCTGGGCTTCGTCTCCCACGTAGCTGTCCTTCTGTCCCATGCCCACCATCACACCCTGCACACAGACACACCATCAGGGTCACATGATCTCTGCAGTCACAGATGGGGAGAGCGTACGGCCTGTAGCCAGCGTACCTGATGTCTGGGGCGACCCACGATGGAGGGGAAGACGGCGCGGGGGGCATCGTCACCGGCGAAGCCGGCCTTGCACATGCCGGAGCCATTGTCCACAACCAGGGCAGCGATGTCTTCTTCCATTTCTGAAGGAAACACTTGGATTAATACAACAGCACCATCAATAACTTAAGTATCATTTGTTTTATAGTCTTTCACAACAGTTAACCTGTAAAAAAAAAAAATATGTTCCTTATTGAATTTCTTCAAAAACTAAATGTTTCCATACAATTAAGCAAAATTACTCTAAAGACTGACTGTTAGAGACTTTTTGAAAACAGGTTACAAAATCCTGCATGAAATGAGTGAAACAGGTCAAGAGGTCAAACCCTTTGAGCAACATGAGGATCCACTTGGCTGATTGTCTACATGTGAATAATCAGACTACACTGAACCGAACAGACTGAATCTCAACACATTCTGCCAGTAGGGCGTGGCTCTTCAAGTCGTCCAACCGGATGAACTTTTTCTCTTTCGTCAGGACATTCGCAAACAAGTTGAGACAGAAAAATAAACCACTCCTCTAGCACACCAAACCACACCTCTAAAAACACTCTTAAAGATGAAGTGCACTTCCAAACCCCTTCATAGTTCAACTGCACCCTTTTTTTTAATCTCCCGGTGAGATCAGGAGCTGAACTACAGCGTCCACTTTGTTAATGAGCGACATTACAATCAATAAAGTTCTGTGCATCAAACTCCTTCCTGGTGAGAGGAGGCTCCTCCCTCCTTCAGGACATGCACCACAACTGTTGCACAACTTTCAGATTCCCCTTTTCAACTAGGAACATGTTAACCACATAGTGTCGTCATTTCCTGGCACATTTTAGCTATTGATCTTTGTATCGATTAATCAAACCAGCTGCTTCCTCCTGGTAACATTACTGCAGTATTTAATCTACAAAGGAAAAGAGGTTCACTGGTTTCTATTTAAAGAAGTTAATATCTGCAGGGAAACGCTCATTGTTTGCAGAGATCGTGTCACAGACAGGCTGAACTACTGGTAGTATTTGGACAAGTTAGAAACGTTGTAGCTTCGGTTAGAAAATTAAAACATAACTAAGACGTCACGTGTTCTGGGAATGAACTTCGACCATTGCTATTCCTTTAAGATGAGATGAACAGGAATGTGCCGTTACAAAACATCCCAGAACAATTTAATCCGACAAGAAACAATGTCTAAGCTTTAAGAATGTCACCGCTGTGGTGACCTGGCTGTCACGCACCTGAAGATATACAAGGTTCACCAGTCTAATCAAGAAACATACGTCATTACATAAAACTACCGGAGCAGTTTGAAAACATTTCTGGTAAAAAAAAAAACTGTGCAAAGCCAAAGGGCGCAGCAGCGCTGCGTCTTACCTGTGCAGGTGAGTCTCGGGTGTGCCGGTCTGTGCAGTGCGCGTGATACTTAACCTCCTGAGGGCGTCCGGAGCCAAACCACGCCCCCGAGCGCAGGACGCTTCGCGTTGTCCTTAAAAGGTAAGGTTCTCTCGGCGCGCGCTCTCATTGGTCCAGGTGAGCAGGACGCTCTCAGACTTCTCAGCGCGCGCTCTTATTGGTCCAAATGAGCAGGATGCTCCCACACCTGTAATGTGTATTGAGGACTTCTGCTTTGTGTTGTGGAAGAGGCTCCAGTAGATGAAGAGTATACTTAATCATTTTTGTTGTTGTATATATTTATATATGTATGTATGTATCTCTCTCTCTCTCTCTCTCTCTCTCTCTCTCTCTCTCTATATATATATATATATATATATATATATATATATATATGTGTACTTTTATATATACATATGTATATTTATATATAAATATGTATATATATATATATTTGTTTTTTTGTTTTATATATAACTGGAGCATGGACCCTGTGTCTGAACACAAAGGATGCTGGTTGAGAAACACTTCACTCAGGAATGTGAGCTCCCATGATGAAGCCTGTTGAACTGCTTCTGGTGTCACTTCCTGAACTGGAGGTCTGAGCCCGTCCAGGGGAAACCAAGACAACACTCCTAAACCACGCCCTGTTTCATAATCCTCAAATAACAGCAGATTGAAAACTGAGATATGTAATCAGATTCTGGTCTCCTGAACTCTGTCTTTTATTCCACGTTTTTTATTGCTCGGGTATTCTGACTGATGTGATAATCCTTTTAGTTTATTGAGTTATTCAATTATTTTCGTTTTATTTTTTTTTCATTATTTTTATTTACTCACTTTTTTACTTTAATAATTACTCTGCATATTTCTTGCTCTGTTACATATGCCTTCATATTTGTTATTCAATGTTAGTTATTCTTTCTCTGAAGCTGCATTTTATGTACTTTATGTGTTTTATGTTGTATGTATGTATTTTATGTTTTAAAGGTGTTATGTAAATACATGTATCGATGTTATTATTATTACTACTAGTATTATTCCATTGCATTAGTGGAATGCAAAACATTTAAAAACTCTTTGAAAAACTAATGTGAGGTTTCACCCTCATGGATGATGAAGATCAAGTGATGAGTGTTTCAGACTTCTGGAACATTGAAGATGCGTCTCTGGACCTTACTTCACACTTCTTGTGTTACTGGTATTAACCAGCAGGTGGTGAAGTCTACACCCACCCTGAATGGGTAATAAAGGTCAAACTACACTAATCATTTTGAAATTAAATCTGAAAATCAGGAGAAAGTTGGGAACTTTCCTTACTTTCACTTTGATCATCCTCATCCTCATCATGATCCACAAACTCTTCATCATTCTTATCATCTCCATCATCATCAATTGTCTCATTATGATGATGATGATGATGATGATGATGATGATGATGATGATGAGAATGATCATGAGGATGATGATGAGAATCAGGATGATGATGAAGTTGGAGAGGATGATGAGGATGATGGTTCTGACTCATCATAATGTGTAACTCTGAAGAATATCTCAATAGAATGAGAGGAAGTTTAAATGTTTTCTTTGTGAACAGCTAATATTTTAAAAGTACTATTGAGATGAAGGTTCTAAATAAAAACACAATCTGATAATCGACTTGTCAAAGTATTTTTTTATGCATTCTAATAGAAATTATGAACTAGTATTTAACCTTGAAATGTAGTTTTTCCTTAATGAAGCGTTAAAGTGTCAAAGGTTTTACACCATCATTACATCACTAGGTTTGACTCTCTGCAAGTCTGCATCATCCTGAAGATATAGCACCATCACTACCAAAGCACCTTGTCAGGATTATGTTGAAGACGCCCTCCTGTTCTGTTAGTATTGATCTGCCATCCAGTTGAGGAATGTTTGCGTGGTTATTTAAAACTCTCTCTGTTCAGCTATGTATAGTGTAATATTGTCTGCGTGGAGGTGTTGGGGGTACCTTCCAAAGGGTCTTGCTATCTGTCCAATCGGAAGCATCTATACCAGAGAGAACAGGACTATTTCAACAGACTCATGCAAGTTTATGAACCAGAGCCTGTGTCATATTAATAGACTGCTGGCGGTTATGCAGTGAATACGCCGTTGTATCACGGCATACCGTGGCACATGGAGGTTGACGCTGAGCTGAGGGTCGTTCTACTGGGGAACAGCTGGTCAGGAGTTTAGTAGGGAAATTCATACTGAGAGAGACTAAGTTTATCACTGAGGAAGAACCAGCTCACCGTGAGAGAGAGAGAGGGGACAGTTGAAATAGATATAAAGTTATGATCAACACTCCAGATCTGCTGCAGCCCAACATCTCCGAAGACCAAGAACACAGGTAGAAACCTGTGAGATGGTCTCTGGTCCTCGTGTTCCTGCTGGTTCTACAGGCTGAACACTTCACTGAGGAACTTAGAGAAGCTCTGCAGAGTCCAGGAACTCTTCAGTGGTTGATTGTTCATCGATACTGATAACACCCAGAGGGGAGGGTTCAGCTCTCATGGACCAAGACCAGCACGTCAAGGACCTGATCAGAAAGTGCAGTTTCAGTAATCTGAACAAGAACCAAGAAACTAGCTCTAGACCGACGCTTAATGCCACCAAGACTACTGTTGCAGTAAAAGTACAAAGAAACATTCACAGCAGCCACCATTTAAATAGCACGAGTTTTAAAGGAAAGGGACACTAGTCATGTGTCTAGTTACCCTTTTACCCCGAGTGATAAGAGTTGCCCCATAAAACGAGTTTTAAATAGTTGAGGTCAAAGAGGCTGACGGTTAGAGTTCATTGTGCAAGTGTTCGACACAGAACGGTTTACCTGAAGTGGCAAAGATACAAATGCAATATTTAGAAGAGATCAGGTTCCACTTTATTTGATAATCAAATATTTGCTTTGAGGTAATCAAAGACGTTGCAGATCACATACAAGTCTCTTAGCGCCAGTACACAGGCATTGCAAGAAAGAGCGAAGTCACGGCAATAAAAGAACTATATATTTTATATACCCGTCAGAAGTGTAATATATATATATATATATATATATAAAGCTGAAGTTATAAATGCCACCTGGTCTCAATAGCCACAAACACTATGTTTAAACAATCACCTGAAGAGCTCAAATATGCAAATTACACAGTAGGTGCGACAGTGAAGAGGGAGTGTCCGTGGTGTGAACATCTTTAATATCCAGGAATAAGGAGAGCGAGTAAACAACGACAAAAAAAGCTGTAGACATCCAATGTTTTCATGAGTTTTATTGATCAGTGGAATATTGATACGGCGCCACTCTGACAGTTGGAAGAATGTGGATGTACAACTTACATCATTCAACGGTAGAGGTAGCAAGAGATGCTCAGTGATAATACTGAGCTGCATCACCGGAAGTTGTGAAAGCTGCGAGCAGAGCCAGAAGAACAAGAGCACAAGAGGTTCAGAGACTTGAAAACATCGTCAAACGCTCAAATCTCATCTTCTGTGTGGCATCTCGCATCTTTTAGTCTGTTCACAACACAAGACCGCGCCAGTTGGACAGAACCACCGAGCGGCCCGTGGGCGGAGAGACGGCGGACTGGACTTCTAGAAGCACTTGCGGTGGACGATGGACGGGCCGGACTCGTCGTACTCCTGCTTGCTGATCCACATCTGCTGGAAGGTGGAGAGGGAGGCCAGGATGGAGCCGCCGATCCAGACGGAGTACTTCCTCTCTGGGGGAGCGATGATCTGGAGGAAAAACAGAACCATTGATGCTCAACATGAACGGGTGTTATAGGAACCGACATTCAACCTTGAACTCGACATGAAACACTTTAACATCTTTGGCTTTAAGCATTGAAGCAATGTTCCATGTGCACATCACAAGGTGAAGTTAGTGTTTTTAAAGAGTTCTGTGATATGAAACTCATTGTATTCTTTTGTTCTCCTTAGATTATAGATCAAAGTCTAGAAAACCATCATTTGAGTCATCCTTCATTCATCCGCTTAACACAAACAAACTGTACCTTGATTTTCATGGTGGGTGGGGCGAGGGCGGTGATCTCCTTCTGCATGCGGTCGGCGATGCCGGGGTACATGGTGGTACCACCTGACAGGACGGTGTTGGCGTACAGGTCCTTACGGATGTCCACGTCGCACTTCATGATGCTGTTGTAGGTTGTTTCGTGGATGCCACTTGATTCCATTCCTAAACACGAAGAACCAGAGTTAGTGTTTGAACCCGAGCCCAGAGACGCTGCACAAGACCTTCAACAGAGCGATCGGTCAAAGGTGTAAACACAGCTACAAGTTGGTACCCACCAAGGAAGGAAGGCTGGAACAGCGCCTCGGGGCAGCGGAACCTCTCGTTGCCGATGGTGATCACCTGTCCGTCAGGAAGCTCGTAGCTCTTCTCCAGTGAGGAAGAGGAGGATGCCGTCTGCATCTCCTGCTCAAAGTCCAGAGCCACGTAGCACAGCTTCTCCTTGATGTCTCGCACGATCTCACGCTCGGCTGGTGTTCAAGGGTGTCAATGAAGGGAGGAGTTAGATACAGAAGAGTGTGTAGTGGAAGCACTCAATGTCAGTAGAGGCTCCACTTCTGGTACTTTCAGTCCATTAAACTCGCACCTGTGGTCGTGAAGCTGTAGCCCCTCTCAGTGAGGATCTTCATCAGATAGTCGGTCAGATCTCTGCCAGCCAGATCCAGACGGAGGATGGCGTGGGGAAGAGCGTAACCCTCAGAGATTGGCACGGTGTGGCTGACGCCGTCACCAGAGTCCATCACAATACCTGAAACCGGGAAGACACCCAGTTAGACTCAAGACACTGAAGGGGAGATAGAGAACACCCAACCACTCAGGGACTGTGATAAAAGTCCATTTCCTGAGCAGGAAGTCAGTCACAAGTCAGACATGTTCTCACCTGTGGTACGACCGGAAGCGTACAGGGACAGCACGGCCTGGATGGCCACGTACATGGCAGGACAGTTGAAGGTCTCGAACATGATCTGCACCAAGAAGAAAAGACAGGCGGCACTGAAGACCCAACAACCTCCTGTAGTCGGTTCCCCATACAAGTCTCATGCGATCCAAGCGTGAACACACCTGGGTCATCTTCTCCTGTTGGCCTTGGGGTTGAGTGGAGCTTCGGTCAGCAGGACTGGATGCTCCTCGGGGGCCACACGGAGCTCGTTGTAGAAGGTGTGATGCCAGATCTGCAGGACGAGAGAGACGCTTAGTGGTTGTGGCAGTAGTCAAACGTTGAGGGTGAAAGTGGTCAAGTGAACGTGACACTGAGGTGAGCACCAGGCGGCGATCTACCTTCTCCATGTCATCCCAGTTGGTGACGATGCCGTGCTCGATGGGGTACTTCAGGGTCAGGATGCCCCTCTTGCTCTGGGCTTCGTCTCCCACGTAGCTGTCCTTCTGTCCCATGCCCACCATCACACCCTGCACACAGACACACCATCAGGGTCACATGATCTCTGCAGTCACAGATGGGGAGAGCGTACGGCCTGTAGCCAGCGTACCTGATGTCTGGGGCGACCCACGATGGAGGGGAAGACGGCGCGGGGGGCATCGTCACCGGCGAAGCCGGCCTTGCACATGCCGGAGCCATTGTCCACAACCAGGGCAGCGATGTCTTCTTCCATTTCTGAAGGAAACAAGACAAAATCATGCAACACGAGTCAGAAGAAAAGAGTGAGGCGACATCATCATTTCCTCCCTCAGACATTTTGAAACATGCAGTTACACAATCCTGCAGCCGCACTGAGGAGCTTGGGGCGCGTCAGGTGGTACAACCGGATAAATGGTTCATGCAGCAAACATGGCCGAGAGTCAAATTGTTAGAGTACAGCCGGTGTTCAAAGTAAACGGGACGTGATATTTAACTAATGCATGTCAATAAGCATCAGGACATCCTCACACCGTGGACCATGCACAGGCGGGGAAGTAGCAAATATACACACACACACTAAATATATATATATATATATATATAGTGATTCAGAGTAGAAATAATGTAATTATCTTCATGCATGTTTAACGTCTGAAGGGTTCATAATGATCAGACTAACAGCTTTTAAAGACTCCAGTTTAACCACAGGTTTGTTACTGAAGTGGTAATTTAGGAAGTGTTGTAGATGTCCTCAGGGGAGGGCGGCTCCTCCTGCATGTACACGCAAACAAGTTACCACATACACAGCTCTAAGAAAGCCTTCAGTCAAATTTAGAGGAAACAGACTTCATTAACAGAACTTATTGCTCAGCTCCATTTTAAAAAGTTTCATATCTGGTGGAGCCTCACTTCACATCCGGGTCTTAAGGACGCTGCTGTGTATGTGCGTGTGTGATGACTCATTAGAGACACACTTGCAGTATCGGACACTGAAAGCGTGAAGGCTTGTTTTAAGTTCAGTCTTTAAAAATGAATTAAAGTATTTGTGGAATTACTTAAATAAATGAGCATTAACCCGTCATTTAAACAGATTTAAAGGACACATTAAAAGGAGCTTCCACGGCTTGTCGTCAGCTGTCTGTCACCCAGCTAGTGATCAGCGGTGATCGATAATCACAACAGAAGCATCGATAACCCGGAGCAGCAGCGCGCGCTCTTACCTGTGCGGGTACGTTACGTGTCGTGTCGTGGAGTGGAGCGGAGGTGTTCTGGCCCGCTGTGACGTGACAGTGTACACGCGCGGGTTTTATACTCTGGCGGGACTCCTCGCGCGCTCCATTTAAGGTAACGTTCTCTCAGCGCGCGCTCCCATTGGTCCAGGTGAGCAGGACTCCTCAGGTCGTCTCAGCAAGCGTCCTGATTCACTGGAGGAGGCATCCGTCAGGAGAAAGATAGAGAAGAAGAAAACACACGTAACCAGTCCAGTGAGTCCTGAGTCCTGAACCCTAAGTCCTGAGCCCTGAGTCCTGAGCCCTGAGTCCTGAACCCTGAGTCCTGAACCCTGAGTCCTGAACCCTGAGTCCTGAGTCCTGAACCCTGAGTCCTGAACCCTGAGTCCTGAACCCTAAGTCCTGAACCCTAAGTCCTGAGTCCTGAACCCTGAGTCCTGAGTCCTGAACCCTGAGTCCTGAGCCCTGAGTCCTGAACCCTGAGTCCTGAACCCTAAGTCCTGAGTCCTGAACCCTAAGTCCTGAGTCCTGAACCCTAAGTCCTGAACCCTGAGTCCTGAACCCTAAGTCCTGAACCCTGAGTCCTGAGTCCTGAACCCTGAACCCTGAGTCCTAAGTCCTGAGCCCTGAGTCCTGAACCCTGAGTCCTCAACCCTGAGTCCTGAGTCCTGAACCCTGAGTCCTGAACCCTGAGTCCTGAACCCTGAGTCCTGAGCCCTTATTCCCTTCCAATAATCTATTTACTCATTTCTATCAAAACAGCTTCAATAACAAAACAAAATGTTTGATGAATAAATCGGTGTAAAAAGGATATAATATATGAAATTATATATTTTATATATAAATATATATATATATATATACATATATACAATATGCATATATAGTATTGATATATATTATATATATAAAGAATATATATATTATATATGTGTACATATAATTTCTGCTTGCATTTGTTTAAATGTTCCATCTTTAATCCTTAATGTTTTTGTAGATGTTGTTCAGACTGAACACATGCACGTCGTCCTCTTTGTTTACCTGTTCTTTGTTTACATCTCCCTTCCATCAATTACTGTGTGTTTAGTACCACATTAAAATGAATTGTGCATGAGTAATTCCCTTGGACCAAGTCTGTATCTAATGCTGACTTATGGAAAAGGTTCATGAAGGGCTCAATATGTCTGATGTGCTATTCTTCTCTACCTGTTCAAGTACTCTGTTCTCTACCTGTTCAAGTACTCTGTTCTCTAATTGTTCAGGTACTCTTTTCTCTACCTGTTCAGGTAATCTGTATGACTGTCATGTACAATTACAACATGTACACTGTCTCTCAGATGTAGGACAGTAAATAGTACAATATGTACCTCTGAGATGTAATACAATATAAAGTACTACGGGTACCTCTGAGATGTAGTACAATATAATGTACTACATGTACCTCTGAGAGTACAGAGTCCTCCCAGGCGTTGGAGGCACTGCGTCCACGCCCTGAACCTGCAGAGACTTGTTCGGCCTCCCCGTTTCTTTCACCGAATGAAGTCCTCGTTAATCAGTTGTGTTCCTTTTTTGGAGTTTTAACTTCTGACTCAGCCAAACACAACGCAGTGTTTCAGAAGGGGGCGAGGCACATCCAGGTGTGGCCACGCCCCCTTCATGTCAGCCCAAAGCGTCTTCCTATCGGGTCCTTGTAAGGACTGCAGCTGGAAATCCATCACATGACACACCTTCTGAATCTTTCTACGAAACTCACCTGAAGGATGCAGGTATCACAGGTACCACGTGTCACAGGTATCACAAGTATGTATCACAGGTATGCCATGTATCACATGTATCACAGGTATGACAGGTACAACATCTGTCACATGTATCACAGGTATGCCATGTATCACAGGTATGACATGTGTCACAGGTATGACAAGTATGACATGTGTCACAGGTATGACATCTGTCACAGGCATCACATGTATCACAGGTGTCACATGTGCCACAGGTATGACAGGTGCCACAGGTATGACAGGTGTCACATGTGTCACAGGTATGACAGGTGTTACAGCCTAGGTATCACAGGTGTCACAGGTATCACAGGCTTCTATTCATAATCAAAGTTCTAAACCTGGCCTCTGAATTCACGTCTTGCGGCTGAACCCTGAGGAGCAGGACTTCACAGCCTCGACGTGCTGGTTCAGAGCTCTGATCTGATCCACGTGAGGCCACATGGTCCACATTCTCCAGGCCGGTCCAGGCCTGCAGGAGCCAGACCACATTGACTGTGATGCAACAACACAACACACTTGAAGCCTCACATGCAGGTTCTCTCAATGAGCTGAAACTAATAATGTATTATCAACGTGTAAACATGTGTTTGTAAACATGTGCTTGAAAAAAATATGTACATGTGTTTGTAAACAAGCATTTGTAAACAAGTGTTTGTAAACAGGTATTTGTAAACATGTGCTTGTAAACATGTGCTAGATATAACTGTACATCTGAGTACTTGTACCGTTTGTTAATTTGATAGTGATACTTTACGTGTACTTTAACTTGTCACAACAAGAGACTCCAGTCGCTCTGTGGCGGCCTCTAGCAGCAGAACAGGAAGTCACAGCTCTGCGGCTGGAGGCCATAAAACACTCATTCTCAGGCACGTGCACAGACATTTTGGAGGGCTGGTGCTCAAACAAACAAAAAAGGGCACCCAATGCCAAAAGAACATTCTGACCGAGTTGAAGCATAAGCAGCATTACACTGATGATGCAATACATCCTCGACCTGCGTTTCCTCTGGGTAGCATCAGGCCGCTAGCTTACATTTTCTTTATGAATAAAGATGAATTATTATATGGCAACAACAGTACAAGCGTTCTGATTGGCTAATGGGTCATGCCAGCCACGTATCGCCCTCCACTGGTCTGATTCTGATCCTTATTGCCCTCTTACGATATTGATAGACATCAACAGCCAAGAGCAGTGGTCCTCAAACTAGTTGGCCCTCTGAACAATACCACAGAGGTATTTGGATTTTGTTTTCAGTCCGGCCACGCAAATCCTAGACTAGTCCGTCTACGATCGCGGCGACCTGCCAGTCGATCGCGGCGTAGTGTTGGTAGATCGCATCACAGAAAAATAAATGTGCCCGCCCCCGAGTAACTTCCTCTATAGCGCCAGATTACAGCAGAAGCGTGTCATTTCTGTCACTCCGTGTCGCGTTAACAGTCCTCCGCTCGCGGTCTCGCGCGCCGCAAAGCTTCGCTGGCTTGCGCGCGCATCGTCGGGGCGGAGCAGAGAAAAAGTCGCATGCTCGCATGCTGAAAAAGTGTGACCACCCCTGGTTTAATAGAACGGAATAATAATTATCTCTTTCTCTCTTCTCTCTTCCTCTCTCTCTCTTTTCTTTCTCTTCTCTCTCATCTCTCTCTATTCTCTAAAGATAACTAACGTCACTAAACAGCTGGACAAAGCATTGGAATCACGGATTTCGTGAGTTTTTGTTTGTTTTTAGGAAACGTCGGACCAGTTGTGACGTCATGTTTTCAGCAGCGCTAATGTTGTGGTTAATTTATCACAAAACAACGTCAGGGGACAAACACCGTCATGATCTGTGCGCTGATGCTGCGGGTCAGAGGCGAAGGAGGTGCACCCGTTTGGTGGCGCGAGGAGGACTGCGCGAGCACGACGTGGAGGAGGAGGAGGGAGGGGCGCGGCGGGGGCTCGTGTGCGTCGCGGATTATGTCGGGGCGAAATTCTCACCAGAACTCAAATAAATGCCCCGTCGGATATTAAAACACACTTGTGGGGACTTGATGACAGAGAGAGTAACTTTAATTCATGAAATACTGATGAATGAAAAAAGTGTCTCCGGCAAAAAGGGCACTTTTCTCATCCAGGGCAAAGGGGAGGAGCTTGAGCACCACTAGGGCTCTATCTGTGCACGTGCCTGCTCATTCTGAAATATAAATATTACATCTTCAAAGAGGGCGTTAGCTTCTGCCCTTAAATCCAATAAAGGCTGCCATACTGATGTGTAACAGGTATGATGTTTACTATGTTAAAGCCCCACTATGTAACTTTTCCACCTAAAATAAAAGCTTGAAAAAAATGGTGCCGCTACAATGGCTTTTAATATGTTGATTTGCGCATTTCATCACAAAGTCCCAAATGTCAAAAGGAAAGTTTATTAGTTTATCATCTCGTGCTTTACATAGGACAGTCAAAAATTATGAAATTAAACATAGTAAAAAATATATAGACAAAAACATTATTTTTCAATCCTTTATATTCTATGTGTTTAAGTCATTAAGTGTTTTTTTCTTACTTTCTTTTCAGGACGACAAGTTTGGTTAAAGGTGCGTTCATACCAAAAGCGATGCAATTTTTCGGGTCGCCCAAAACACGTGAGTTTACTCGCTCAATCATTTGCCGTGTTTATGCCATAAGCGTTGAGACACTCCTCGAGGGGCGGGGCTTATCTCTGTGTCTTGTCTCCGTAAAGACCGTTATCATTTCCTTCATCCACCACCAAATAACTAACCACTAGTTCTGCTTTATATTTATTGTGGACATCACACACACAACAACGTAATGAAACAACGTAATGAAACAACGTAATGAAACAACGTAATGAAACAACGTAATGAAACAACGTAACGTAATGAAACAACGTAACGTAATGAAACAACGTAACGTAATGAAACAACGTAACGTAATGTAACAACATAATGTAGTGTAGCAACGTAACGTAATGTAACAACCTAACGTAACATAACAGCCTAACGTAAACAACTTAAAGTAACAACGTAACGTAACAACGTAACGTAACAACGTAACGTAACAACGTAACGTAACAACGTAACATAACAACGTAACATAACAACGTAACATAACAACGTAACATAACAACGTAACGTAATGTAACAACGTAACGTAATGTAACAACGTAACTATCTTCTGTTCACTCCTTCCATTTCTTCTTCATGTTTTCTTTGAAGCTCCTCCTTATGTCTTTGCATTTCTTTTCTTTCTCCTTCATGATCCTCTCCTCTTCCATCCGTAACATCTCTAAGGTGAAGCAGCTGCCTCCTTTTTCCTTCATCATTTGGTTGGTGTTCTTCATCAAATCTCTGACTTGTGTGCGGTCTATCTGGTCGTTGTTATTGAAGACCTGGTATCTTCCTCCACAGTCATTGATGAGTTCCTTCAAAAAGTCATCCGTGTCTTCTTCTATGTAACTCTCAAGTGTTGTATTTTTGAGGTCGTCTCCTCTGGTGAATATGATGGTGATGAAATCTGAAGACTTCGTCCCCAAACATTTCTTGACCAGCGTCACAGAGTCTTTTTGTTCTTGTGAAATGCGGCCGATCTGCAGCACCAGTAGGAAGACATGAGGTCCAGGAGACAATAAGCTGATGCACTTCACCAGCTCCTCTTGAAAGTCTTCCGTCATCTCAAACAAGTTGGGGGTGTCGACCACGATGACAGGCTGTCCGTCAATCTCTCCGGTTGCCTTCTCACACGACATGGTCACTGACCTTGAGCTGGCTCTAGATGTGAAATGTTCTTGACCTAAAATGGTGTTTCCTGTTGCACTCTTCCCGCTGCCAGTCCGACCGATCAGCACCATTCTGAGACTCTCTCTGGCCTGATCATCACATCCCACCTCTGTCTTCTGTTTCACAACCTGCAGTTCAGCTTCAAGTCTTGAAACCTTCTCCATCAGAGCCTTGGTAAACACCTTCATTGTGAAGCATCTGGATCCTCCAACGCTCATCGTGTCCACATCATCTATCAGCTCTGGTATCTGTTGCTGGTCCTTGATATTGAGAACTGCATATCTTCCTCCACAGCTCTGACAGACCTCCTGGATCTCCTTGTTTTCCTGTAAGAGGTTAACAACAGCTGGAGCTTTAGGATCTGAGTCCACAGTGAACAGAATCATGGTGAAGTCATTTGCTGGAGACCCAAACGTCTTCTTGATAGTCTGTAACTCTCCTTTGTCTTCATCAGTGAGAGGACCCAGAGGTAAGACCAGGATGAAGACATGGACCCCCTCAGGGTCACACAGGGAGATGCACCTGAGGGATTCCTCCATCAATTCCTCCTGAGGCTTCCCACACAAGGCAGGCATCACCACCAGAGAAACCAGACGTCCACTCAACTCTGCCTGGTGTTGAACACACTGTGAGGAGTTGGAAGCTGAATAAAAGTCTCTCTGACCTATAATGGCCTTGGCTGCTGAAGTCTTCCCTGCTCCTGTCCTTCCACACAGAACCAGGTTCAAAGACGGCTTCATGTGGTCAGACTTTGGCATCCTGGTCAAACCTTCATGCTCTGGTTATTCCTCAGTGATGAACTTAGTCTCTCCCAGTATCAAGTTCCCGACTAAATTCCCCTCGGACCAGCTGTTCCCCAGTAGAAGCATCCTCTGCTCATACACTGAGGAGAAAACACTAAGTTAGTCAAAACTATTCAACTGAAGACAACAACCAACATGAAAACAATGAGCTAAAGAACAAATGAGGAAGTCACAGCATTTTGGAAGTGGACTACAATGAATGTGTCCGCTGTTGTCATCTTGAAACATTCACCAGGGAGTCATCCCTTATAAACACTGTAATTACATCTTAATAAACAGAACAATAATTCTGACTTACTATCATGTGGTAGTAATTCACAGCTGCTGCTCCGCTTCACAGGCTGCAGATCATCTGACACTGAGAATACAGAACATCGATCATTCACATGAAATGTTCGACTAAAGAGACGATGTTTCAGGAAGAATCCGTTGGTTGTTTAATCTTTGCAACCAGAAAGCAATTTAGGGTTAAGTGTCTTGCTCAAGGACACATCGACTAGGGCGGGGATTGAACCTCCAACTAACTAACTGACCCATAATCCCATTGTCTGGTAAGTTCCTGTTTTATTTTGAAGCCTAACTCCCCACCACGGTCAAAATGCCCGGATGTGACTTGATCCTCCCACTATACCCAGGATGCATCAGAGGAGACTTGTGCGTACTCTGGCCAGCCAATATCCCAGAATGCATTTCACCAGCAACCGGAAACAATAGCGGAGGAGAAAATAAACTACTGACGGATGACTTTTTATAAATAGCCTACTACTGTTGTTGAGTTACGGAATGTTATTTTAGGATGTTGACTTTCAGGAGTGAAGTTTGTTTGAAAATCAAATCTGTGGAGGTTTGTTATGATTCAGCCTAATAAAAATCTGCAGCGCCGGGCGGTCAGCACGCTGTGTGGCCGCTGAGAGCAGCCTGATCTCAGCAGGACTTTTTTAAATGCTCCGCTGACTCTGATGTCTCCGTAGCGGTTACACATGATATATAATTCGGTTAGGAGAATCTATTGAGCAAAAAGAGTTTATTATTTATTCACAGATAACATTAAATCAGTTTGACTGAGCGTTAAGATTCATAACTTAATGTTTTAATTCAACTTTAATGTTGAACTATAGTAGTATCTTTTTAATTTGACCGAATTGTTTGCAATTACTTGTGTAATATAACTATATGAACATCTATATATATATATATATATATATATATATATATATATATATATATATATATATATATATACAAATATGTATGTATAACATATTTATTATATACATATTTATATTGAATTAAAAATAATATGAACAATATATATGGGCTTTCTTACACACCATATATATACATACAATCATATGTGTATGATTATATTATTTTGAATTGTGTGTATATAAAGAAATGTAAAGAAATATGTTCACACACAATTCAAAATTATTATATTTAAAGGATACTAAAAAAGCAGGGTTGTCATATATTGTTTGACTGTAAAAATTAATGTACAGTGAATAATTGGAGTAAACTCAGGAGCAATAACAGCTGATGTGGTGACGTCATCAAGTCAGCTGCTGTTCCAATCGCAGAAAGACCGTCTTCCCGTCCTCCGGAGTCTGAACTCCCAAGACCAAACTCCCAAGTCCAGACTCCAAAAGAACACAAGTCTGTACTGAGTATACTTTGAATTGAGAATATTGTCCGTTTCTCAATATGCGTACTTGTGCGTCCTTTCCTCTACTTGTGTCCTCGTGGACTCGTGAAACGTCATCAGTCTCAGCCCGGGTACATGTTCCAATTCAAAGTTCGCTTCTCTCAAAGCACGGTCAAAATGCCCGGATGTGACTAGATCCTCCCACTTTCCGGAGGATGCATCACAGGAGACTTGTGCGTACTCTGGCCAGCATATATCCCAGAATGCATTTCACCAGCAGCCGGAAACAATAGCGGAGGAGAAAATAAACTACTGACAGTTGAATTTTTATAAATACTACTGTTGTTGAGTCACGGAATCTCATTTTAGGTTGTTTTGTTTATTCGTCTGTAGAAACTAATTTACACTGAATATTTAGAGTAAACTCAGGAGCAAGAACAGCTGATGTGGTGACGTCATCAAATAAGCAGCCGTTCCAATCGCAGAAAGACCGTCCTCCCGTTCTCCCGTCCACCCGTCCTCCGAAGTCTGGGCTCCCGAGACCAGACTCCTAAGACCAGACTCCAAAAGAACACAAGTCTGCAGTCGTGTACTTTGAATTGAGAAACGGTCATTGTCTCCTCTGATCCCTGATTGTTTCCACCTGTTCCCCATTACCCTCATGTGCTTAAAGTCTGCGTCTCCCCTTTGTCTTGTGCCAAAGTGTTTCGTAGTTGTCCGTGCACCTAAACCCTTTGCCACAGCCACTTTTTCCAAGAGTATTACCAAACCACCTAAGTTGTTTTCTGTTTTCTCCTTGAGAGTGATTTTTCGTTTGTAAAGTTTCTAATTTAGCTTCCTTTTGTTTTATTTGTCAGACGTTTTGCTGTCCTCCCATTTGGAGTGAGCCTCCAGTTTTAGGTGTGACTTTTCGTTTGTTCCATTTTCTCTGTAGTTTTGGTTTACCTTTTATTTGAGAATGTCATTATTAGGAAGTTGTCTTTCGCGAGTTACTGTATCTTGCCAAGCCATAGTATATTTATTGAGTTTTTGTTTTCATAGCCCATTTATTTGTCACTCCTCAAAGAGGTTCTGAATTCAATAAAGTGGGCTTATACGTTCTATTCTCTGCATCAAAGTCCTCATTGTAGTCCAGGCCTGACATCCTCAGATTCAAGAGGAGCAGTTGACCAGCTCTTCACCCTCGCAAGACTACTGTAGGGGACCTGTGACCCAACCAGCCTACATGTGCTCTGTGGACTTGGAGAAGGCAGTCGACCGGGTCCCTCTGGGGGTTTCGTAGTGGGGGGAGTATGGTGGGCTTGACTTGTTAAGATAACAACCAACATGAGAATAATATAAATCTATTTTCAGAACAAATTTTTAAAAGTGGACTACAGTGAATGTGTCAGCTGTTGTCATCTTAAAGCGTTCAACAAAGAGCCATCAGTTATATACACTGTAATTACATCTTAATAAACAGAACAATAATTCTGACTCAGGTCAGTTCAACTCACTGAAAGGTGGCAGGAATACACAGCTGCTTCTCCGCTTCACAGGCTGCAGATCATCTGACGCTGAGAATACAGAACTGCGATCATTCCTATAAAATGTGTGACTAAAGAGACGCTGTATCAGGAAGAATTGTTCAGTATTTTCAGTACTTTAGTAGTACGGGCTCTCCTGCAGTAGGAGCTGGGTTCGTATTCTCAGTGTTTAGTCAGACACGTTCCTGGTGAGCGTTGGCCTCCGCCAGGTCTGACCTTTATCATCCTAGAAACGTTCCGGGTCAGAGGGAAGTCCGGTTCTATCGATCCATTAAATGTGTTACCCCCTACGGGAGATCACTATCACTACCTCACTTGCATTCTGCTTATTAGGGTCAGAGCGACTCAGTCAGTCCGAGAGGACCCTATTGAAATTGCTAGATATATTACTAATATTCGCGTCTTATTTTTCCTCTCTAGGCGCATATGGGGGGTACTTAATATACCCCAAAAGTCACCAAATGTGTCAAGCTTGTCAGGCTTGGTGAAATTAGACATGGACGTCAAATCTAGCGCCCCCTCAAAGTTTGACTTTTTTTAATTTTTTTTATTTAACCTTTATGTAGCCAGGCGAGACAGATTAAGAGAATTTTTTTTTTTACAACTATGGCCTGACAAGAGGCAAAACCTCTTGAGGGAAAAGAGACATAAATAAATAAAGAATAAACACGGTTAAAAAATAAAAAATAAACACAGTTAAAAGGTGCCAAAGAGAGGAGGAACCGACATGCTAACAATGTGAGAAACAGCTGCATTTGTTCTTTAACAAGTCTGTGATCATGGCTTTAAAGGCCGACCTAGAGACATAGCACTGTAGTTGCAGTGACCTCTGGAGTTCGTTCCAGGCTGTAGCTGCAGCAACATTAAACGAACACAAACCAAGTGCAGAGAAATTCTTAGGGACATTCAGCAAAATACAGTTAGCAGAGCGAGTGTTGTAAGCAGGGGATGAGATGTGACTGGCGACGCCTCTCACCCAGAATATACAGTTGACTTTAAATTGTTCACACACATTGTCCATCTCCTCCTGCTCGACGAAAAAAACTCTCAGATGGCTTTTAAAAGTAAAGCTGCAAAGATGGGACTATCAAATAACATTTCCTTTCATTATCCATCCCCATATCCTGTTTAGGGTCGCAGGCCAATCCCAGCTGTCATTGGCTGGAGGTGAGGTTCTGGACAGGTGTCCGGTCTATCTCAGGGCCCAAAGAGAGACGGTCAACCACTCACACTCACCCTAGGGGGCGTTTAGAGTCCAGTCAAACCTGTTAGCCCAAGCTGCATTATTTGGACTGTGGTAGAAACTGGACTACCACAACCCTGCGCTGCCCCATCATCAATAACATGACACATTCAAAATGCATCAGAGCAGCTACAGGGCACGAAACTCAAAGAAAGTAAATACAAAATCAGTGTAAAGAAGTAAACAGCAATTCTGATTTTTAAACTCTTATAAACGGAATAGCATGGTCCAAAAACAGTGTTATGTATTGCCTCTAACCTTAACTCACCTGCGCATTCATTGACGTCACTTATCCGAACGTGTCAGCGACCGTGAAGCTCTAACACAAAGCTGTTTATACGACTGTGATGAAATAATAATAATCACAATAATCATAATCTGATGTCATTATGGCTCCGTGCTAAAGAATAAAGTCATCGAATCCATTGATCTATAATAGTAATCGATTAATTGTATCTACCTGATAATTGAGCTGAAATCCGTCCGACGCCCCGCCGCCTAAAGACCGGAAAGTATTCAGAGAGAGAGAGAGAGAGAGAGAGAGAGAGAGAGAGAGAGAGAGAGAGAGAGAGAGAGAGAGAGAGAGAGAGAGAGAGAGAGAGAGAATGTGATCCTTCAGCATTCTGATCTCACAAGAGATTCCATCGAGGACACTATATTTAACTAACCATGCAGCGCCGCCGCTCCCATAACGCGCAGCACTACGCGCTGTGCGTTGGGCACCAAGTCCTGAGGGGGCACTAACAAATAGGCGTGGGTGCCCTTTCCCATCTCAGTGGCCTGACGAACTTTTTACTCATATAGAGTACATACATGTGTTTGAAAGCTGAAACCACGTAAATGTAACGTTTTAATTTTGTTTTATAGTAACAACTAAAGTTTGAATTAGTTCTTTCTTAATTTCCAGATAGTTTCATATACCTTATATGCAACATTATTTACATGATGTATTTGGGTTAAATAAATTCCCCTGTTAGTGCAACCCATCTGTTATACTTTAATAACAGTATTACATAATACATGACGGCTCGGTCACCTGTGAGTATGATTATTACGTTTTTTTTAAATCAAATATGATTTTTAAAGTAACTTGGTTGAGTAATTATAAAGTTTGTTTGTTAAAAAGTTTTTGTTCGTTTTTAATGACATTAAAACGGCAATATGAACACGATGAGTGTGTTACAGTATAGAATACTTCCCCCGTGTGATTACAACCAACAGAAAACAAAAGGAACAACATCCCTGATGGGACAGAAAGATACAACATAGAACCATATAATATATACATATATATATATATATATACATATATATATATATATATATATATATATATATATATTGTGCTATACTTTTTTATAAAGGTTGATTTAAACTGCTGTTTATGTTGAATATGCAACGTTTTAGTACAAGCGGACACATGTCCAAGGTTTGTTCTGAAAGTAATTAAAACATATTTAAATTAAAATGCATATTCTTTATTGCAATGGATTCTGTGAATAACTCCTGATGATGGCCAATTAATAAAATAACTGACATTTTAATAACATAAAACGTTGTAATGTAACTTATTCCCCACTGGGGTTTGTTTCCATCAGGGTTTTCATTTATGTGACACGGGCGCCATCTTGTGTAGCCCCTGGTGTAAATTATTCTGGAATCATTTTACTCGTGGGATTTGTTAAAAAATAAGATAATTAAGATAAATTAAGATAATCCTGTATTAGTGGGTATAGGCCTACAGTTACATGATTATAGCAGCAGGTGAAGTGCAAACAAGAGGCATGGTATACTTCAGTATTATATTATTATATGTTATTATATAAGTCAGTGTTTTTCAACCTTTTTTGCGTGAAGGCACACTTAAGACACAGAAAAAATCTCGCGGCACACGAGTGCTCCGAATAAGAATTGTCGACGGGGGAAGGGGGGGGGGGGTGCTAGTGAGCTTTTTCTGATTGGCTGTTGTGTAGCCCATTTCGTCTTTCCGATTAGCTGATAAGTGGCATCTCTCGGCAGAACTCCAGGCGCTTGATTCCTCCACAGTGAGAACGGCTCATGTTTGCGCGCAGCGGCACATTAAAACATTAAAAAGCCGAGAGTTTTTTTAAGCGTGAGAAATACGATGTGTGGCGGGAATTAAGACAGAAATGCGTGAGTCTCACGCTTAATGCGTGAGGCTTGAGAGCCCTGGAACTCCTATGTCGGTGCAGTAATCAGTGGCTGGCCGCTCCGTCCATTTGCTCACCTTTTTTTTTTCATAGCGGACTTCTTTTTGCCTTAGGCGCTCGTGATTTGTCATAGGCGTTCGAGAACAAGGCTCAGGCTTCATAACACCAACAACGCGACGACACACACACACAAACACATGTTGGCTTTTTTTTCACCAATGAAGTATGTAAAAAACATTTTTTTCCACGGCACACCTGACCGGCACAGTGGTTGAAAAACACTGATATAAGTGATAAACATTCAAACATGAGCTAAGTAAGAGGTTGAAAACTCCAAACCTGAATATAACTAACAATATCATATGTCCCGACAGCAGTAAGTTTGAAGTGCACTGTGTAATAAGTATTTACATTGCACAATATTAGTGACTAACGATCCCTGCCCGTGCTTCCTGCTTCCTGCATCCTACCTCCTTTCCATTGGCCCCGCTTATTTCTATGTGCCTCCTGCCTCATTGCCCCCCCACCCACCCACACCTCATTCTGTCTCATGGGTTGTGGAGGTTTGGATCATGGTCCATTTCCGACTAATAATTATTCATAATTTCTGTAATTAGTTTTTATTCATTGAATGTCTTTATGGTTCTTTCTGTGTTTGGGGTTTCCTGATCCGATGTGAAGTCCAAGGTCAAAGGTCAGGGATGTCGTATGGGTACAGATTGTAAAGCCATCTGAGGGGAGTTTGTGATATTTCATATTTACAAAACAAACTGAATTTCAATTAATATTTACTACAAGAAGTGTAGTATAGAAATAATTTAAATCTACGAACCGCCTCGACATGTGTGTGAACTGTACTATAAAATAACACACACACACACACACACACACACACACACACGCACACGCAGGAGACATTGAGTTGCAGAGGACTCTGGTATTTAGGAGCCTCAGGCCGCCACCTGGACCGCTGATGCATGCTGGGACATTTCTGGTGTCTCAGCAGTAATGAAGTGGAAACATTTGGGTTTGGCTTTCATAACAGGAAAGAGATTTATTGCATGTTTGTGCTCAAACTGTTAAAGTAGATTAATAAAAGTGGAGAAAACTTATTTGTGTCAGTTAATTAAACGTTTAATTAAACGTTTATTAATGCAATAATCCCTTGTAGTGGTTCTTTACACTGGAGACCAGCTGCCCTGTGGGGATTGTTGTTGTTCATGTGTTTGTTTTGTTTATATGTAAATCATGTACTAGAGTACTGATGTGGATTGTACACAAGTAAACAAAGTATCACATGTTGCATTTAGTCCTCCGTGGTCAGAGAATTTATCTTCAACATCTATAACTCAAATGACAAAAAAGCGTTCAACACATTTGTCATGTTACGTAACCTTTAAAAACCATCCTTAGTCATTAAGGAGCAGCCGGGGGTTCAGTGCCTTGCTCAAGAACACTTCAACATGAACTATGAGGAGGGCGGGGTCGAACCGGGGACCTGGTGGTTAACGTGACGACCACTCTTCTCATGAGCTCGGACTGTAACAATAATAAATACCTGTCTGTCTACCTGTGTACCTGTATGACTACCTTCTACCTGTCTACCTGTCTACCTGTCTATCTACCAACCTATCTGCCTGTCTACCCACTTACCTATCTACCTACCTACCTACCTGTTTAATATATACTTACCTATCTACCAACCTATCTGCCTGTCTACCCACCTACCTATCTACCTGTCAAACTACCTGTCTACCTACCTATCTACCAACCTATCTGCCTGTCTACCCACCTACCTATCTACCTGCCTACCTGTTTAATATATACTT
>CM070094.1:13951504-13994004 GCA_036178185.1 Liparis tanakae
ATCGGCGATAAGATCAAGCTGGACCACATCCTGTACAAGGTGGGCGTGGGCACCAGGTGCGGCGAGGGAAAACGCTACCCAGACGACGGACCCGACACCTACTGCTCCTTCCCCTGGGCCGAGATGGTGGTGGAGGACCTGTGAGAGAAGCTCTCGCTATTACGTTATTATTCAATGAAGTTGTTGTGACGGACGGAAACAACAGGATGTACCAGATGAGGGACAGAATAATTTATAAATAATGAGAGGGATATCACACTCTTAAAGCCACATTCACTCTGCTTACCACCAGGGTTCGACTTCTCTGACTGTATAGAAGTCTATGCTTTATGTGTTAAAGCTGCATTCTCTATCCTGACCACCAGGGGGCGAGTCCTCTGGTTGTATAGAAGTCTATGCTTCATGTGTTAAAGCTGCATTCTCTCTCCTGACCACCAGGAGGCGACTTCTTTGGTTGCATAGAAGTCTATGCTTCATGTGTTAAAGCTGCATTCTCTCTCCTGACCACCAGGGAGCGACACCTCTTATTGTATAGAAGTATATATAATGACTCTACTTCTCTCTTGATGTATTCCCTAAATAAACATTGTAGACATGAGTTTATGTCTCAATCTCTAGTTTAAAGTCTTCTTCAATACAGCATGATGTCATCATTTAGTACATTATGGTCATTTAGAGGTCACACAGACCATAAAGCAGGGGATGCTTTAGGGATGGAGCTACAAGGTGATTGACAGGTCGACATCAGAAATTGTGGAGCTGATTTGTCAATGAGTATTGTTTATATATAAATACAAATACATGTTGATGTCATGATTGAATAACTAAGAATGTGTTCAGACCTGCAGGAGGCTCAGTCCACCTCTGGTTCTGACCACGTTGTCTCCGTCTGTCACTAGATGTGGGAACAAGAGGTCCTGTGAGGTCCCCGTTACTGAGCTTGTGTTCGGTGAATATCCCTGTAAGGAGCAGACCAGGTACCTGGAGGTGTCCTACAGCTGCACCACACCACCTACTCTTCCACCTCCACCTCCAACCAAACCTGACTGTAAGTACACTGTGCATTTATACTTCTATTCTCTCATTGACATGATATGTTTACAAATATTGTACCCTGAACCCTAAAACCAGATCTTAACCCTCAAACAGTAAGTCTCTGATGGTACGGTTCAGGTCTTGAGTGGTCTGGTTTATATATCATGTGTCCTGGTTCAGGTCGAAGATAGTAAATAAGGTTGGTTTAGTTCAGGTCTCAGATGGCCTGGTTCAAATCTTAGGTGGCTTGGTTTAGGTCTCGGGTGACTTGGTTTAGATCTCGGGTGGTTTGGTCCACGTTTCAGATGGTCTGGTTCAGATAGAGATGAGATTGTTCTGGAATGTTTGATGTAGAACACGTGGGGTTGTGTGTCATATGCAAAAGACTTTAAAAGGTGAATTATATTATATTTTTGTAAAATGTATAAAATGCCCCCAGCTTCCAGAGTGACACATTTGAATGTGAATCAGTTTCCAAAGCCACTGGTTCTGCTGCTGTTCAGTGTTAAAGATGACAGGTCCAATGGGTCTCAAATGCACCTTGTTTTACTAATCTGATGTTTCACTGAAGAAACAATTTATCATCCACGATATTAAATCCCTGGCTGGCCCTTTATAGATAGGAGCCTCTCTGAGACACAGCTGTGTGAAGGTGTCTTTAATAACAAATACTATCAAACAAGTGTCTAAAACACACGCTGTCTGAAGGGATTACTGCTTCATTTACAAGATCTAGTCTTTAGAAGAAAACCCCCCGATATTTGCGATTAATTAGTTAAATTTTTTTTAATCGATTGACAGCCCTAATTATATGTGTTAATACATTGCTCTTGTTGGACTAGCGCCCCCTGCTGGCTGAACATATGAAGCTCTTCTCATAGTGACCAGCTCCCCCGGCTGGCTGAACATGTGAAGCTCTTCTCATGGTGGACCAGCGCCCCCGGCTGAAATGCGAATTATCATGTTCTCTATTTCCTCTGCAGGTGAAGACAAGCCCACCGAAGAAGTCTGAAGTCAGAACCTCGTTGTTCGATTACAGATGATATTAATCTATGGATTAGAGATTAGAAATTAGAGAGCATTGTGTATTCAGAGTGCAGTTAAAGTACTAATACACACTGTGAACATACAACATATAAATAATAAATGTATTGTACGTGACATAGGTACAGATCCATCTTAGTCAAATAAAGACAATTTGAAGGCAGTTTTTCTTTGGTCCGTCCCCATCTTGTTTGTTCAGCTTCCATGTGACATGGGGTGCATCCTTGTTTCCTTCACTTGCGTCCTAGACCCTCCCACCAGCGAAGGAGAGTAGAGAGGAAACAAGGAGACATGTTTTAAATGGGACGTTGGTTCCTCTGGAGCGTCACGTGACGTCTGATCCAACAATATGTAAATCAAAACATGTACAATATACACATATTATGTATACATAGATATACTGTATATGTTTATATATATATATATATATATATATATATATAAATATATACATATGTGTATATGTGTCTATGTGTATATACATATTTACATATATATATATATATATATATATATATATATATATATATATATATATATGTCCTCTATCAGCTGTGTGAGTGAACATGTGATGATCTTTTCAACAAAAAAAAAGGTTTTAAATATACGTTATTGATAATGAACAATGTGAAATACAGTGATCAAATATGAAGTACTTTCATTTTTGTGTGTGTATGTTTCAGATTACAAATGTAAAGAGGAAAAAGAGATAAATAAAAAAAACAAAGGCAAAACAGAATAACAAATTGTTGTAATAATTAGTAATAAAACACCTACCCACGGACCCACCCACCCATGGCCTTCATATTCTTTCACAGTTTGCGTAGTACACTATTGGAAAACTAAAGTAAAGTATTTAGGTTTGGTTACAGTTCGTCAGACAGATAAAGACAGAAGGCCAGATACATACAAATTCAAATATGTGTATCATTCAGTAGGTAACACTGGCAGATTAGAAAGATATAAATGAAAGATTGCCATTTCATGATAAAATGGAGTTTTACAGAACTTAGTTCGGGAGGGGAGACCACGCAGCCAATCACTCGAGCCATCGGTACTTAAACACATCGCACCTATTCACGCCCTCTTCTTCTCAGCGCCGACATGCTACGTCTCAGAAGCCCTCGACGTCTTAGCAGCAACATTCCCACCGGTTACCCGCCGACCTTCTCCCCCTCTCTCACCCATCTAACCCCTCTAACCCCTCTAACTCCCTTACCTCTTACCCCTCGACCGTCATCCCGTCCCCCTCGACCCCATCCCTACATCCCTTCCCCTCGACCCCTTTTCTGTTTTGTCTCTCTCCCTAGAAGAGGCTTCGTCCCAGCGCCGACACACGGCGCTCTTCCACCCGGTCGAGGCCAGACGCAGGCCGCGATCGATCTCCCCGCCGATGCTCCGCCGAGCGCTTTACTTCCACCCCCCTTGGGTGGACAGTAGTACGGAAGCCGAAAGACGCCTCGCCAGCGCAACATTCCATTTAACAACCTAACTATCAACGCCTGACGGACCGCCGGCGGAACACCACGGCACTTCCGGGTTCCCGGCGTCGCTACGGCAGAGACACGTCGCGCATCGGACAAGCACAATCCTAAACTGCTGGCCCGATGCAAACGGTCTTTCTCAACCCGATACGGACGAGCAGCCGCATTCAGAAGCCTCTGAGTCTCCTTCACTCACCACGCTTCGTCGCCAGCATCATCGGCTGTTTCGGCCATCCACGATCCCCGCGGCTCTCGGCACCCATCATCCGACAAATCCGAAGTCGCCTTCCAGCAGCCCACGCTGCCCTTCCACCTGCCACATATTCCGACATTGGCGTCGGCCACGCCACTCTTCATCCCGCCGGAGCTCCCGACTTCGGCGCCCGCCACGCCCCTCGCCACCTCATCTCACCATTCCTTTGGCGGCTTAAAAAAAAAAAAAAAAATCCCTCTTCGCGAGCGCATAGTCCCTCAACCGAAGACTTAACCATCGAATCCAAAAATCGTCAGTCTGAGGAAAAAACTAAACTTTTCCAACGTGTTCACGGACCGGCAAAGCCAACTCTCGATCTCCAGCGGAGCACTTCCGGGTATACCTCCGCCGCGTCGTCGCAGCTGCGATGACGTCATGACTCATCAGGGCGGAGAAACCCGGGCATCGTCTCCAGGCTGTATCCCAGCCATCCTCACCAGGTCGTATCCCACCCCGTTTCAAGCTGCTCTGTACCACAGACATTTTACCTTGCAATTTTTGGCCAAACTTCACCGCCAACACATCCACACTCATCCCGTCACCACCAATGCTGACGCAGCCCTCGCAAACATTATTCATAATAATACATTTGGAGGCGCCTTTCAAGTCACACACGGTCACCTTACAATACAATAATACAGAATAAATGAAAAGCAGACGGAAACGAAATTAAAACAGAACATCAACATAAACAATAAAAAAAAATAAAAAAAAACGTTTTTTATCTAACTTCCAGCATGTCCTACATTTACCGAATTGACAAGACTCCGTATACGTCTCCGTTACGACAGGCCTCGAACGGCTTCCCGTACGCCCTGCCGATGTCGCAGCTCCTGAACCAGGCTTGAGACGCTGCAGCTGTTGTGAAGCTCGCGTTGCTCCGGGGCGGACATGTCCGGGGAGCCTACGGTCACCTCGATTCTCCCCCCCCCCCCCCACCGCTGCATTTCACCCTCACCTCCGGAGGTACGGGGGGCCGAGACCGGCACAGCCATCGGCGGATATGCCAGAGGAGGGTCCGAAATAAGAGTTGTTTCTCGAGCGACCGCAAGGTGCTTTGCGTCGTTGCTGCACTGCATCCGGTCAGACATGGCCGCCCACTGCTCGGGCCTCCTCCCTCGCTCCAAGTGTTCCACCTGTCGGCACGCCAGAGCCGTTCAGAGGCATACACGGACAGGCCAGCACCGTTGCCCTCTATTCAGATAGCGTCGACATAACATCCGAGCCTTCCATCCAAGGCATCAAAACCTGACCAGCGACTCACTTTCGGTTCCTCATACAGGAAGACAAACTCATACGTACCATTCTACGACTCCCGACCAGACAGCCATCATGCCTCAATCATCACTCCTTACCCTATATCCCCTCCATCCTTCGACCCCGTCTCTTAACGTCTCGATCCCTCTGCCCTTCTTCCCTTTATCTCTACCCTAATCCCTACATCCCTTCCCCCTCGACCCTCTCTTTGTCTTTGTTGCTTCTTCGTTTTCTCGTACCGTGGTTACACCCGAACCTCGATCCCACTGGTCATCCTCTGCCAGTCGTACTCAAATCGTGAGTCACTTCTTCCTTCCTCGACCCTCCCACTATCACCGTTTCCAGACCCCCAGACCGATCCCTTCATCTCTACCCTTATCCCTGCATCCCTAACCCCGACATCCCTTAACCTCAACCCTAATCCCTACATCCTTTTCAACCCTCTATCCTTCAATCACACCATCCTCACCCCATATCCCACCTGCTTAAACTAATGTACACTACTAACCTTGCCTGATCCCGTCCTCGTTGTTTTGTCGTTTCCTCGGACTGCGGTTGCATCCAAACTCTGACCCCACTGGTCAGCCTCTCCTGGTCGTACTAAAATCGCGAGTGACCTCTTCCTCCCCAATCCTATCCCAGTTGAATAGTGAGGATAACGTCTTTCCGTCCTCAACCCTCACACCAACTACTAACCTCGCTTGATTCTGTCTTCGGACTTTCTCGCTCCACAGGTTTCATGGGTCGCAAATGCACCCGCTACCTACACTTCAGCCTTATCGCTTTCATAAATGCACCAGACTAACCTTGCTTGAACCTATCGCCCGTTCGCCACAACAGGTCTTCAAGGATCCTGCTCACACCTGTACCGTGATCCCGCCATCCACCACTACCTTCACAAACCATTGAATCGCTACTACAAAGGCCTCTACCTTTCCTCACCCCACTACCATTATTCTACCATCCGACTCTGCGCTTTCAGTAGTCTCATCGTCGTCATTCTTTGACCGTCCCAATAACAGGAATCTTCTTCATTGAACGCATAGTAACCTTGTTGGGTCGTAGAAAGAGATATCCAATCTTTTGGGGTTCTGCATCAGCCTCAACCCACAAACGCATAGCCACGCAGCAGCGGGCTCCATAAAGACAAACCAACTGCACATGCTACAGTCTGCCTCCCACTTCAGTTCCCCACACTCGCAGCTCAGGCTAGTGCTTTCTTGCACAGCCAAGTATTGGAGTCCATCGTCTCCCTGGCTTCCGGCCTCCCTGCATCCTCCAGTTTACCACGTTGACCACGCCCGACATCTCCATCCCACCATCATCCATAACCCTAAACTTTGCAAGAGCAAAACCTTCGTCTGCCTCAACTCACCTTCGCCTTTCGACCAGACTCATGGTGTCATGACCCTAACCACGCCTTCTCAAACTCTCTCTGCCAGCCAAACCTCTTAGCAACAACATCTTCAGACGCTTGGCCACGGTCCTCCCTCGCTTTTCTCTCCGATACCCACTCCTACCTAACAACACTCGTAACGGGCAAGCACGCTTTTCATTAAGCATCTTTTGGGGACTCTGCACCGCCAGAGCTTCAGAAGAGACAACCCCCACCCACGAGTCTCCACCCCCGCCGTTCCCTCTAACCACCAGACGTCGGCAGTCTCCAAGAGCACCCCTCCAACCTGCTCTTCACGACCCTTCTCATGCCTTCTCGTTCCAGACATAATCACCCCTTCATGTAGTTCACAATAAACAATCTAAACTTGAATCACTGCTGGCGTGGTTTTCCCTAGTGAAATGGAGTTTTACAGAACTTAGTTCGGGAGTGGAGACCACGCCCCTCACGCAGCCAATCACTCGAGCCATCGGTACTTAAACACATCGCACCTATTCACGCCCTCTTCGTCTCAGCGCCGACATGCTACGTCTCAGCAGCGACATGCAATGTCTCAGCAGCCCTCTTCGTCTCAGCGGCGACATCCCACCCTCCCGACCCCGTTCTTGTCTTCCCATTTCTCTACTACAGGAACAACAGGGGGACTCTGCACCGCCAGAGCTTCAGAAGAGACAACCCCCACCCACGAGTCTCCACCCCCGCCGTTCCCTCTAACCACCAGACATCAGCAGTCTCCAAGAGCACCCCTCCAACCTGCTCTTCACGACCCTTCTCGTGCCTTCTCGTTCCAGACATAATCACCCCTTCATGTAGTTCACAATAAACAATCTAAACTTGAATCACTGCTGGTGTGGTTTTCCCTAGTGAAGTTATCATTACAGACTCAAAGTGCATATTTAATTTTTTCAAGACTCAAGAAAAACATCACATCCTTAATCCAGGCAGACTGGGATGGTGAAATTGGAGATTTCCAAGCAAGAAGACTTCCGTGCACCATCCAACCAATTCTCTGTCAGGTTCATATTCAACTCACTTTCCTATTTGGTTTTGATTGTAGAAAAGGTATCTGTTGTAGTTTTGATCTGGTTGTGCATTTTAGAGATCCACCGCTTCTGAGTTGGATGTGTGTCCAGTATGCTTTCCCAAAGGAGCATTGGAGCTCAGGGTATGACGGGAAGAGTTTCATTATAATAATAACTATTTAGTTTAAACAGAGCTTCTCTAGTCTAGACACTGAAGACTACTCGAAATCGCTTACAGATTCCAGAGTCATCCATACACACGGTCATCCCGGTGGTGGTGAGCTAATTCAGTAGCCACAGCTACCCTGGGGCAGACTGATGGAGGCGTGGCAGCCAATCAGCGCCTACGGCCCCTCCGACCACCACCACCAACATTCATACGAACCGGGGTGAGGCTGTGTGCATGTCTTTATGATGGTGGGGGAAACCGGAGGAAACCCATGCAGACACGAGAAGAACATGCAAACTCCACACAGAAAGGACCTGGTACGACCGGGATTCAAACCCAGGGCCTTCTTGCTGTGAGGCGACAGTGCTATCCACTGAGCCACCGTACTGCCCATTATAAAGTGGCGGACCTTGCTCCACCGAAGGTCATTTTTCATATTTTCAAGGGGTTAAAGTGTGCTGTATATGGAGAGAGGCAAGACATGATATGTTCACACCAAGGTATCTGAAACCTGCACTGGCCAAACGAAAAGGTACTGAAGTCTGTTTGATTTGGCAAGCCAAATCATTTATCTAATACAATTCACTTTTCTTGAAGTTTAATTTGTATCCTGAAAATAAACCAAATTTAACCAAAATTGATTTAATTGTGGGAGAGGATACCACTGGGTAATTTAAAAAGCAAGGGGGAAAGTGGGCATCCTTGGATGGTACCTCTCGTTAAAGATAAATATAGGGAATGTATTGCGTTTGTGCTGACACATGCTTGCGGAGATGAATATAAGAGTCCAATCCAGGTGGCGAAAGTACCACCAAACCCAAATTTCTGTAGGACCGTGAATAAATACTCCCACTCAATCCGGTCAAAGGCCTTTTCAGCATCTAATGAGATAACTGCTTCTGAAACCAGCGTGGAATGGGAAGTATGAATTATGTTCAGCAACCTGCGGATGTTGGAGAATAAATGACGATCTTTTATAAAAAACAGTCTGGTCTTCCGAAATAATTAAAGTGGTAACATTTTCAAGTCGGCGAGACAGTACCTTTGCAACGGTCTTTGCATCTACAATAAGAAGTGAGATTGACCGGTAGGATCCACAATCAAACGTGTCCGTGTCCATTTTTGGTAAAAGTATGATGGTTGCTTATGAGAGAGTAGGTGGAAGAGTATTCTTAATCAGCGACTCCTGATACATTCCAAGAAGAATTGGAGAAAGTGTCTCATTAATTTTTTTGTAAAACTCTGTCGTAAAGCCGTCAGGCCCCGGAGTCTTGCCACTCTGCATAGTTGCAATTGCTGCTTGGACTTCCTCCAGTTCTATTGTCCTATCTAGCTCGACAATTCTGTTTAATTCAAGGCATGGGAAGTCCAGGCCGTCTAAAAATGTTGTCATTGTTCCGTTTGTAGAGGTGGATTCTGAGGTATACAATTTAGTGTAGTATGCCTCAAAAACGTTAATTTCTTTTGGGTTTCCATGACTATATTTAATTTCAGGGATCAGCCGTGAGGCTGCTTCCCGTTTGAGCTGATGAGCCAGCAGTCGACTGTTTTTTCCCCCATACTCATATGAACAGCCACGAGAGTGCAACAGCATTTGTTCTGCTTTTTTGGTTGATAGTAGATTTAATTTTAATTGGAGATTTTGCCCTCGATGGACTGGCGGCCTGTCCAGGGTGGGTCCGTGTACGTTTTGATAGTTTGTTTTTTCGTTTCATTCCAAATACGGAATACGGAAATATCGTGGTTTTTTCGTTTTCCGTTTCAAACCAAAAACGGAAAAACGGAATACCACCTCCGTATTTCGTTTGTGCCGTCTGAAACCAAAAACGACAAAACGGAAGTGCTTAACATGAGAGTCAAAATAAAAGCCAGTGATACATATTCGTATTAACGTTAGAAGAATATTAGTCAATATAAATAATAAAGAATTAAACCGGGATATTTTAACGATGCAAACACATAGCAAGGTGACGTTAGAAGAATATAATTTAGTCAATATAAATAATACATAATTAAACCTGGATATGTTAGCGACAGTGGTGACTACGGGAAGTTTAATATTCATGTACACAGCAATAATCATCTTCTCACTTAACCGTTGCATTGTTTAATGCAACACAGCTCCTAATATAGATTAATCAAAGTAATTTGTCTGTGCAGAGTTGTTGCTGTTATTATATTTATATTTCCACTTCATTCTGCTGTTTCTTGGACGAACACGAACACCGTGTATGAGGACACGCAGAGTAAAGGGTTCACCTTTATACCGCTAGATGGCAGTATACCTGTTATTGATACATATGTATTTAATGCCGTTCATTTCCTCTGATATTTAATGTTCATGGTTAATTTCCAGGATAGTTGTATACGTCATGTCTTTACTTGTTTTATTTGGGTCATTTTGGAACTAAACATTCCTACATGGAAGAGTGAGGATATGATGACCACGAGGCAATTCATATTGACAATTGAAAAATATATAGACAGTTGATTTCTTCTTATTAAGCAGCCTTCAGTTAGCACCCAGTCACAACACCACCTGTGCTTCACCTGCAACCTTCATTACTACATCATCATTACATCAACGGTTAATGGGGACACGATTTTTTTAAATGTTTAAATGTATGTGTGTATGTATGTGTGTGTTTATATGTATGTATGTGTATTCATGTATGTGTATATATGTATACACATATATATATATATATATATATATATATATGATTCTTTGAAATAAGTTTTTTCGAGAAATCATAGGTTAGGGCACTTATAAGCTTGTTTGCTTCAGCCTCGACCCTTTCTATCCGCCAAAGTCTTCTTTTGTTGAATTATGATTGTTGTATATTTTGCTGATCGAAATAAACTAAATCATCATCAACATGTAACCTGTTCTGTTGTGACTCTGCTGTCAGTGTCTTCCTCTGACTACATCACATCATCATCAACATGTAAACTGTTCTGTTGTTACTCTGCTGTCTTAGTCCTCTGACTACATCACATCATCATCATCATGTAGTCCTCTGGTCTCCAGAAGGATGGAGCTCTTTGTTGTGTCTAAACACTGTTATGAGAAATTGATTCCATGAGTTATTGTATCAGACTGAAACATGGAGAGCACAGCTAAATGTACATGCAGAGATATAGCCATAGGGCTAAAACAGGCTACAACGCCTAACAATCACTCTACATAAACTATGTGAGACATCTTAGAGATGTAAGAGGAGCTGTGCTCTCCATGTTTCAGTCTGATACAATAACTCATGGAGTCAACTCCTCAACACATGTTCACACAACACAGAGCTCCATCCTTCTGGAGGCCAGAGGACTACATGATGAAGAAGTGATGATGATGATGATGATGATGATGATGATGATGATGATGTGATGTAGTCAGAGGAAGACACTGACATCAGAGTCACAACAGAACATGTCACATGTTGATGATGATTTAGTTTATTTCTATCAGCAAAATATAAAACAATCATAATTCAACAAAAGAAGAAAGTGGCGGACCGAAAGGTCGAGGCTGAAGCGAACCAGCTTATAAGAGCCCTAACCTATGATTTCTCGAAAAAACTTATTTCAAAGAATCATATATATATATACACACACATACATACATATACATACACATACATATACATACATATATACATATACACATATACACACACATACATAAATACACACACATGTATACACATAAACACACACACACACATATAAACATAAAACAAAAAATCGTGTCCCCATTAACCGTTGATGTAATGATGATGTAGTAATGAAGGTTGCAGGTGAAGCACAGGTGGTGTTGTAACTGGGTGCTAACTGAAGGCTGCTTAATAAGAAAAATCAACTGTCTCTTTATTTTTCAATTGTCAATAAGTATTACCTAGTGGTCATCATATCCTCACTCTTCCATGAAGGAATGTTTAGTTCCAAAATGACAGTAAAAATAAAACAAGTAAAGACATGATGTATACAACTATGCTGGAAATTAATCATGCACATTAAATATCAGAGGAAATAAACGGCATTAAATACATACGTATCAATCTAGTGGTATACATGTGAACCCTTTACTCTGCGGTGTTCGTCCAAGAAACAGCAAAATGAGGTGTAAATATAAATATAATAACAGCAACAACTCTGCACGGACAAATTACTTTGATTAATCTATATTACGAGCTGTGTTGCATTAAACAATGCAACGGTTAAGTGAGAAGGTGATTCTTGCTGTGCACATGGATATTAAACTTCCCGTAGTCACCACTGTCGCTAACATATCCAGGTTTAATTATTTATTATTTATATTGACTACATTATATTCTTCTAACGTTACCTTGCTATGTGTTTGCATCGTTAAAATATCCCGGTTTAATTATTTATTCTTTATATTGACTAATATTCTTCTAACGTTAATACGAATATGTATCACTGGCTTTTATTTTGACTCTAATTTTAAGCACTTCCGTTTTGTCGTTTTGGGTTTCAGACGGCACAAACGAAATACGGAGGTGGTATTCCGTTTTTCCGTTTTTGGTTTGAAACGGAAAACGAAAAAAACACGATATTTCCGTATTCCGTATTTGGAATGAAACGAAAAAACAAACTATCAAAACGTACACGGACCAGGGTGTCCCCTGCCAGAAGGGAAAAGGAGACTGTATCGGACGTGTTCATTTCGATGAAGGAATCTATGGATGTTGTGATTTTGTTGCAAACATCTTTATCAGAGAGCAACAGGGGGTTTAGCCTCCATAGTGGACGATCTTTCTGATTCAGGGTGAAGGAGATGTCTAATTGTAAAGGAGCATGGTCCGAGATAATAATGGGTAAATATTCCACAGATTTAACTCAGGGTATGAAAGCTCTGTCTAAAAAGAAGTAATCAATTTGTGAGAAGGAGGAATGAACATGTGAAAAAAGGAGAAGACCTTCAAGTTTGGATTAGAAAACCTCCAAGGTTCTACGTATCCAGTGTCAATCATAAACATTGAAAAGGATTTGGACATTTTGGTGGGGGGAACTCTTCTAGAAGACGAGCAGTCCAGGCTTTGGTCCATTACACAATTTAGATCACCTCCAAACACCAGTTGATGAGTATTTAGACTTGGAAGGGATGCCAAAATGTTGTTAGCAAAGCCAACGTCATCCCAGTTGGGAGCGTATACATTAACCAACAGAACATGTATATGGAATAGAGAGCCTGTGACTACCACCCATCGGCCGCAGGAGTGCGAAACAACATTTGCTGGCGTGAATTGTATTTTTTTGCTGACTAATATTGCAACCCCACGTGCCCAGCTGGTATCAAAATCTGAGTGGAAGAAATGGCTAAACCAAGCCTTACGACTTACGTAGTCTGAGCTGGTCAGATTTTTAAAAATGTTTTTCATGGAGAACAACATTAGCTTTAAGGTGTTTTAGGTGTGCAAACACTCTTGCACATTTTACTGGTCCATTTACCCCTTTTACGTTCCATGAGATAAATCTTAAAGTTATCTCCAAACCTCAGAGTATCTGAGGACTTGCTAGTGTTAACCATGAACAGTTTGTAGTTTAGATTAGAGGGACACCAAGATGAGAGTTAGAGAAAAGATTATTTTCTACATTTATTAATTTATTTAATGAGGAGATCAGAGTGTAAAATAATTTGTTATCGTCTCAGGTTGAAGTGAAAAGTTTATCTGTGATAACTTCTTAGTTACTTCCTGTTTGTGTTTCATGTCCAAAGATCTCATAACTTAAATATGTAAACGTGTTCAACTCTCAGGGTCAAAGGTCACGGGTGTGTTTGTGACTGGATCTACCTCCATCTGCCTGATGGATCGTGGAGGTCTCGATTGTGGAATATGACTACTACCAACTACTCATACACTGTCATATGCATTGATTGTGTTGTTATTGTGTTTAAATTTGTGTTGTGTATAATGATTCCTTCTGTACACATTACATCTATTACACCTGTCCATCTGGAGAGGGATCCTCCTCTGTTTCTCTCCTGAATGTTTCTTCCTTTTTTTTTCGCCGTGAAGGGTTGTTTGGGAGTTTTTCCTGGTCCGATGTGAGGTTTTGGGACAGGGATGTCTATGTGTACAGATTGTAAAGCACTCTGAGACAAATTTGTAATTTGTGAAAATGGACTATACAAATAAACTGAATTAAATTTGCAGTGGATTCACACGCCCCTTAGTGGCTGTGATAGGAAGTTACTGCAGTGTAAGATAATAATATATAATAATAATAATAATTATTATTATTATTATTATTATTATTATTATTATTATATATTATTATCATTATAAATGATAATGATATAAATCATTATCATAATAATGATAATTGAAATAATTATTATCATTATAATTAGAGATGCACCGAACAGGTTTTTTGGGCTGATCACCGATCACCGATCACTGAAATCAGTGTCAGCCGATCACCGATAATACCGATCACCGATCATTGAAATAGTATCTGCCGATCCCATAATACCGATCACGGCGTTGATTGAAGCATTCTATTCATTGTGTAGCATTATTGCCTAGGACTATGAGGAAATACACATCTAAAGCACCTCAAACATTAAAGAAATTACAGATTTGTTAAACATTTAGGACTTTTACTTTGAAAACTGTCCTAATTGATACATTAAAATTGTTATTGTAGGGGATTGATTTCAGATATGTATGGAACACATCTGCGTTATTCATTTCCTGGAACTCTTGGGGAAATCTATATACAGGCCTTTTTTAACTTACAAAAGTCTGACTTATTTTTATAAACTCTTCCTTGGTACAGTAAAAATGTTTTAATGTTAGCTGGTCCAGCCCCTGGATATGCTGGTATAGGCTTATAGCTGCTGGGGATGTTTAGGATGCACTGAGCACCTCTCTCCTCTTTTCTTTCTCCTATGGATGAATCTTCATCTCTCCATCACACATGACTAACTCTGCTTTCTCCCCGGAGTCCTTCTGACTTCACGTCTCATGGGGTCATCGGACCCTATGAGACGGCATAGATTCCATCTGCTGATGGACCTTCGATGGTTGGATCGTGAGTTCCTGTCACCAGCTGTGCCACTGCCCTGCTGGGACTCCGCCCACTCCTCCACTTGGGAGGTCTCCAAACTCTCCATCGTGGAATATGCCTAAATATGAACTATTGATAAACTCTGTCAGATTCCTTGAATGTATTTTAACTCTAAATCTGTCCTTCTGGTCACATTACATCTATTGCATCTGTCCATCCTGGAGAGGGATCCTCCTCTGTTGCTCTCCTGAAGGTTTCTTCCCTTTTTTCCCCCTGAAGGGTTATTTGGGAGTTTTTCCTGGTCCGATGTGAGGTTTTGGGGCAGGGATGTCTATATGTACAGATTGTAAAGCACTCTGAGACAAATTTGTAATTTGTGAAACTGGGCTATACAAATAAACTGAATTGAATTGAAATAATTTAAGCTAAATCCCAGAAACCATCTATAAAGATACAAAATCAGTTCATTGTTTACTTGTATATGTTAGTGCAGTGGTTCTCAAATGGGGGTCCGCGTACCCCTGGGGGTACGTGAAGGCACTCCAGGGGGTACGTGAGATTTTTAAAAAATCTATTTAAAATTAGCATCCATTAAAAAATCCTTTAAAAATAGTTATTAAATAAATATTTAATAAAACAAAAGTGTAAGTTCATAAACTGAATTGTATATTAAGTAGGCAATTTAATTTAATTAACCTAAAAACCCAGAGTCCCCCCTCCCACCATATCAGGATGGTTTGACCCAACGTTGCACACCTCACGGACCGTCTTTCACTGCGGCTCTTAGCAGCAATGCTGCTGAAACACGGACGCACACACCCCGTCTCTAAGCTCCGTTGCAGGCGCGCGCCTCGCATGTGCGTCCTGTATATATATATATCTGTATATATATATATATATATATATATATATATATATATATATATATATATATATATATATATACAGGACTGTCTCAGAAAATTAGAATATTGTGATAAAGTTCTTTATTTTCTGTAATGCAATTAAATAAACAAAAATGTCATGCATTCTGGATTCATTACAAATCAACTGAAATATTGCAAGCCTTTTATTCTATTATTCTTTTTATTCACAGGCACTCTATAGGATTCAGAGGGCGTCATAGACTGTTTGGCTGGTATGATTCTAATATGATAATATTGGCCCGACTCATCGCGTAGTGATAAAAACCATGTATCCTCTTTTCTATTATTTTACACAGTTGAAATATCTGATAATAATAGCAGTCCAGAGATAGATAGATAGATAGATAGATAGATAGATAGATAGATAGATAGATAGATAGATAGATAGATAGATAGATAGATAGATAGATAGATAGATAGATAGATAGATAGATAGATAGATAGATAGATAGATTCTTAAACTAGTGTATGATATATTACATTAGATTTCACCATATAGACTTGGGCGGTTGTTTTATTCTCAAGAAGAAGAAAAGGGAACAAAGTTAAATAACTTATCCCATTTAATGAGGAGATTAAATAAACGTGGCAAGACGTACACGTAATGTATGACGGATGATTGACCAAAACCGTGACTGAAAGTATTCTGCATTCTGGGTATTTTAACTTAGTGGGGCATGCTGGGTAATATGGAATAAACCTGACTGGAAGTGTTTTTCAACTAAATGGTGTGATTACGCCACAGTAATCAGTAGAAGTGCATTCTGGGGATTTTATCATAGCAATGCTGTATGACGGGTAATTTTTCTTACACCATGACGGGAAGCAGGATCGAAAGAACTGGTTGAGCACGTGAAGAAGTGAAGGGATGGCCGACCCTCAGAGGCACACCATCAAAAGTCGAGCGGTCTCCAATACAGGTATGCTAAAATGTCTTTTAACCACCGCTTCAAAGGAAGTTAAAAAACAAAACTAATGAGTAATTAATAAGTGACTTTGTTTAACCGGGTAGTCTTGAGAAGAGACAACATGTTTATTGTTTAGCCTACAGTCAAACCTAAAATACAATCAATTGACACGAGAGAACAGGAATATTGTTTTGTGCTAGTAATAATACTTTGTAATTTAAATACACATTGTATTGATGCCAATGAATAACGGTGTATTGTCAGATATAGATAGATTCTTAAACTAGTGTCTGATATATTACACTAGATTTCACAATATAGACTGAGAGAGCTGTTATTTATTTATCTTTTTTTTATTTTTGCCAACAGGAATCTGTCAGAAGACCAACAAGTAGTACAGACAAAGGTGATTATTGTTGTTACGGTATTGATATTATTATGGAAAGAGGCTTTTTTATACCCTGTGTAATCAATGCTCTAAAATGAGCATTTCAATCACATGTCGCCTCCTTCATGAATGAATTGTGTGTTTCATGTGCACGCTTTCCTTCTTTTTGCATTCTAAAAACAGCAAAGTTTGTTGATGACAACCGGGCAACGCTGATTCAAAGCGTGGCCGATGTGATGGCCATAACAGAGCATCTTGGAGACGCGGTCCACAGGGAAACCTACTCGTTGATTCTTGTGACAGCAACAAGCCAGGAACAAATGAGAGAGCTTTATCAAAGGCGTTACGCTCAAGGAGGAGAAGAAGTCAAGCAGCCTTCTACGACGCCCTCAAACATCACCAACCCAAACTAGTGGAGAGGCTCGTGGGATTTCCTTCTAAAATGAACAAACATGAGAGGCGAGAGATAATACGACTCACCTGCGGGCCCCTCTCTACCAATAGTTACACCTCTTAAGTCTGTGTTTCTTCTGTTGGTACCCATGGGGGTCATTCTTTGTTTGTAACAAGCCTAATGTGATGTGGTTTATTTTTGTGTAGTGTCACAGTATATGGTATCTTAAATAAAAAAAGTGTATGTTATTTGTATGGGTTTTTGTTTTAGCATTTATAAGGACATGATACAACAAAGAAGAATAATTTAATATAAAGAAGATGAGAGTGACACCAGTTATTGTTTTAAATGATTATCAGTTTATTCACACCAGGGGGACATGTAAGGCAGGTCATGATAAAACAATTAACAGCATTTATTGATCTCATAGAAATACATTCATGCGGTCGCAATTCAGAGTAAAATAGAATACAAACATAAAATTCAGACTAAAAAACAAGAAAAAGAAAAAAAGTAATAAAATGAGGGAATATTACTTGAAATAAGCCAAATTATCTGCCAACAGAACAGGAAAATTTTCACTTGCCAAGATTTCTTAAAACAAGTAAAATTATCTAGCCCAGAAATATCTTAAAACTAGTGTAGCCAGATGAAAAACAAGTACATTTGTCTTGACACAATGAAACAATTTAAGAATTATTTTCTCAATATGTAGGAAAATGTGCTTAAAATCTGGAAGTGAAAGTACCATCATCTTGCAATAAGGCTATATGTTAGGCTATATGTCTTAGAATAAGTAATGTTACACTAAAAACAAGTACATTTGTCTTGATACAATGAAAAATGACTTTGTCCAATCAGCGGTCACATTTTCAAAACTCTAAACACAGTTAGCACAGCATCGGTGTTTTGTATCCGTACCATTTACACATTTCATGTCGTTTTCACACAATATGCAGTCAGTGAACACATTTTCAACAATACTTACATTTTCTTAACAGACAAGCTATACCTCCCAACAAAACGATGGATTGTTTTTGTATTATTTACGAACGTTAACACACAACATCCCACAATGGAAAACACAATATTCCAACCTTAGATACAGTCTACAAACCTCTTTTAAAAAAGTCGGTAAAAAAAGTCTTATAAAGGTCTAAAACGTCAGCTCATTCAAATAACATACACTGATTACCCCATTTATTTAATATACTATGTACAGTCGTTATGGCGGAGCTTCTAATTTGAAGGGCCTTACATATCCCCATGTGGTGAATAACCTGATGATCATTAAAAAACAAAAACTGGTCTTCTTCTTCTTAAGACTAAAACAAAAACCCTACAAATAACATACACTTTCAACACTTTTATTTAAGATGCCCTTTACTATGACAGCTGTGCCCCAAACAGTTCACCCCCACCCTCTGACTCCTCAAGCGCGTGCATGTGGCCACACACACACACACACACACACACACACACACACACACACACGTCTGTCATTAACATACAGTCTGGGCCATGCTTCCCTGATGATAGGCCGTCTCTCCCAACAAAGTTGATATATCTGTTCTCATCTTCACTATATATACTATATTTAATTTTTAACTATTGTGCCCTTTTCTTCTTAAGACTAAAACAACAACCCATTCAAATAACATACACCTTTTTAGCCCTTTTATTTAATATAATTATGTAATCTCCTCATCCTCTTCCACAGACCTCGAAAAACAGTCAAAATACAGTCATATATCGATACGTTATGGCGGAGCTTCTAATTTGAAGGGCCTTACATGTCCCCATGTGGTGAATAACCTGATGATCATTTAAAACAAAAACTGGTATCATTCTCATCTTCTTTATATTAAATGGTTCTTCTTTTTTACTTTTGTAGAGCCATGGTATTATAAAGGACTGAAACATCAGCCCATTCAAATAACATACACATTTAACACATTTATTTAAGATGCTAGCTAGTTTATCCTTACAACTTCAAACACTTGGCTTGTTAATATTATTGTCTGCTAATATTATTAGATATTTCAATCGTGTATAAATAATAGAACCGGGAATACAAGGTTTTTATCACTAAAACTATGAGTATGCCCAATATTATCATATTAGATTTAACACAGCCAAACACCCCACTTCTCCATGAGCTCGATAGTGACTGCATGAACACACACACACACACACACACACACACTGCATTAGCATACAGTCCTGGCCCACTTCCTGACAGCTTCCCCAAAATGATGATACACCACGCAGCAATGCTGTCTCTCAAACAGTCCAATATTGATAATAAAAGTCTTAAAAAGTCTTATGAAGGTCTAAAACGTCAGCCCATTCAAATAACAATGCCCCATTTGTTTAATATACTCAAAATACAGTCTTATATCCCCATGTGGTGAATAACCTGATGATCATTTAAAACAAAAACTGGTATCATTCTCATCTTCTTTGTATTAAATGGTTCTTCTTTTTTACTTTTGTAGAGCCGTGGTATTATAAAGGACTGAAACATCAGCCCATTCAAATAACATACACATTCAACACTTTTATTTAAGATGCCCTTTACAGTGACAACTGTGCCCCAAACAGTTCACCCCCACCCTCTGACTCCTCAAGCGCGTGCATGTGGCCACACACACACACACACACACACACACACACACACACGTCTGTCATTAACATACAGTCTGGGCCATGCTTCCCTGATGATAGGCCGTCTCTCCCAACAAAGTTGATATATCTATTCTCATCTTCACTATATATACTATATTTAATTTAATTAAATTTTGAACTATTGTGCCCTTTTCTTCTTAAGACTAAAACAACAACCCATTCAAATAACATACACCTTTTTAGCCCTTTTATTTAATATAATTATGTAATCTCCTCATCCTCTTCCACAGACCTCGAAAAACAGTCAAAAATACAGTCATATATCGATACGTTATGGCGGAGCTTCTAATTTGAAGGGCCTTACATGTCCCCATGTGGTGAATAACCTGATGATCATTTAAAACAAAAACTGGTAAAACTTATCTTTATATTAAATGGTTCTTCTATATTAAATGGTTCTTCTTCTTTTAAGAGACTGCTGCTGCTGCTGCTGCTGTGGCCATTAGCATACAGTCCTGGCCCCAGATTCCCTGCAGACGGGACGTCTCACCAAACACAATGCTTGTATGCCCACACCACAGCAATGCTATTTCTTGAAATACAGTCACATGTTGATGATAAAAGTCAGTAAAAGGCCTTATAAAGGACTAAAACATCAGCCCATTCAAATAACATACACATTTAACACTTTTATTTAAGATGCCCTTTACTGTGACAGCTGTGCCCCAAACAGTTCACCCCCACCCTCTGACTCCTCAAGCGCGTGCATGTGGCCACACACACACACACACACACGCGCACACACACACACACACGCACACACACACTGCATTAGCATACAGCCCCCTGTATCAGTCACTTGCAGCAACACTTGTTATACTAGAAATCTATTAAAACAGCCATATATCGATAATAAAAGTCAGTAAAAAGTCTTATAAATGACTAAAAACATCACACTACAAGCCATATACCCCTTTTATATACATAATTGTTTAATTTAAATTTCTATTTTTTTTTTCAAAAAGATTTGCATAATTAGATTATGCTAATTTTTGCGCGTGCACGTATGTGTACGCGCAAACCAATACCCTATATACTACTATTAACTGAGGCATCAATTACTCTCCTTCTTAAGCCAGGTAAAGATAACACAGAATGTGGCTCATACCGTCCCATCTCTCTCCTAAACAGCGATGTTAAGATCCTGGCCAAAGCTCTTGCCCTACGCCTAGAAATCACAATGAGTGATGTGATCTCTGTTGACCAAACCGGTTTCATTTCGGGGCGACACTCATTTACCAATATCCGTCAGCTTTTAAACATTATACACTCCCCCGTGTCCAGTAGGGTACCAGAAGTGGTCATCTCGCTGGATGCAGAGAAAGCTTTTGATAGGGTTGAATGGGAATATTTATTTACATGTTTGGAGAAATTTGGCTAATTTAATTTTATGGATTAAACTACTATACAACTCACCCAAGGCCTCTGTAGTTACAAATGGTAAGAAATCACAGTACTTCACATTGACAAGAGCAACCCGTCAGGGTTGTCCCATCAGCCCGCTGCTATTTGCTTTGGCTATAGAGCCCTTATCTTTCACACTCAAGTCGTTAACGACAATAAGTGGAATTATTAGGGCAGAGGAGGAGTACAAATTATCTTTATATGCTGATGATTTATTACTGTACATATCAGACCCTGTTCTAAGTATACCTCACATTACCCACACTTTGTTAAGATTAGGTACATTTTCTGGGTATAAACTGAATTTTAGTAAAAGTGAATGCTACCCTGTTAATAACTTAGCGCTTCAAATTCAGGATAACGTATTGCCATTTAAAATGGCAAAAAATGGTTTTAAATACCTGGGCATTAACATCACAAGAGATATGCAGAAGCTTTATAAAGAAAACTTTTCTTCTCTACTTGAGAAAGTTAAATTAGATCTTAAAAAAGACAATTCACTTATCCTTAGCAGGGAAAGTAAATTGCATAAAGATGAATGTGCTCCCCAAATTTCTTTATCTTTTTCAATGCCTTCCACTCTACCTAAATCTTATTTTAAATGGATTGACAAAGCTTTCACTTCATTTATATGGAATGGCAAGAACCATAGACTACGTATGGAGCTCCTCCAGAGGCCTAAACTACAGGGAGGGCTTGCTCTTCCTAATCTTTGTTACTATTATTGGGCAACAAATGTCCAAAAAATTACCTATTGGCTTCATGCTCCAGACACGAACTGGTGTCACTATGAGGCCAGATCCTGCAGTTCAACATCTCTTACAGCTCTGGTCTCCTCCAGTCTTCCAGTTTCTATATCACATTTCACAAATAACCCAATCGTCATCAACACCCTCAAAATATGGTTTCAATTTAGACGTAACTTTGGTTTTAAATATCTTCTTAACATAAGCCCTATATGCAATAACCACCTCTTCCACCCAGCTAGATTGGATGCTGCATTCTCTCTCTGGCAAAGAAAAGGCATTGCCAGATTCAAGGATATGTACATAAACAGGGTATTTGCCAGCTTTGAGGATTTATCACACACATTTAATCTTCCTCGGTCAAGTTTATTTAGATATCTCCAAGTCCGCCACTTCCTGAAGTCTCAAGACCCCAACTTCCCAAATATCTCTTCAGTGGCAGGCTTGGATGATATGCTCGAACTTCCATCTGACTCAAAGAGGTTAATTTCAAGAATACATGACTGTATATCATCTCTTAAAAACGTGACCTTGGCGAAGATAAAGATGGACTGGGAAGGTGAACTGGGGGCTGACATAGAAGAAGACGTGTGGAACTGTGCTCTACAAAGGGTGAATGACAGCTCATCCTGTGCAAAACTCGGCATAATACAATTCAAAGTTCTGCATCGAGCTCATTTTTCAAAAGCAAGATTAGCTAAAATATACCCCAACTCGGATGCTAGTTGTAGCAGATGCCACCACACCCCAGCCAACTTAACTCATATGTTCTGGTCATGCCCTGCTCTGACATCCTACTGGAGTACCATCTTTAAAACACTTTCTGAGGCTCTTATTATTGATCTCCAACCTAACGCAACTTCAGCTATATTTGGTGTCACACTATAACAATAACAATAACAATAACAAAAAAAACACAAAAACATCATGGCGTTTATGACACTCCTTGCACGCAGAAGAATATTGTTGCACTGGAAATCTGCAAACCACCCAAGACATCTGTGTGGTTTGGTGACCTGATGCAATTCATTCATCTAGAGAAAATTAAATACTCGCTGAGGGGGTCAAGGAACAAATTCTTTTCTACCTGGGACCCGGTTCTGACATACTTGGGTAAACTCAAAACTATGCCTGATTCCCTCTTGCAGTATCTTTTGTGTCCCTAAATAATTAGGCACACAATAGACATGGCCTTTTTTTTATTTTTTATTCATTTATTTCCTTTTCCTTCTTCTTTTTTATTCATGTTTTAATCAGATTGTTGGATAGGCGTTAATGTGGGCGCTCTGGTTTCTGCCTACTGGCTAGAACTGCTGGCAACCAGCAACCAGTTCGTGGATATGACTGTGATGTGATGACTGTTTGTTGTTCAGAGTGAAGCAGGTGTGTTTATGTTCAGATGTACCAGAGATATGTGTGTTTAGGTGCATGTATGTGTGCAGTCGTCTGGCTCGGCGAAATGAGGTGACCTCTTTTTATTTATTTTTATGTATTTACTTTCCTATACTCTAGTTGGGTGTACCAGTGGGAGGGGTGGGTGGGGGGGTATGTTGTATGTCAAGAAAAATATGGAAATGTCAGTTGAAATGCATGTTTACCATGTTATGTGTCTACCAACATTTCCAAATAAAAAGAAATATAAAAAAAAGAAATACACTATATCCATAGTTAATGTGGTAAATGACTTCTTTGCTTTTTAATGAAATCTCTACATAGGTGTATAGAGGCCCATGTCCAGTTTTCTAGTGGTACATTGTGTTATTGCCTTAGAAGACTAGCAGAGGGTTATAACCCCCTTGAAACTCTTTTTTTTATATATATAACTTTTTATTTTTCATTTTCCACAAACAGATTATCCCTTGACATTGAAACCCTTTGTATGTGAGCGCAGCTGAAAACAGTTATGCTGGTGAGAGAAGCTGTAAAACTGGTCTTCCTTTGAGTGACAAGTTTGAAGAACAACATTAATATTTCAAATGAAAATCATTATTTCTAACCTTGTCAATGTCTTGACTTTATTTTGTATTAATCTTGTATTCATTTAACAAATAAAAGTGTGAGTTTTCATGGAAAACACAACTTTTTCTCGGTGACCCCAAACTTTTGAACGGTAGTGTATATATAGTAGTATATATAGTATTAGTATGTATATATAAGTAAATATAGGTTCAAGGTTTTTTATTTGCCATGTGTGCCTTGGCCAGCAGTCTATATATACATATCTAGATCTAGATATTAATAAACATATGTATGTATAGATACATATATAAATAAATATGTATATTTATAAATATATGTATTTATTTATCAAATACATATATATTTATATAAGTTCTGTTTCTCTAGAAACGAAAGTGAAAGTAACCGACGCCTGTCGCCTCTCCGCCGCTCATGTACGTCAGTCAGTGTGTTGGTACCGAACGATGGAGGAAACCGCGCGTCCGCCGCTCCCGGTGACCGTGGAGGGGCTCTGGGATCCGGATCAGACCAGATCCGTGAGGAACAAACTGCAGCTCTACTTCCAGAGCAAGAAGAAGTCCGGCGGGGGAGACTGCCGAGTGGAGGCCGAGGACGGAGCCCCGAGGGCAGCCGTGTTCTTCCGCTGCGAGGACGGTGAGTCAAACACGGCTTAAAGTCAGTTAAACTCACTTTCGGCCCGGAAGCGGCACACTTGGAGGACACTTTGAAGACATGTGTTATATTTATTATCAACCGGGAAACTTTCAGTTGCATTACTTAGTTTAGTTCCTCAAAGTTTAGGGAATTAAAATGTATCAGGTGACTTCCCACCATGCACTTAACCTGTCCAGCTACCACGCATGCGCCTTGTTGTACAGATAAAGAGTCACAATATGAGGATTATATTGTATGAGTCATAATGTGTTATGTTAGGGCAGTGGTTCTCAACCTTTTTTCAGTGGTGTACCCCCTGTGACATACTTTTTTCATCCAAGTACCCCCTAACCAACGCGAGTAGTCCCGGCGAGGGGGAGGGGGGGCGCGCCGCGCGTCACGCTAAACGAGGCGCGCGCCTGTTATGGTACGTTCACACCGGACGCGACAAAACATTTCTCGTCGCGCCTGTCGCAGGATTCTGTCGCGCGACAAAAAAAGGGTGTTCACACCGGACGCGTCGGACGCGACACAGCGGGGGCGTGGCTTATCGCGCCCGCTTCTTCAGCCATATGAATCTTTTCCTTAACCGATGTTGTGTCTTCACTTGTTGCCCTCCCTGTGAGTCGCCCTGCTGCCCCTCTCTCTCCTTCTCTCTTCTCTCTGGACTCTGCGGTCCTGACTTCCACGGCCCTCCGCCCCTCCGCCCCATGTTCCCGCTAGTCTCCCGCGGAGTACTACGCGGGTCGAGAACCGACAGGACCGCAGAGAGCTTCCACTTGTTAGCGGACCGAGCTGCTCTCTCACTGCTCTACTCGCTGATATCTCTCTCTCTCTCTCTTCTCTCTATGATTTGTGTCTATAGACTTTTCCTCCTCCGGCGGCAGATCTCCGCTGCCATGAAACACATATGCCGGCGCTTGGTTCATAGTAAAGTACAACACACAGCGAGAATAAAAGCAAATGCACACATTCTAAACGTATCAGGTATTCCCACGGCTTCTCCGACCTCCTTCTAAGCTTCTTCTTTATCGCTACGGTTTCGGTAAGTAAAGAGTCGTGTCATAAAGTTCGTTTTGCCCACGAACGGCGACAAGAATCTTTTCCTCCACTTTCTAAACCGGCCGGCAGAACGATGACGAGCGGAGCTTCTCAACGCTGATTGGCTGACGCAACTATGACTCACGCGTTTCTGCTGCTCGAGTTCAGAAATTTCAACTTGCGCGTCGAGAAGCTGCGTCGGTTCGCGTCGGTTCGCTCTGTTCGCTCGTTTCGCTCGTTTCGCCCCGCGACATTCGCTCTGTTCGTGCTGCTCAGACGCGCCTGACGCGCTGCACGCAGGAAAAAAAACAGCGTCACAGCTTTGACGCAGCTCTGCATTGACTTAACATGTAAACCAGACGCAGCCGACGCGTCCGGTGTGAACGTACGGTGTGCAACGTTGGGTCAAACCATCCTGATATGGTGGGAGGGGGGACTCTGGGTTTTTAGGTTAATTAAATTAAATTGCCTACTTAATATACAATTCAGTTTATGAACTTACACTTTTGTTTTATTAAATATTTATTAAATAACTATTTTTAAAGGATTTTTTAATGGATGCTAATTTTAAATAGATTTTTTAAAAATCTCACGTACCCCCTGGAGTGCCTTCACGTACCCCCAGGGGTACGCGGACCCCCATTTGAGAACCACTGTGTTAAGGCCGATTCATACTTCGGCGTTTTCAGAAAAACGGACGGATACGCAAGCACGCAAGCTTCACGCAAGCTTCACGCAAGCTTTTTCAGACCTTGCGTGCGTCGACCCCTTTTTCTATCCACGCGTCAAAAATCTACACAAGCATACACAAGCATACGCAAGCCTACGCAAGCCTGCAAGGCTGTGATTGGTCTGCTGGTCTGATGACTACCTCCTTTCTGGAGTCTCACATTTCCGGTTTTCATAGCATAATACCGCCATTTAAAAACCAAGACGATCTTTTTAAAAAGATGAACGCTATTCAGGAGCTGCTAAGCGAGGAAGTCAGGAGGTATGAACACCTCTATAACCCGTCGATGGCGGGTTATAAGGACGCGCAGATGGCCTCAAATTCGTGGAGGGAGATCTCCTCCAACGTGGGTTTGGCGGTGGACCTGTGCCTGAAAATGTGGGAAACTCGCGACAAATATGTCCGCGAGAAGAAGGCGATCCTTCTCCCTTTTTTTTATCGCTTTCCTGGTTGGGCGTACTTGTATTTAAATAAAACAGCAAATACGTTTTGAAACAGTTGGAATTTTTATTCACATCCCTGAACGTTATGGTCAGTTCAAGAGGTCGTTGTCAGGCTATCTAGGTTCAATTGTGCCTGTGACCACTCGCTCGGTGGTCATAGAATTGCATCAATTCATTTCTCACGCCTCTATAGCTCGTACATTCTTTGCCCTTTGTTTCATTTCGCAATTTATTTAGTGTATAATCCATAGCAGCTGCCTTAAAACACAACGTTTTTTTTCCATTGTCCCGCTGCAATTAATACCCCGACGTCCGAGCCCGACCTGAGCCCTAGTATGATTTCTAAATATTTTGTCGGAGACGGCCTGGCTGGTCGGGTCCAGTTGGAAGAGGTGAGGAGATATGAACATTTATACAACCCCAATGATCTCGGTTGCCATTCTTCACTGTGTGTGTGGACAACAAGACTTGGTAAATAAATAAACCAAAGACTTCCACACACAAATACGTCATTCTCTATGTCGTCTTCGACAAAAAACGGTACTCCACCTATTGTTCGGGCGGTGAATTGCTTTGCAACACGCATAGCGAGTTATAACGCATTAACCCTTTTAGGAACTATGAATTGAAACGAGCAATTTACACAACGATTTATGCAACGAACGCACGCAGTTGTAGAAGTATGCTCCAGCCTTTAGGGTGACCAGGGGGGGGGGGGGACATGGAATACCAGGACCATGTAGAGAACAGAGTACCGGAAACAGGTAAAGGTAGAGAACAGAGTATCTGTTACTTTCAGGTAACTTGAGTGTCATTCCAGTGAAACTTCGAGTCCTCGCCGGACAAAACCATGAAATCCTCCTGGACAATAAGACGGTGAAGTTACGTCTGATTTCTGCTTCAGTAAGTACAGAAGATGGCCACACACACACACACACACACACACATATATATATATATATATATATATATACAGAGCTGCCAACTTTTCAAAAAACCTTGGAGTGAGAACCAAAATGTTGACGCACACGCAGCCACACGCGGTGGTGGCTCAAATAACAGGAAATTTGAATTAATTTGGTGTTGTACCCATGTTGTACCTCGATCTGGCCTGGCAAAGGTCTTTTACGAGGCATCTTTGCTACCTTAAAGAATTAAAATGTTTTTAATAACTCTACTCTCATTTACAAAAACATGTCTAATCCTATTGCAAAAATGTCCTGTCTTTATGTTAAATTATTTAGAATACATCTTACTTGTTCAAAGTATTGTTTTGAAAACATTTGAGAGGGTCCTTTTCCTAGGCCTGCAAATAAAAAGATAAATGCTATGTGGGCAGCTCTTAATAAACAATTCTATGATGTTTTGAGCATGCAATATACCGAGAGGTTAACAAGGTGCTCTATTGCTTGTTATGGCAGCTGAGTTTACATCACCACACACAATCACAACACATTATTTATTTCAAGATTTAAAGTTTAAGAGAGTGAGTACTTAGTTGAACCACATGTCATTAACAGCTCTCAGGTTCTAAAGACAGGTAAGAGTGACTGATGCTTTATTTTCATTGGTTGCTGGATGAAATCGTACCCAGATACAACAGATAGGTTCTTTTCTGATTGGCTATTGTGTAGCCCAGCTCTTCTTTCTGATTGGCTGATAAGTGGCACCGCACAGCAGACCTCCAGGGGAGCGTTTGATTTCTCCACCGTGAGGTCAGCGCGGCCAGCTCATGTTGGCGCTGCGGCACATTAAAACATTAAATAGCCGAGAGGTTTTTCAGCTTGATAAATACGATGTGTGGCGGGAGTGCGGGAGTTAAGACCGAAATGCGTGACTGTCACTCTCAATGCGTGACACTTGAGAGCCCTGTATTAACATACCGTAGTCTCTGCTCGTTGTCTGTCTGAACATCTTCTTCTGCTGCTAACTTCGGGACTCTTTGTGGTCAATAGATGTGTATGCTGCGAACAGGTTTACAGATGCACTCCTTAGCGCCATCTATCGTCGCGGAGTTTGAAAAGGAGCTTCGGCCCAAATCAGAATTTCTTTTCTTTTGCCATGAGAAATTGGTTGTGTGGCGTGACAGCGTGTGAAAATACGCAAAAGCGTGTGTCACACGGCAAAACGTGAGAGTTGGCAGCTCTGTATATATATACCATTCACTCTCAACTCAAGGTCCACTTTACGAGCTCTTATCCACAGTTTTAACAACTTCCTGTTCCAGAGTTTCAAAATAAAAGCAGTCCGCCTTAATTTTAATCAAAGCTGTTCAGAAACAGAAGTCAGCTGATCTGATCACAATCAATATTTACTGAACAATAATCCAACTCATCAGGATTCTTCTGTAATGAGACACAAACTGTTTCACATGGAAATAAAACATAATAATTTAGTTTTTATTGATCAATACAACAGCTGATTAGTATTTTTTCTACCGTATTGTATATTAACAATAGTGATTTTTAGAATAAAATATTTTGAAAACATTTATTCATTAAACACAAAGATTTATAGAATAAAACTTCTGTGCTCCACGTGTAAATACGTCAACAATAACCGTTGTGTTGCTGCCGTTTTTACCAACAAAGTGTATTTGAATTTAATTTCTGATGAGTTATCGTTCTCTCTCCTCAGTTCCCGACGAGCAGCGACGTTGCTTCAGGTAAAACCGATCAACTTATTAACGTATCCGTTTAACAATCAGCTGACGGTGGTCCATCTCTTAATGCGGTCGTACTTCCAGTCTGTGGCTCATTAGTTCATGAAAATCGAATATTATTGTCTCCTCAGACTCACAGACTCAGGACACAGAAGTTCAGCCTTTTTTTACTGATTTTAAAAGTGACAGTCCACTAAACTCTGGTGAGGCTTGATGCTAATTAGCCATATGCTTATTAGAGGAAATGTTCATTTCATATTCTCTAATTTGCCTCAAGCTGCACTCTTATGTTTAGAAAATATATGTAAATCATGAGGAAACAACATAACTGTCAAATGTAATGTTGCTGATTCCAATTGTTCAATATTTATTTAAAATATATATTTAAAAAACATCCTCAGATGAAGACCTGCCTTGCGTCTCCGTGGTGTTGGACAACGTGTCCCACAACACGCCCAGAGACCTGCTGTCTATGCTGGTGGAGAGCATCTCGGGTCTGGAAGAAAGCCAATTCAGTCTGGAGGTCATCTGGGAGAGCAGCAGAGCCGTGGTCACCTTCAAGCAACCGGCAGGTAGGAAGTGTAAGGTATTCTGAAACAGGGCACTCCGCAGATGGTGGGAAACAGGCTTCTGGACGCGCATGTATTAAGTTATCAACATTTAATGGCAAGAAGTGTAAAACAAACAATCAAGGCTCACGCCGCGCTCTCCCTCGAGGCGGCTCCATCTGCCCCGACCGTACCACCTCCACGTTACCTGTACCAAAAAAGAGGGCGATTCCTCTTTTTCCCGGAAGTTTTATCACTCAGGGCATTTCTGGTCAAGTATTTTCACAATAAAAGTCCAGACTATTATGGTCTGCATTAAAGTCACCTTCACAATAAAAGTCCCTTGTTATTGTAAGTCACGTCCAGTTTCAACGGCCGCGATCTATAATACTAACATACAGTCACTCTCATGAACATACATTAATTCTTGCCATTTACATTTGCATAGAGTAAACATTACCCCTATGCGTCATAATAAATTAATAACAATATCAATATTCTCCTTAATATTTTCTATTATAATATCTTTCTATATGTATTAATTTAAAACATAAGACCTCTGCAGATGTTATCAAAGTAAACTATTACAACCTAACAGAAGGGACACCAGAAGAGAACCAGGATATAACAAGGGGAGAACAAGGAAGGAACCAGGATATAACAAGGAGATAACCAGGAGATAACCAGTAGAAAACCAGTAGAGAACCAAAATATAACCAGGAGAGAACCAGTAGAAAATCATTAGATAACAAGGATATTACCAGTAGAGTACCAGGACACCAGTAGATTACCAGGAGAGAATCAGGAGATAACCAGTTGATAACCAGTAGAACAAGACACCAGTAGATAACCAGTAGAATACCAGGACACCTATAGCTAACCAGTAGATAACCAGGACACCAGTAGATAACCAGTAGAACAACAAGACATCAGTAGATAACCAGTAGAATACCAGGATACCCATAGCTAACCAGTAGATAACTGGTAGATAACCAGTAGATAACCAGTAGAATACCAGAATACCCATAGCTAACCAGTAGATAACCAGGACACCAGTACAATACCAGGACCAGGTGGTAAAAAGAATGTCTTACAGACGTGGAGAAGTTCCTGGCCGTGAGCCAGTCCACCCAGAAGCTGCATAAACGAGGCCTGACGGCTCGCCCGCTGGAGGCAGCGTTGAGCGTCCGAGTGGAGAGTCTTCCTCCGATCGTGATCAAAGGTACGCCGGCTGTTTGATTCCCCGTCTCCTCCCCCACGCTGCTGAAACCGCTTTGGTCACACGTTGCGTGTTTGTGCCTCTCAGACATGTTGGAGCTGTACTTCGAGAAGCAATGGGAGGTGCCGGAGGACGTGGTCCTGATCCCCGATGAACAGGCGGCCGTGGCGTCCTTCAGGAGCCCCAAAGGTTCCCCCTTTAGCTTCCACTGTGTTCTAACTCTAATGTTGTGTTCATGCAGACGTGGACACTAAAGACTCCACTTTTTGCTTCTAATCAATTTTTTAGCCCATTCATCTGAGGTTTCTCCCATAAAAAGTAAAATTGTATTCATTATTTTACTTCTTAATTTAAGTTATTTGCTTGTATCGGTTCTCGTGGCTCCAACCAGAACCAGCATCAGTTTAACTCTCCTGTGTTTGTTCCCCGCTGCAGTCGTGGAAAGCATTTGCACAAAACAAGACTACCTGATGCAGTCCATCCCCTTGAAGGTGTATCCGTACTACGAGTCCCTCGGCACGGCACTGTACGGCGCAGAGCGTCCGGCGTGGAAGATGCCCGAGCCCTTCATCGAGAGCGTGGACCACGTTGTCTGGAAGTTCCTCCTTGAGAAGAAGCTGCAGAGCAACCTCAACGATCGGATGCGTGCAGACTTCTGCAGCGTGGACTTAGAAACCCCTAAGGCAAAGCTCCGCCCTCTCCCGGAGTTCCTGAGGCAGAAGGGTCTGACCGCCGAGCGAGTGGAGGGGTGGACGAGCGTCGCCAAGGAGGCCTTCCGTCGCCAAATGTCCGAATACGGCGCATTCGACTGTCCGGCGAGCGCAGGTGCGTGGAAAGCTGCAGAGGAGGAGGTCCGTTCTGCCGTCAGGGACGACGCCGTCCTGGTGCTGGACGCACCCAACGGAATCTTGACCGTAGCCGGCCGAGCTGACACTCTGAAACAAATCAGAGCTCCCGTGGAGAACATCGTTCTGAAAGCCATGGATCAGATTAAGCGTCAGGCAGAAAGTTTATCTGAAGGGATGAACATGTCTCCTGCGATGTTCTACATCCTGAATCACGAGGGCTTTCAGGAAGCAGCCCGGGACATTTCCCCCGACATGAAACTCTCCTTCAATGCAGTCAACCAGAAGTTGACCATCACGGGATTCGCTGCAGAGATTTACAAGACTAAAGCGTGGATCCTGGAGAGGAACGTGGGCATGAGTAAGGAGCACCAGAATATCTCCCCAGCTCTTCTGGACTTCCTGAAGACTGTGGATCCCATGGACATGTCGCAGCACCTCTTCACATCTAGAGGCATCGGGGCCGTCTACGCCATCGAGAGCAAGGGGTTGACTCTGTCGGGGAGTTCTGAGAGTGTCCTCGCTGCCGCCAAGAGCAAGATGAAGACCGATTTGACCCAGCAGACTTTTGATGTGGAGGACCAAAACGTTCTGAAACTTCACCTTTGGGTGCAGCTGAACCAACAGCTGTTGGACACCTACAACTCTTCAACGACAAAAACTGTGGCCATTAAGATCTACCCAGAGAGAAACGACAAGGTAACGGTGGCTGGCTTCCGGAATCAAGTAAAAGAGGTCAGCGACAGTCTGAGGGAATTCATTGTGAACTACTCGAGGGTTCAAGAAACCATTTGCGTCAAGTCCTGCGCTGTCATTCAGTTCATTGAGAAAAAGAAATCGCAAGATTGGTCCGGCATCGCCAAAGATAATGACGTAGAAGTTGGGTTTGATTCGACGAGGCCGAAGATCACCCTCACCGGGGCTCGCGTTCATGTCCAGAAAGCCAAAAGTTGCCTCCAGGAGCTGACGAGTAGCCTCTCTACCGACCACTTCACAGTGGACAAGCCTGGAGCCAAGAAGTACTTCCAGTCTAATGCAAACCCGTTCCTGTCGACCATCATGACGGAGCTCAGCTGCGTGGTGGTGCTTAGTCCGGAGAATCAGGAGGAGGAGTTTGAGAAGATGGAGTGCGAGGAGGTGAACGGACATTGTTATTGCAAAGTGAAGACCGCGAGTGGGGTTGTAGTCTCAGTCAGCAAGGCCGACATCTGCAGCTTTGGCGTAGAAGCGGTGGTCAATGCGGCCAACGAGGATCTGCAGCACATTGGTGGCCTGGCGTTGGCGCTGCTCAAGGCGGCGGGGCCGGAGCTGCAGAAGATCAGCAACGACCTCGTCGGCGCGAGAGGAAAGCTGCGAGCCGGCGACGCTGTCGTGACGCCCGCGTTTAACCTGCCCTGCAGGCACGTCGTGCACACAGTCGGCCCGCGGTTCTCCGACGCCGACAGGAAGACTTCTGTGTCGCGTCTGAAGATGGCTGTCAAGAGCAGCCTCACGCAGGCGGAGGCGGTGAACTGCTCCACCGTTGCGCTGCCGGCGATCAGCTCGGGGGTGTTTGGCTTCCCCGTTGACCTCTGTGCTGAGACCATCGCCGAGGCCGTGAGGGACTTCTGCGACGCCCCCGGAGCTCCGCGGTTGTTGACGCAGGTCCACCTGGTGGACAACAACGACAACACGGTGAGGGTCCTGGCCTCAGCTGTCAACAGGCTGTTCAAGGACCTCGGACCCACGATGACGGTTCCACCGCCGGCAGCAGGGAGAGGCGCTGGGGCTTCTGGGTAAATAACAAAACCTGTAGTGCAGTTTTTATACCCAGAAATATATTCCAAGTCATAAGATTTTCAAAATGTGAGACAATATCTCGTCTCATATCAAGGTATGAATATAATACTGATTTGTCCCATCCCATCTATATACTTTTACTGAATTACTGGTTGTAGAGAATAATGTCATCACTGGTTTTGTACCAGAGAAAGATGTATTTTCTATATAAATATAATTGCACAGGATATGCTGTTGAGAAGCTACAGCCAGCAGCTAGTTAGCTAACGTAATCATCCACCTCCATGTTTTATGAGGGAATATTTCTTGGTTTTTTGGTGCAGCTTTTGTGCTAAGCTCAGCTAATTCCATTAACAACTCCAGAACTGTCTCCAATTGTCTTTTCTATTTCTAAATCAAAAACGACATGTAGATAGGTGTGTCTGAACATTACTGCTCTCTTCCCAGTGGATACCAACTGGTTCCTGGTTCCTTGCCCAGTGGCCGTCCGTTCAGCGGCCAAGAACGAGGAGGAGCTGTATCTCGAGAAGGTCCACCAGGTCAGAACCTTGGAGGCAACACCAGCCCCGGAGGGCTCGGAGGGTACAGCTCTTTGTCTTCTTGTCTTTCTTTTCCGTTGTCTGTTTCTTCTTCACGTTGTCTTAGCGGTAAATATTTTAGGACCACATTATTGAAGGCTGAGACATGTAAAATACCTTGTCCATTGTTGGATCCGAAACGTAGAATCTAAATAAGATATGGACCGAGTCGTTGCGACATTAGTTTGAGGACTGATGTTTTGTCATCACTATCTGTTTTTTTGGTCTGTTTGACTCTAAATGATCATTAAACAGGGTTTAAATACACAGGCAAGGTTAGAGGATTGGACAACGGGGAACGAGACACAGGTGGACACAATGAGGTCGGGACCAGCAATCAGACAGGAGGAAACAATCAGGAGCAGGGCAGACAATGGCCGTTTCTCAATTCAAAGTACACGACTGCAGACTTGTGTTCTTTTGGAGTCTGGTCTTGGGAGTCCAGACACGGAAGGACGGGACAACGGGAGGAGTCTTTCTGCGATTGGACCAGCAGCTGACTTGATGACGTCACCACATCAGCTGTTATTGCTCCTGAGTTTACTCTAATTATTCACTGTAAATTATTTTTCACAGTCAAATAAACAAAACATCCTAAAATGACATTCCGTGACTCAACAACAGTAGTATTTATAAAAAGTCAACTGGCATCCTCTGGAAAGTGGGAGGATCAAGTCACATCCGGGCATTTTGACCGTGCTTTGCGATAAGTAAACTTTGAATTGGAACATGTACCCGGGCTGAGACTGATGACGTTTCACGAGTCCACGAGGACACAAGTAGAGGAAAGGACGCACAAGTACGCATATTGAGAAACGGCCATAGATTTGCATTTTGTGTCTGTTCAGCACTGTGGTGGTTTTAATTGTCTTAACATCAGTCCTGCCTTTTGTTTGGCTGTAGCTTGGGGAGTATAGAGCAGACCACCGCCGAGGGGCTGAAGATTATTCTGCGGAGGGGCCATATTCAGGACCAGACTGTGAGTACTGACCCTCAGATCCTTCAAAAGAATAATATAAAACCGAATATTATTGTACTTTTACTTAATTAAAATATGATTGTATTTCTACTTGTATTTATATCTTGATGTACTTGAATGACTTTCCGACACTTCAACCTCAAGTGTCGGAAAGTCTTTCACGCCGTTTGCCCATATTGGGACAACAGAGACAGCCGGGCCGAGGAGGTGAGCATGATGGGACATTTAGTTTCCTAAAGCTTTCCGACAGATGTAGCCAAGTGAAACTATGACGTACCACAAATGGGAAGTACTTAAAGAGAAACTTGTCCTGTGATAAAAAACACATCAGAGCTTGTGCTAACATATATAATGCATATTAATAATGTGTTAACCTCTCCCGACAGCGCCTATTGGTTTCACTCTTCTTCAATTACCACTGAGTCGCATTACGATCACAGAGCAGCTCATTTAGCGGCTGGCTAGTTAGCTGTCAGACATTAATGCGCTAGTTAGCTGGTTGACGTTAGCATGCCATTAGCTGGCAGACATTAGTGCGCTAGTTAGCTGGCGGATGTTAGCTTGCTATTATCTAAGTGTCTTTGAGTACCTTGAAAAGCGCTATATAAATCATATGTATTATTATTATTATTAACTGACGGACATTAGTGCCCTAGTTAGCTGGTTGATTTTAGCGTACCACTAGCTGGCAGACATTAGTGCGCTAGTTAGCTGGCGGATGTTAGCTTACTATTAGCTGACAGACATTAGTGCCCTAGTTAGCTGGTTGTTGTTAGCGTGCTGTTAGCTGGCAGATGTTAGTGCACTAGATAGCTGGTGGACGTTATCTAGTTCATTGGTATATAATATGTATATTCATTGATTGTGTTGTTACTGTGTTTTAATTTGTGTATAACAATTCCTTCTGTACACATTACATCTATTCTTCTGTCCATCCTGGAGAGGGATCCTCCTCTGTTCTCTCCTGAAGGTTTCTTTTTTACCAGTGAAGGGTTGTTTTGGAGTTTTTCCTGATCTGATGTGAGGTTTTGGGGCAGGGATGTCTATGTGTACAGATTGCGAAGCCCTCTGAGGCAAATTTATAATTTGTGAAAATGGGCTATACAAATAAACTGAATTAAATGGAATTGAATTAGTTAGCATGCTAGTTAACTGGCGGACATTAGCCTACAAGTTAGCTGGCGGACTACTGACTGTATTTGCCACAATGTAACTCCTCCCTTGCCCCAGGACCTGGTGTCCATCGTCAGATGCTGCCTGAAGGAGGCCGAGAGCCACCGGATGGCGTCACTGTCCTTCCCCGCCATCGGCACGGGGAACCTGCGCTTCCCCAGAGACGTGGTGTCCAGAGTCCTGCTGCAGGAGATCCAGGCGCACAGCCACAGACAAACCGCTCGCCACTTGAGGGAGGTGGTCATCGTGGTTCACCCGAGCGACGGCCAAACGGTGGACGTGAGTTTGTTTCATTCGTGATGTGAAGCTTTCAGAGAAACTCAAGAGGTTTGGAGTTGGAACATGTTCCTGAGTTACTACCTGTGTGATTCAGTGTTTCACCAGAGAGTTCAAAGGTCAGACCGGTCAGAGGAACGTCAGAGAGTTCAAAGGTCAGACCGGTCAGAGGAAAGTTCAACAGGAAGCTCAGGAATTTAACGATACACCAGTGAGCCAATCACAGCAGTCCTCAGGTGATGAACCTCCTCCTTTCTCTTAAAGACTTTAACCTGTAGCTCCTCTCATCTCATCCGAGTCTCTTCATCTCCTCAGCCTCCTTCGGCCGGGTCTCCTCTCCGAGTCTCGGCGTGCACCAAATCCAGTTGGGTCCGCTGAGTCTCGAGGTGTCGACCGGTGACATCACCAAGGAGGCCAGTGATGTCATCGTCAACTCCTCTAATCAGAACTTCACCCTCCAATCAGGTGAAGGCCCATCCCTTTTCTTTCCTCCTCGATAACAGTAGTTTCCTGAGCGTGTACAATAGATTTAAAGCGGTAGCGTGGTTTATTGGTTCTTTTCTGGTTCTCCTAAGGCGTGTCCAAGGCCATCTTAGACGCCGCTGGACCGACGGTGCAGATGGAGTGCTCTCAGATAGGTACGGACCACCAATCACTTCAACGACTTCATGGTGCATTCAGGTGTAGCTCAGAAACCCCGGAGAAACCCAAGCTGTTGTTCCCTTCCTAGCGCTTCCTCTCCACAGTGGGATCTAAAGGGTTCCAGCCTTTAGTCCAGGCTATTCCTCATGATGGTTCTCTATAGTGTGATACCGGTTCCTCTCCACAGTGGGATCTAAAGGGTTCCAGCCCGTTCCGTTCATCCTGACCTCGGCTGGCCGGCTCTCCAGTTCTCACATCCTCCACGTTGTGGGTGTTAACGAGGCCCAGAGGATCCGGAACCTGGTCTACTCGGTGCTGAAGTTCTGCGAGGAGAAGAAGTTCAGATCCGTGTCATTCCCGGCTTTGGGAACAGGTCTGTGACTTTATGTTGTATTATATAATATCATATTACATTACATATAACATATTACAATATATACTATATCATATTACATTACATATTACAATATATACTATATCATATTAAATATTATATTATTTATTTGTTGACAGACTAAATTATATTATTACTATTTATGGCAAACTATATTATATAATTACTACTTATGAGAAACTATATTATATTATTACTATTTATGACAAATTATATTATTGTAGGAATATTGTGCAAGGAAATAAACGACGACGCCAGTATAACACCTGTCCAAACATTCACTTCCTGGTGCCCTTTAACCCCCCTCATCACCAGGGTTACGCCCCTTTTCTTAAGGGGGCCCCATGTAGTCGATCCTTGGTCCCCGACATGCCTCCCCAAGAATTCACCTAGTCCCTGAAAATATAAATATAAACTATCCTAATACTTATTGTGACGCTAGTGAACTATCAAGTTTGAAATTCCATCCTCGAGCCTCTCATCTTCATCATCATCATTTTCATTTTCATCATCGTTATCCTCTTCCTCCTCAGGTCAGGGCGGGGCCAGCCCGGCAGCGGTGGCGGACGCCATGGTGGAAGCTGCGGTGGACTTCGTGAGGAAGAAGCAGCCACGCCTCCTCCTCAACGTGAAGATCCTGATCTTCCAGGCGGCCATGATGGCCGACTTCCACCAGAGCATAAGGCGCAGGGAGGGGGAGGAGGTGCAGGAGAGAAGCGTCTTCACCAAGATCAAAGGTAGAAGAGGAAGGAGGGGGAAGAGGTGTTGGAGTAGGGATGAGAATTAATAGGATTTTAACGATTCCGATGCCTTATCGATTCCTGCTTATCGATTCGATTCCTTTATCGATTCTTATTGGGCAAGGGGTGGAAAAAAGAGCACAATTAGGTTTATTTACATTAATTGTCTTTTATATAATTTTCTATAAGGCTGCACACACCATATACAGTATAGATATACACATTTACATTTGTTTAAATAACCAAAAACATTTATACATATTCCTCTTGAACTTAAAATAAAACTTAAATAACTTAAATAAAATGTATTCTGGGGGCTAAGCGATTAAACATCTCTCTTGTTCTGCCTGTTTTGTGATATACATGCCTAAAAGGTGACTAATATTTCTAGACTGAAATAATATCAGCATTATAATTATTATAACTTTTTTAGTTGCCTATTCTGTGATGCCTCCTCAGGACTTGGTGCCCTACGCACAGCGCGTAGTGTGCGTTGAGGGAGCGGGTGTTGGTAGTAGTGTATAGCGTGTGTATCAGTAGTGGCTAGCATGTGTATCAGTAGTAGTGTATAGCGTGTGTATCAGTAGTAGTGGATAGCGTGTGTATCAGTAGTAGTGTGTAGCGTGTGTATCAGTAGTAGTGGATAGCATGTGTATCAGTAGTAGTGTGTAGCGTGTGTATCAGTAGTAGTGGATAGCGTGTGTATCAGTAGTAGTGGATAGCATGTGTATCAGTAGTAGTGGATAGCATGTGTATCAGTAGTAGTGGATAGCATGTGTATCAGTAGTAGTGGATAGCATGTGTATCAGTAGTAGTGGATAGCATGTGTATCAGTAGTAGTGTGTAGCGTGTGTATCAGTAGTAGTGGATAGCATGCCGCACAAACAACAACAACTCAACTAGTGGAGGCGGCGAGGTGCTCCGAGTTGCCAGATTGGAGATGGTGAAGTATCGTACCAAAGGCTCAAAATGGTCGTATTTGGAGAATAATCATTGTGTATCTGGCAACCCTGAGATCGGTTGACCAATGACTGTTCTCTATACCGTCAGCGCTCGCGTCAGAGCTCGCGCCTAAAGGTGGACCGTACCATTTCCAAAACTTGTAAGGGGAGAAACGCCAATATCCGACGAAGCAAACTCCCGGACGTTTTTGGAATCCCTGCCGGACGCATTTCTTAGGGCTCAAAAACAGACAATGTCGGGTTAAAGAGGACGTCTGGTCAGCCTAAGATAAAGCCACATTAAGAGGAGAGGCAAACACTATATCTGCCTCAATGTAGGGGGCTGAAAATGGAAGATTCTAAAGCTAAGCTAGCGGAGTTTAATGCTAAATTTAATAATGGATAAAAAATCGATATGCTCAGTTTAATAATGGGTTAACACGATAACGCAAACGTTTGCTGATAACACACGACCTCCAATAATTAACACCGTTACGATCAAACATTTCTCAAACCTGGACTTTCAATTCAAACGTGAAGTGATCACTAATGGGAGACAATTCTGGAGCATTTTAGCTCCAATGCCGGAGATCAAATGTATGCTTCAAACGAAGGGACAGAAGATGACTTGATCCACTACACACAATAAAGGCAACTTGCACAGTGACTGGTTGTGAACTTGTGATCACTTTGAGGAGTTCAGCTTGGATAGAAAGAGATGAAGCGCCGACGTTAGCCGAGCTGCTGCAGCATCGAACACATGACATCCTGTCATCCCTGCTGTGTGTTCAAATGCTTATTCATATGTTATTTTTCCTCCCTTCGACGAAATAGACTTTTTACACATGTTACAAGTGGCGTAGTTGTCATTGTGTCGCGTGAAAAAGAGCCATACTTTAGAACGCTTCTGCTAGTTGCCATGTTTGCTGCAATCTGAAGAAGAAACCGAAAAAGTTTGCGCATGCGCACCGCCACAGAGGATCGTTAGCGGAACCATTAAGGAATCTAACGATTCCAAACAATCGGTCCACTGGGAACCGGTTCTAAAACAGAACCGGTTCTCGATTCCCATCCCTATGTAGGAGAGGAGGAGGGAGGGGAAGGAGGTGCAGGAAAGGAGTAGGTGCAGGAGAAGAGAAGGGAGGGTGAGGAGGTGCAGGAGAGGAGAAGGGAGGGGGAGGAGCATCTAGTCCAGTTAGCGGTCCGTCTGAATGGCTCCCCACTTCCTGTCGGTTACCCGTCTCATCGTTAACATCTCAAAGGGGGCGAGGTTTATTAGCCGGGGACTATTTTCAGAGGCGGATGAACACGTATCCGTTGAGCGTCTCACTAAACCCATGGCGACCGTGTCCTTGCAGACGGGTTCTCCAGCGTCACCTCCTTCCTCCTGGGGGACAGCGAGCGCCGCCCCACCACCGGCCCGTTTCTGGAGCGGGAGGAATTCGAGCCCACGGCGTTCGACCTGTGTGCCGACAGCGAGGCGGTGAGCAGCCAATCAGAAAACCCGTCACTTAAACTCCACGTGACACCCTGGCCCCCTGACCCCTGTGACCCCCATGACCCCTGCAGGCCGTGAGCCAGGCGAGGACGAGGATCCTGGAGCTGATCGTGGCCGAGCAGGCGCAGAGAACCATCAAGGACCCGTTCATCAGGAAGCTGGCGCCGGCTGACATGGACCGGCTCAAGGCCCTGCAGAGGTCTCTGACGGTCAGCATCCACCTGGACCCGGGGCAGCAGGACCAGGGGGACCACATCCACCTGGAGGGTCTGACCAGAGACGTCCTCACGGCCGAGGCTGAAATCAGGTGGGCCTCCGGTCCACGCTGGGGGAACCGAGACCAACGCCTGGCGTTCCTTTTAATTGTGTTGTTGTCCTCCAGGGAGATCATCCTCCAGGTGGAGCGCTCGGAGAACCTGAAGAGTAAGGCGGTGCTGCTGAGCAGCCTGGTGGAGTGGCAGCACGCGGACCTGGCCGGCGCCATGAGGCCCTTCGACATGATCACCAACCTGCAGCTGGAGGAGGCGCTTGAGGCACAGCAGGGGAGCCTGAAGGTCTCCATCCTCCACCAGGAGTTCAACGCCCAGGTGGTGGCCAGGAGGGCTGTGTCGGCCAACGGGCACCAGGTGGTGGAGCTCCACAGAAAGGAGATCAAAGGTGGGCGGGGCCGGCGTCTGATTGGTCGAGCCAGTCTAAATTGTTTTAGAGTATTATATTATTATGATAATATTGTTATGATTATTATATTATGATTATTATATTATTATGATTTCTATTATGATTATGTTATTATTATTATATTATGATTATATCAGTATTATATTATGATTTGTTTTGTATTATATTATTATGATTATTCTATTATGATTATTATTATTATTCTATTGTGATTATTATTATTTTATTATTATTATGATTATTATATTATAATGATTCTATTATTATTATTATTATTATTATTATTATTGTTGTTTACCTTTTCTCTCCTAGCCGACAGCGTCGAGCTGCCGCCTCACTGGGACGCCATGAAGGACTTCCTGCAGCTGTTTCCTCTGAAGGCAAACGCCAAGGAGTACCAAGAGGTGGAGGCGGAGCTTACCAAGACGGGGCTGAGCCCCAGCATCGTCAGCGTACGTTCACAACAACAACACATTGTATTGTGATGTCTTCATCTGAGTTGAACATGAACGTCGGAGCTGCGTTCAGGGACTTAAATCAAACCCTCTGCATGCGATTGGACTGCTTAGCAAAGT
>CM070094.1:13999004-14036504 GCA_036178185.1 Liparis tanakae
AAAAAAAAGTGAAGAATCATCCATCCTGCAAAATGTAAACAAAACCACAACATAGCCTGAAGAAACTGGACCTAAAAAACACTGACAGGGTTCATCAGGAGGAGGAGGGGCCAGGAGAGGGAGGCAAGGGGTGGGGGGGGTATTTGTCTTTGGATGATGAGGTTCTCCTGATTTATAATATGTGAATCGGTTCGTCCTCATTTCAAACCTCCATCAGAGTCACAGTGCTTAAGAGGAGGAGGAGCCTCTGATTGTCTTAATCATGGTTATCATCATCACCATCAGTCCGTCATTGTGGTTCTGCTCCTTCGGACTAAAGGAGAGGTCCAGTCCCACGACCTGACCGCACCACAGGTGAACCTGAACGCACCACAGGTGAACCTGAACATGATAGGTGAACTTGAACGCAACACAGCTGACACATGTGAACCTGAACGCACCATAGGTGAAGAAGGGTGAGCCAAAACACACCACAGGTGAAACAGGTGAACCAAAATGCACCACAGGTGAACCTGAACGCATCACAGGTGACGCAGGTGAATGTGAACGCACCACAGGTGTTCAGGATACAAAGCTTATGTAAATCCTTGTTGTATTAAAATATAACGTTTCAGTTCATTTATCACTTTAAAAACGTCAGACCCAAAAATTATTAAATATTCAAATCTAGAACTCTGAGCTGGATTATCTTCCCCACTAGAAGAGGAGATGGAGGGTGAAGAGGAGGAAGACGGCAGGAAGAGGAGAATAAAAAAATAAAAAAATGTGGAGAAGATGAAGACAAATGTCCGTCTAAAACGTTGCGCCCCTTCGAGTAAACAAACCTCATCTACTGTCATGTGATCCCTAAAGAATCTTGCTTGTAAACAAACATCACGTTGTCATAGTGATCATTATTGACAACTTTTCACAAAGAATAAAAAGGTTTCTTGAACTGAGCTTTACTTTCCTAATTTTTCCCACCGAGTCCCTGAACGCCTCTTGTGTGATTCTGACGTCATGTGGGTCTCGTTAACGTGTCTCTTTTTACACGCAGGAAGGTAAGACTTTCACAATAAAACACTGGTGGTTGGGGTGGTCGCCGCCTCGGGGGCACCGCATCAGGGAGGTGGTCGCCGCCTCGGGGTCATCGTCGCTGCTGGCTGTAGACGGGGAAGGCCAGTGTGACGTTGAGCGAGTCGTTGTGCTGCACCAGCGACGTGTGCTGGTAGTGGAGCACCAGCTCCTTCAGGGAGCCGTACAGGTTGTAGGGCTCCGCGAAGCCGAAGCCGGTGCCCGTCTTGTTGATGACGCAATGCTTCACCTCGCCGTCCACCCTGAGGGAGACAGACATGTGACGTGAGACATGCGAGACGAGACATGAGAGGCGACAGGTGTGCTAGCAGGTAAACACTTACACCACGGAGCAGGCGTAGCAGCCCGGCTTGCTGCTGTCCCGGACCAAGAAGGTCCCGTCTCTCTTCCCGCGGAGCAGTGTCTCGGCCTGAATCCGGTTGATGTTCCCCAAACGCCACAAACGCTCGTCGTGGTGAGGAAGGTCCTCCTCATCCTCCACCATGCTGTACTCACTGAGGGAGGGAGGGGGAGGACACACGATGACAGGTGAGCAGGGAACAACAACAAGCTAGGGATGCCAACATGCTTACACAGCAGACTGCTCTGTACATGAGGGCCCCACCTGTAATACCACTGCGCCCCACTAAAAGGACACGCCCCACCTGTAATACCACTGTGCCCCACCTGTAATACCACTGTGCCCCACTAGAGGGACACGCCCCACCTGTAATACCACTGTGCCCCACCTGTAATACCACTGTGCCCCACTAGAGGGACACGCCCCACCTGTAATACCACTGTGCCCCACCTGTAATACCACTGTGCCCCACTAGAGGGACACGCCCCACCTGTAATACCACTGTGCCCCACCTGTAATACCACTGTGCCCCACTAGAGGGACACGCCCCACCTGTAATACCACTGTGCCCCACCTGTAATACCACTGTGCCCCACTAGAGGGACACGCCCCACCTGTAATACCACTGCGCACCACCTATATTACCAACAACTCCCATAATCCTTTGGACGACCCAGGCTTAAACTTACTCCTCCGTGGTTTCGTTCTTCAGGCCGAGCCACTCGTTCAGCTTCCTCTGGCGGACACCCTTCTGAGTCAACCACCTAAGTACACAAGAGTACACAGACGTCAGTACAAGTACTGCGTCGCTACACCTCGTCTCCCCGATGGAGTGGTTCTCACATGAGGTACTGGTCCCGGGTCTTGCGCAGCTGGATCAGGTCTGGCTTGATGCTGTTCATCTTCTTGTCGATCTCCCGGTAGTCAGCCGCCTGCTTCTTCAGGTCGACCTCTAGGTGGCGCTTGCTGTCCACGATTTCACTGATTCGAGACTTCAGCTTGTCGTAGTTCTCCATGATCCTGCAAATGGTCAAACACGTCTTTGTTAACACACACACACGCACGCACGCACGCACACACGCACACGTACGCACACGGTCCGGGGGCATGCTCCCCCCTAAGAAAAATATATACATTCCATATTTTAAAGTATCAATCTGAAGCCTTTTGAGAAGCTTTTGTTGCCAACCTGGGGAGAGCTGGAGAAACTTGACTTCAGCCATGAGTCAAAAAGTATGGCCTCCTTAATAAGTACATACCTGCAAACTCATGAGGGGTGAAAAAGGGGAGAAGGGTGTTGGTGACTTTTTTATGTCGCCACACCACATCCACGTTGTATGAACTACAGTCATTTGATTGTTCTGACCACAAATCTACATACAAATAAACACTTTAAGAACAATAGGTCCTCCATTCTGACACCAAGTCAGTGATCGGGCTATTATAATAGTAATAAATATAAATTGTCCTTATATATATATAATATGGTCATTATTAACCAACTTCCTTTTTTTGGCCTAAACAAGTCTTCAAGTCTCGTGCTCTGCTGGACCTCAAGTCTGTTCTGCCTCTACCTGGGTGTCACGATCTTCTATACCATACCTGCCATAAATATCTTGATACTGATACAATACCATAAAAACAATATACCACCATAAATACGAGTGCTATTGAGAGTGTGCTCTCCTGTGTGCGCGAATTTCGGCGCGGATGTGCGCGCGGAAGAACCCTGTCAGCGGAGCGCTGTGCGCGGGCGAAAGGAGTTGTTGGGATGCAAGTGACTTTTTTGGTGACATTCGTCCCGATGTGCGCACACGCCGAGCTCTACGGCGCGCGAGACGTGTTCACGCGACTCGTAGAGACAGAAGGACATGTTGTAATGACGTGCTGCTGTAGAGACGATCAGCATCAGATCGCTCAGGTACGCAAAGGAGGAACACAAGTGGCAGTACGCATTGTGGATTATTTTCGTGCATGCGTACCTGCGTACCAGTTATGTGCACCCCTGACTATGAGGCCTTTTGTCTGTATCTGACCAGATGATACAGAGTTCATCAGGATGAGCAGCTGTAGAGTTACAGAACTTTACTGACCGTCTGCATTGGAGACAAAGAACTGAAACATTTCACTTGTGGCATCTTTTTTGTTTTTAAGCCAAAGACTCAAAAGCTCTGCCACTTAAAGCCCCACTATGTAGTTTTTCCCTTGTAGCGCCCCCTTCAGGTATTTAACGTTTACTTCAGTGTCATAAATACCCAGTTACGATAGATCAGGTGTTGGGAACCTCTGGCTCTCGAGCCATATATGGCTCTTACGGTGACGCATATGGCTCTTTTGAGTTTGAGTTTTTCTTTTTTAAGTCTCCGCCCGCCCCCCTCTAACTTTCTCTATCCTCCAGATTACAGCAGAAGTAATTTAAGGTCCCTTTCTTAAAGACGTCTTTGTTCTTTTATTAAACTAAACGTCTGTTATTGATCGTCTCCACAGCAGCATGTCACTCCGTCTCTACGCGTCGCGTAGCAGAGCAAATAAAAAGTAACCTGCGAGCGTGGACTGGCACTATATGACATTGCGTAATCACTGCCAGAAAGCAGGTCGTAGTACGAGCCGCCCGCAATCGGGCGGCTACAACATCTTACATAGTGGAGTATTCTACCCACAGACCCCCGATGGCAGTGGCGCAAATCGCCATATTAAAAGTAATTATAGTGGACCAATTTTCTTCAAGCAAGGTGTTATTTATTTTAAGGTAGGAAAGGTTACATAGTGTTGCTTTAACGCCACCCGCTGCGATGGCAGCACGTGCAGACAGCTCGACACGAAGTAGCGCCTGCGCTCTGATCCCGCGCTCTTTTAGTCATACCTGCAAACTCATGAGGGGTGAAAAAGGTGACCGCAAATCTAAATAATAACACACTTTAATGGTACGTTCACACCGGACGCGACAAAACATTTCTCGTCGCGCCTGTCGCAGGATTCTGTCGCGCGACAAAAAAAGGGTGTTCACACCGGACGCGTCGGACGCGACACAGCGGGGGCGTGGCTTATCGCGCCCGCTTCTTCAGCCATATGAATCTTTTCCTTAACCGATGTTGTGTCTTCACTTGTTGCCCTCCCTGTGAGTCGCCCTGCTGCCCCTCTCTCTCCTTCTCTCTTCTCTCTGGACTCTGCGGTCCTGACTTCCACGGCCCTCCGCCCCATGTTCCCGCTAGTCTCCCTTGAGTACTACGCGGGTCGAGAACCGACAGGACCGCAGAGAGCTTCCACTTGTTAGCGGACCGAGCTGCTCTCTCACTGCTCTACTCGCTGATATCTCTCTCTCTCTCTCTTCTCTCTATGATTTGTGTCTATAGACTTTTCCTCCTCCGGCGGCAGATCTCCGCTGCCATGAAACACATATGCCGGCGCTTGGTTCATAGTAAAGTACAACACACAGCGAGAATAAAAGCAAATGCACACATTCTAAACGTATCAGGTATTCCCACGGCTTCTCCGACCTCCTTCTAAGCTTCTTCTTTATCGCTACGGTTTCGGTAAGTAAAGAGTCGTGTCATAAAGTTCGTTTTGCCCACGAACGGCGACAAGAATCTTTTCCTCCACTTTCTAAACCGGCCGGCAGAACGATGACGGCGGAGCTTCTCCGCGCTGATTGGCTGACGCAACTATGACTCACGCGTTTCTGCTGCTCGAGTTCAGAAATTTCAACTTGCGCGTCGAGAAGCTGCGTCGGTTCGCGTCGGTTCGCTCTGTTCGCTCGTTTCGCTCGTTTCGCCCCGCGACATTCGCTCTGTTCGTGCTGCTCAGACGCGCCTGACGCGCTGCACGCAGGAAAAAAAACAGCGTCACAGCTTTGACGCAGCTTTGCATTGACTTAACATGTAAACCAGACGCAGCCGACGCAGCCGACGCGTCCGGTGTGAACGTACGGTAAGAAAAAAGGTCCTCTGAATAATTCAGTGATCGGGCCCTAATAATAGTAATAACTTTAAATTATCATATATAATATGGTTAGTCATTCATGAACAAACTTTTTTTACTTGTGTGCTCTGCTAAGCTTTGATTCTGTTCCATGATTCTGTTCGAGGAGCCTGTTCCTTCGACGTGTCCCATCAAAGATGTTGTATTGCTTAGATCACCACATCGCATGTTCTCTGTGTCTCACTCCAATCTCATAAACGCCGGCTGTCCAATGTCCCCCCCCCCCTACCCAAAAGAAAAACTCTTTGGATCTACACTATTCACGCGGATGACCTATTTTGATTTCAAAACGGCGAATTACGCCGAAAGGTGACAAGTTTGCAGGTATGTTTAATGAAGTATTGATACTAAAAAAATGCTAAATCACATCGCTCTTAACGCACGGGTACTTTGCTAGTATCGCTACACCGTGCAGCATGACAGCAGTAAATGTAGCGGCTGACATTCAAGCTAACCGGAACCCCCCCAAACAATGTCGACATCTTAACGCTGATTGGCCAAGACACAACACGTCCCATCAAAGATGTTTTATTGTGAAGAGCATTACATCACATTTTCTCCGTGTCCCACTTCAAGCTCATAATCACGGCCCCCCCAAAAATCTCAGCGAATCTACACGATTCACGTAGGTCACCTATTTTGGTTTCAAAATGGCAAATTTCGCCGAAAGGTGAGGGATTTTCATGTCTGATATATACATACATACACTGTATAAAATATACAACTGTATAAATATATAACTTAGTTTTTGATCCCTTAAACATGGATGATGCGTATTTCTTTTATCTAAATGTACCAGCAGGTGGTTCCTTCCTGCAGGCTTTGGTGCCATGGCAACAAGTGCTGCTTCACGTGTGTGTGTGTGTGTGTGTGTGTGTGTGTGTGTGTGTGTGTGTGTGTGTGTGTGTGTGTGTGTGTGTGTGTGTGTGTGTGTGTGTGTGTGTGTGTGTGTGTCAGTCACAGTTACCGTGGCCACAGCCCTACCTCTGGATCTCCTTGTCATTGCCCTCCCGGCGGAACTTCTCGATGTACTCTTTGCTGAAGCGCTCCTGAGTCTGACACTGCTCCTCAAAGATCTTTATGGTCTCGTTGAACGCCTCTATGGCCGTTCTCTTCATCTGGATCTCCTGCAGGAGGAGGGGGAGGAGAGAGCGTATCGTTATGAAACCTCATCATAGTACCGTATCGTTTAATAGTGCATCGTATTGTATCGTAGTGTACCGTATTATATTGTATCGTATTGTCCACTCTCATTTCATAGTGTACCGTATTGTTTGATAGTGCACCGTATTGTTTCTTAGTGCACAGTATCGTTTCTTAGTGTACCGTATCATTTCATAGTGCACCATATTGTTTGATAATGTACCATATTGTCTGAAAGTGTACTGAATTGTTTGATAGTGTACCGTATCGTTTCATAGTGCACCATATTGCCTTTTTTTTACATACAAAAGTCTGACTTATTTTTATAAACTCTTCCTTGGTACAGTAACAATGTTTTAATGTTAGCATAATTTAAGCTAAATCTCAGAAACGATCTATAAATATACAAAATCAGTTAATTGTTTACTTGTATATGTTGATTGTGGATTTGTCTACATCTTATTTTGAAAAACGGATGTTGTTTCACGTGGCTCTTTCCGCTATCTTTGCAAAAACGGATGTTGTGTCATGTAAATCCTTCCGCTAACAGTTAGCATTCGATCAGGAGCGCGCAAGGGTTTTCATAAAGTTAGCCGCTAACTTTATGAAAACCCTTGCGCGCTCCCGATGGAATGCGTGTACCGTGAACATCAGTCTATAGGGTCAGACATGTGAGTGTCGGTGAGTTGACCCAGAGATTCAACTCGGGGGACGGGACGCCGCTCGCTGCGGGAGGATCCCTTCGCCCCTCTCACTCTGCGGTACTCGCGGGCGCATTTACTCCGTTGCGGTGCGCGCCGATTGAAACGTCTCTGATAGTATTTCTCGCAGATGTGACGTCATCTGATCGATCGGTTTGATTGATCGGTTTGATCGGTTTGATTGATCGGCCGATATGGATCGGCGCCGATCAGATCGGTGCATCCCTATTTTATAGTGTACCGTATCATTTCATAGTGTACTGTAGTGTATCGTAGTATAACGTATCATACCGCAGTGTACCACATTGCATCGCAAGTTACCGTAGTGCAGTGTTTTTCAACCTTTTTTGCGTGAAGGCACACTTAAGACAGAAAAAATCTTGCGGCACACGGGTCTTCGGTGTTCCAAAGAAGAGTTGTCGACGGGGGGGGTGCTAGTGAGCGTGATCTCACAGCTGATCTCCTATGTCGGCACAGTAATTTTTTTTTTTTTTCATAGCAGACTTTTTTTGCCTTAGACGCTCGTGATTTGTCATAGGCGTTCGGGAACGAGGCTCAGGCTTCATACCACCAACAGCGCGACGACACACACACACACAAGTTGGCTTTTTCACCAATGAAGTGACAGTATCTAGAAAAACAGTCGTACAGTGATTGAAAAACACTGCCGTAGTGTACTGTATTGTATCGTAGTGTACGATAGACTACGGTACTATACAGTACCGTAGTCTATCGTAGTGTTCCGTATAGTACCGTAGTCTACTGTAGTTTACCATAGTGTATCGTATTGTATCATAGTGTACTGTATTGTACCGTAGTGTAAAGTGTGTAGCTGTGTTGTGTACCTGAGAGGTTCTGGTGTACTCCTCATACAGTCTGTCATACTCTCGATTCTTCTCCTGGTACTGCAGGTGATACTCGTGCAGCTTCTTGCCCACAGCCTCGATACTATCCTCCTTCACCACCTGGTCCTGCACAACCACAAGAACAACAATAACATCATCAAACGCCTGACGAGCTGACAACCTGCAAATGAGCTTTGGCCGCGTACAGACCTGCTGGTGTTTGGAGACAGGGAACAGCAGCTTGACGTCCAGCTTGGGGTTGTACTGGGCCAGGGACTCGTGTCGGTAATGGTTGATAAGCTCCACTACGGAGCTGAAGGTCAGTGGGTCGGAGAAGCCGTACTTTCCCTCCCGATGGAAGATCTTTATGAGCTTGTTGTTGCCCCCTTTCCTGAAAGTGGTCGGAGAATATTTGTCTCAAATTAAACCTAGCAGACAATATGTGACGTATGAGGAGTGTTTTGTCTGGAGAGTCTAGGTCATTTCAAAATAAAAGTGACCGTCTTCCAATAAGCCAGTCAATAATAAATAAAGAACTAAATACATCAAAATGGATGAATATTAAATCATCTTTACCTCAGAGTCAGAGTGTAATCTCCGTGCATCTTGGTGGAAGCGTCTCGAACCAGAAACGTCCCGTCAGCCGTGTCCCTGAGCTTCTCATTCACCTCCTCTCTGAAAAAAAAGAAGTACTCAGGTACGTGGACCAATAGCGCCATGAAAAAACACTACAAAAACAATATCAAGATTACTTTCTCCATTTCTATTACCTGGAGATGTCTCCCCAGTACCACTCGGCGTCCTGCAGAGAGATGCTGTTGTTGAAGCTGCAGGAAGCTGCTGGAGCCGGAGACTTGACCGGTTTAGGGGGCAACGCTGCAACGACCACAGAGATCATTTAATTATTATATTTCACTGTTATTATCGTCTGTGAGTGATGAATCCATCACTACGAATCGAGTTTTCTACACAATCATTGTGGAAGACTTAACTATCTAGAGGAGCAACTGATGCACCAGGAGGGACAATGTCATCCTCGTCGAGTTGAGTTCAATTCCTTTTTTATAACTACAGCCTCGTCGTGTTCAATATCTGTATCTTTTGCCCACAAAGGTAAACAATCCCTCCCACTTGAGTTGATGCAATTCACAGGCTCCACCTCCAAAAATCTCCATTAAAAAAACATCGCCATCATCATAACATCTTCATCACGTGGCTACGCACCCAAATATTAAACAGAGGGAAAAGTTTACGAAGGGATGGTTACTGACTTTTACCCAGAATGCCTTTCTCCGCGTACGCCATAAAAACACCTGAACGGGACACCAGCGACAGGTAGACCTGTGCAGAGTCCAGGTTCAGGTCTGAGCTCCATACCTGGACTCTGCATGGTAATGTAGCAGAGGATCTGACCCGGCTCTTCCTGATTTGGATCCATGAGCTCCTGAACTCCTCAGAACACTCCTGACTGACGGGTCCAGTTTCCTCCGTCCCACCAATTTAAAGATCCTCTCCTCAGGCTCCTGCCACGAGGAGAGACGCCTTCGCCCGCAGTAGTCTTCAAATATATATTTGTTATTATTTAAAGTGCCGCCACTCGGGTCTTCGTCCGCCTCCCTCTCTCCGAGCTCGGGAGAGCGGCTTGGAGATGCGTGACATCACCGATGCCCCCGGCCAATCCCGCGATGGCAGAGATATCACCGAGGCAACGCCCCTCCCCCACCCTCCCTCCCGTGCTGCATCTATCTCTGTATGTATGGATGATGTCATCATTTCATTCAGAGCAGCTGACTGATGAATGAATTAATGAATCACCTGACCATAATTTATGATTAAATATTACTTCTTTAAAGCCGTCTCATACCAGCGTAAAACTACACTACCCCCAAATATACTTTAAGTACCAAAAGTACGTTATGAATAATAATGTATAATATTGACAAAATGCGTTTATCACTTTAAAAACATGGAGCTCATTTTAATGCCTTTAATCTATAATAGTAATACATCATTTATGATTCCATTATATTTTCGTTAAAGCTGCATTCTCTCTCCTGACCACCCAGGGGAGATTCCTCTGGTTGAATAGAAGTCTATGTTTCATGAATTAAAGCTGCATTCTCTCTCCTGACCACCCAGGGGAGATTCCTCTGGTTGAATAGAAGTCTATGTTTCATGAATTAAAGCTGCATTCTCTCTCCTGACCACCCAGGGGAGATTCCTCTGGTTGAATAGAAGTCTATGTTTCATGAATTAAAGCTGCATTCTCTGAGGCGGAGCTACAGGGTGATTGATAGGTTTCTCCTTCTCAGTCCACATACGGTCACTTCCTGTTCATGTAAAGCTTCACACAAATAAGTAAGTAAGGAACGACCTGTTGCTTCATGTCATGTGACTTCTTCAGATTGAGCAACAAGACTGAGAGGAACAGAAAGTGGTGATGTCATCAATATCTCAACCAGATGCAACGCTCTGCAAACCAGCCAAAGATTGTTAATGGGCCAGAAGAAGCGCCACACACACACACACACACACACACACACACACACACACACACACACACACACACACACACACACACACACACACACACACACACACACACACACACACACACACACACACACACACACACACACACACACACACACACACACACACACACACACACACACACACACACACACACACACACACACACACACACACACACACACCTGGTGCAGCCTGGTTCATGTTGAGCTCGCTGGATATCAGAACCTCCAGGACCTGAACCAGAAGATCCGGACTGGACTCGGACCTGAACAGAGATCCACGATGAGATTCTAAAACGTCACAAGGTCTTAAAGGGACAGGACACTCGCATCAAAGGGATTAAACACAAATAACCCAGTTCAGGTTTCTCCAAGAAGAAGACTAAGAACAACAACAACAACAAGAACAGGAGGTCTGGGTGGGGGTCTACAGGACAGGGTGGGGGTCTACAGTACTGACCCTGCAGCCGGTCTGAACAGCAGCAGGCTGAAGCTCTCCGCCAGGCTTCGGGGGCTCATCTGGGTCCCAAGCAGGCAGAGTCGAGCCAGGTGCCGGACCACGCTGAGCAGGGTCAGGCCGTACTGGGCCGCGCAGGCCGGGGAGCTGGCCAAGCCCCTCAGCAGCTGGGCGCACTCCTCTAGGTCCCGCACCTCTGAGGACACAAAGAACGCCGTTAACGTGAGATGTGGGCGAGGCTTACGGGTCTCAGAGGGGGCGGAGCTATGAAAACTCACCTTGGACAGCGTGAATCATGTCGGTCTGCAGCGAGGACGGGAGGACGGGACCGGGAAGATCCTGCAGGAACCGGATCACCCCGTCACACAGGGTGGACACCTCCAGCTGCTCCAGGTCTGGAAAACAAACGCACCGTAATCATAATCATCATCACTACTTCCTTGCTGCAGCTCCACTCTGACATCAGCCAATAAATACATCCTACAGAGTGAAGAAGAAGAAAGTTAACTAGAACAAGAGGAAGAGGGAAAAGAACAGGTAGCTCCTCACCAGCGTCAGCCAGCTGCCTGGTGTCCATTCCTCCTCCGCTCAGACTACGATAAACAGAGAGTCCATCCTGACCTGCAGCCACACACACACACATACATAGTTTTCACATTACCTCCAAGTATGTCTATGTGTGTGTGCGTGTGAGTGTGTATGTATGTGTCTGTGTATGTGTTACCTTTGGTCTCCACGGCCTCCATCAGTCTGATGAGGAGGGGTGGGGCCGAGTCCGGAGGTCCAAACTGCTCGGGGAGGTCCGGCAGCGAGAACCCTGAATACACACATTACACACAAACTGTCACACACCTATTACCTATGTTTCATGTTCAACGGTCAGAAAAATTAACCAAAATGAAGATTCAAAATTGTGATGTTTCACAAAAACATTTCACTCTAAATGATCTAAACGTCTCCTTTAAAGTCAGATCCTGTTAAAAACATAAAATTTTGTTAAAAACATTAAAATTCGAATATATATATATATTTTATATATACAAGATCTTTGGTGTTTTGGTCCTCACCCTCTGACTCCGAGTCCGTCCTCAAGGACGCAGCGGACGGCGGCCTTTGGGGGCGGGGCTTGGGCGTGGGTGGGGACATCCTCTTCCGGCCAATGAACTCCACGTAGGTCCCGGGGAAGTCACCCTTCTCCTGTCGCACAGAGACCAATGGTTAGTGAGACCCTGAACGCACCGTTTATGTTCCAGGGAAATGACATGCTTACCATGATTCATCAAATAAACAAACATCTGCTGATTCATAGAATATCTCAGTTTGTTTCGTTTGATTCTGTACAGATACATATAAAAACAACGACATGTTGGTGGAAAACTGTAAGAAGAAAAACAAAAAAGAACCCTGTAACAATTCCACAGAACGGGTTATAAACGTTAACGACAGACGCTTTATTATGAAAATCACTTAAACTGGAGCAAATACCTCTTATGTTCATTGTATTGAATAATATTTTTTATATGATTAAAATGTTCCCAGACAAAAAGCAGAGCTCATCCTCACGATGGAGGCGTTTCATTTAAATAATGATTTATTACAAATGTGTTTAAAGCTTTTAGTGTCTCAGCTGATAAATATAAAACATTATAAAACAAAAACTGTGTTTGAATACGGAATAAAAATTTAAATATTAAAGTGACGGAGGATAATAGATCACGATGGAACTTTTAGACCCCTTTACGACCAGAGCTGACAGAGAGGTGCATTGTGGGCGAAGTAGGCGCCAGGTTTGTGACTAGGAAAAAGGAATTAAATTAAGTCTAAATTCATTGATGGTTTGTTTGAAGCAAACGGTTTATTTAAAATATATATATTTACATTTCATAATATATATATATATATATATATATATATATATATATATATATATATAATCTTTTAAGAATATATATATATATATACACACATTTATATGTAAAAAAGTTTTAGATGGATAGTCACAATTTGTTTGCCATCTGTCACACATGATGCGTTCAAGGACCGTCGAAGAGTTGAAAATCTGAGTGTAACGATGTTTCTTTACATTGTGCACTTCAACCCTGTCGGCGTGTGTTTAGTGGTTAACGTTAAAAAGTCGAATGACTTGACCCCAGGAAGTCGTACCTGCGTGGTCTCGTTGATGCCAGGCAGCCAGCCGATCTCCGAAGGGCGCTCCTCGGCTCCGCCCCCGCAGCCCAGCGCCAGCAGCGCCCCCCTGCTGACCAGCAGCATGTCGCCCACGCGCAGGTCGATGTCCTCCTCGCGCTCCTTCTTGTAGTCGTACAGTGCTCGGTACTGGAAGCCCTCGGAGCTCATCCTCACGTGTGTGTACGGCTTTAAGGGAACGGTCAACAACTACAACTCACACGGCTCCGGGTAGAAAAACAAAAACGTGGCTTTGAGTCCTGAGTGGATCTAACAAGGGGATCCATGACCCTCCGGGCCACGCCACGGCCGACCAATTACAGCGGCCTGGCCGCTCATGAACAGAAGCCTCAGCAGAGGTGGAGGCCACATCTGGGGAGGGGGAGTCCACCTGAGAGGAGGAGGAGATGGTTATGGAGGAGGAAGAGGAAGAAAAAGGAGACATTGTTTTACTCAAATAACACTCACACTTTTATATTTTTGATAAAATAAGACTAGAAATTAATACAGTCCAAAACTCAGAGCAGTAACGAATAATAATTAATATGGATATTTAAGAATGTCTCTGAGCTACAAAGAGTAAACTAACTCATTCACCCATCATTCAGAAACTCAAAGTAGATTATATATTCAATGATTTGATGCCTTGTTAACAAAGTAATATTAATATTGGTTTAAGAGAAATTCGACTCCTTTTCATGTCATAAAAGGTTATTATTCTCATATGATGTTAGCAGTGGGAAACCTGTTCTCATAAAAACCTTTAGAACAAACGGTTGCATGTCCATTTCCTCTTCCTCTATTATGAATAATAAGTATATTTTTCTCTCCTTCCATTTCTTTTAAATCATATATATATATATATATATATATATATATATATATATATATAATTGAATATTCATGTTGCAGTAACAGCATGAGAACAATAATTAGATATTTATCGACCGCTTTAATTAAATTTTTCTGCAAATGAACTTTAAAATATAAACAAATGATTCATTTAAATTAATCAGTGTATGATATTCAATCAATCTAATTAAATAATAAACAATTCTGATTAATAAATAGCTAAAATATAGTTAGTAGCCTATTTATATTAAAACAAAGAATATCTCATTTGCACATTGGACTAAATAATAGTCAAACTAACACTAGTATACATTAGGGATATATGGATCAATACCCGCAAATTAAATATGTCATTGGACTGATAGTTTTAGGAATATTAAGTAAAAAATATTACAACATTAACGCTTTTATTATATCACTTCCGGTGAGAAGATAATCACCAACAAGCATAGTACATGTCATTTTAATCATTTAAAACTGCATTAATCGAGCCGAAACGTGTCCCAACAGTCCAACATTCAACACTATGTATATATAATAACATATATATTCATATTTTAAGAAAATATAGCTACAATTCACACAAAACAGATTTTTAAAGCGAATGCGTGAAGTGAGCATTTTATCCATCAGTTCACCAACTAAACTGAATATAATAAGAAAGGAATTCCGGAAATATTAATAGAGCCGAACAGATACAGGTAACGTGTTTAAGAAAACAATGTGGTTATTATGTCATAATATACCTTATTGTACACACGTGATCTAACGTTAACACAGAAACGCTCCAGGAAACGACACGCCAGTGTTAGCTTAGCATGCTAGCTTGTCGCGAGCGTGAACGTCTCACCTGCTTTTATTTTAATGTTTCACGGATTAGAAACTGAACAAACAGCGGCCGCCATGTTGTATCAAAGAGCGGGCAAATCGTCCAGTTCCACCCCAAAAAAACTGAAATATCCCAATATTCCAATATGTTCGATTATTGGCAGAAGGAAAGACGCTCGTGCTTCAGCCGTCTGGGTTTTAGAAGATAGACAAGCTAGCATTAATATTTAAAACCACTTCCGGTGCGGACCTTCAAAATGAAAAGGGTTATATAGTGTTACAAATAAAAAAATGTAAAGCACTTCAAATAAAGATTTACTTTGAGTAAAAATCTGATCTGTGACATTTTTTATTCAATTTAAATTACTTTTTTTGTCCAAATTCTACTTAATGACATATTTAACTAGTGTCGCAAGCGGAAATTATGAGTTACTGATAGCTTTCAAAATAAATAGCTTCCGGTGAACGTGTGTTGTGAAAAATAATCAAGAAAATATTGGCATTATTCTATTACAACTAATTGAAAATCTTAAGTATGCTACGGGTTCTTGCCCGAAAACCAATGCTAACTTCTTTTTAAGAACCCACAGACGAGGATTTAAAAGATTACAACCGATTACAGCTGGAAAAAGGTAGGCAGGGCACCGACGTCACATCCGGTGACCTAGATTTTATTACCGTCAAGACAGGGGACCATGGCAACAAAGCACCATGTGAGAGAGAGGGAGAGAGGGGGGGGGAGAGCGAGAGAGGGAGATAGATATGGGGGTGTACAGTATTGTATGTCCTCATTTATTCAGGATTTATACAAACAGTCCTGTGTGTGTGTGTGTGTGTGTGTGTGTGCGTGTCTCGTATCACGGGACTGCTGCTGCAGTTTTTCTAGAACACGCTGTTCATTACGGGCACCATTTATTAAAAACATTCAACCTTTATTTACATCTGTATTAATAGTTATAAAAGATTTAATCTCACAATTCATAAACATACAAACACAGAAGTATATTTCTATAAAAGGTCAATGAGGTTCTGGTTAATAAATGAACACATTATAAATAAAGACAACAATTAAGCTGATTTGTTCAGTGTCTAAAATAGGTCGACAGCAGTACTTTGCTCCATCTACTGTAGTGGTACTTCATACCACAGCTCTACTGTTCCTTTAAGACACAGTGGTGTACTGGGTCCAGCATGCTACCCAGTAGCTGTGACTCACTCATATTAATGAGGACGTATATAAATATAAATATTGGATGTGTTGGTCTCCGTCTACAAGCTGAAGATGTTCCCCCGGCCGTGGATCGACAGTTCGATTCCTCCCGACAGCTGCAGCTCCTTGTTCAGGAAGCGGCCCACCTGCTCCGATCGGCCCACGTCACAGAACACCCAGACCTCAGCCCGGTCACGTCGGATGGTAGCGTTGCACGTCGGTAGGTCGGCGCTCCGGGAGCACCGGCTCAGATCACGCCACACCTGCAGGGGACGGACAGGTGAGGGGGACGGAAAGATGAGGGGGAGAGACAGGTGAGAGGGACGGACAGAAGGGGACGGACAGGTGAGGGGGACGGACAGGTGAGGGGGAGGGAGACCGACTCTAAGACATAAAGCATATAATCCTATACAACCAGAGGAGTCGCCCCCCGGGTGGTTAGGAGAGTGATAATAATAACAACAAAAGGTGTTGCTCCACCGACCTGCTCGATGTCTCTGCCCCCCCCACAGTTCTGCCTCCCGATCACCCACTTGGCCCTCTGGTGCAGGTGGAGCCGGTGCACCGAGACCGCGTGCCGGAACGGTTTGGACAGCGCCTCCGCCTGCAGACCTCCTCTCTGAAAGAACACGCTCCACGAGCGCTTGAGCGGCGAGTCCGTGGCGGGGGGGACGCCATCTTTGTGTCCCGTCTCATCTTCGGGTTTCGGTGGGTTTCCAGGCGGTGGCCGGTAGACGCGGGAACGGGCCGGCCAGACGATGACGGGAGCCGGTCTGGCCGGCCTGATGGGCGGGTGGCGGTCGGTGAACCACGGAGAGAAGACGGGCGGAGTCCTGCAGGGGAAAGACTCCAGGAGCTTCTCGGTCCTCTCCAACAGACCGAGTCCAACATCGGATCCAGGACCATAGTGCAGAATCACATCGGCCATTCAGATCAGAGGACACACTTCTTCTTCCTCACCAGCATCTTCCTCTTGACGAGTAGCACCCTGGTTACTTTAAAAGTTACGGAACATTTAGTTGACGGTCACATACTCGTTGTTCTACGAGAACGTGTTCATGCTTTAACGTTAAAAATACCAAAAGTAAACATTCAGAAATACTAAATGTCATACCTGTTGTCTTCTTCAAAAAAATATTATTTTCACAGTCATTCTTTGCATAAATGAAGTCTTAATATGAGCTCACAGCTTGTTAGGAAGTTAAACAGCTCATAATGGGTGATAATGATAGAGAGAGAGAGAGAGAGAGAGAGAGAGAGAGAGAGAGAGAATCAAAGCTGAGAGAAATCAAGTTGTTCCTCCCTTCTTCAGGTCCTGAACTGGAACACTTCAGTTAAATCAGATGAAAATACAAGTCCATAATATCAATAATATTACGATATTATCATATCATTATATCATATTACTACATTAATATGTCATATAGTCTCTACTGTTTTACTGATCGTAACAGTTTAATAAAAGTGAAGCAAGTTTTATAAACGCTTCCGGTCGCTGAAGCTAATGTGTTTAGCTTATTGTGCTAGATCTCATTATCTGAACAAAGCTAACGAGAGCTCGCTAAAGAAAATGGCGGCGCAGGTGTCCAACAGGTAAGTAAGTGGACGACCTTTACTCCGACAGCACGAGACTCACACACCTTTAAACCAACTTTAACCGGCGGACTGCGGTCCATCTGCTACTCAAACGACTAACGAAGTCCCATCAGCCACCGCGAGGCTAACTGGCTTCGCGGAAGTTCTCACGAGAATTGAACTGAAGCAACGTCCAGACTGAGCCGTTACAGGGCTTTAATTTCCGGTATATATATCCCAACTCAAAGCTGTATTTTAAGATTATATTCATGATTTGCAGGATTGAAAATATATGGTCCCGAATTGGAAGAATATTACATTTATTATTTTTATAAATGCCAATATGGAAGCTCCAATACTTTTTTTATGTATTATTAATATTCTGTCTGTATTTATTTCAGTTATTGTATATAAACTGTCTGGATGAAGTACACACTGACACGTGACAGTAGTTTGTCAATAGGACATTTTTATTTCATACTTCTGTTGTCTTTGTTCAAATTACAGTAATATATTGGCTGAGATGACGCCGGCTGCAGCTGCAGCTGGAGCTCAACTACTTGAAGCAAACTTTGTTTTCCCTGGTTTTTAAAATTATTCTTGCAACAGAAAAAAATAAAAAAGCACATATGCCATGAAGAAGGAGAGTGTGGTGTGTGGTGATCGTCTAAAAAAAAGAAAACAGAAATAAACATGTTGTAAAAGGATCAGAATATGGCACATTTGGTCCACGTTGGTAGTTTTATTATCTCGATTTCAAACATGTGATAAACAAAAACAAAAAGAAAACAGATCATAGTTGTTTCTCCCCAGAAGCACAGCGTTAAAGACAGCATATGGAAACAGGACTAGAGGGGGCGCTCTTCTCTCTCGCCTTGTTAAAATCTTGGTTCGTCAGCCAATCGTTTGTTTCTATTCTCCCCGGTACGGTAATATTATTATTAATATCTTCTTTCCATCCAAGATGAGCGGGGAGGGGGCGGAGCTTCGTGGATGATGGACAGGGGATGGCTTTGGACATTCACAGGAAGTAGTCGGGAGTGCGTCTGGTCACGTGGGGCTCGCCGCGGCGGGGGGCGGGGTCAAACTGAAGGCTGAAGGGGGAGAAGTGTTGTTAGTGATGACATCACTCAAACAGGTAAACAACTCAACCTAGGACGTGTTTAATGTGTAGCGTGAATAACATTTGAATATTAAAAGCCGCTCTTTTCAACCGGATCTACCGCTTCCTGTTTCTACCTTTTACAATAAAAGCCTCACACATTACTGCATGTTGTACTTACAAAGAGTATTTCAGAGTGTCGTCCAGTTCCATGATGGCCGCCTGGTTTCCACAGCGGTAGCAGTAGTTCGGAGCACTGAAGATGGTCACCACGTTCTTATCGTGGCCCCAGTTGTAGCCCTGGAGGTACAAATACACGTTAGCAGGACAAGTACACCACAAGTTGTGTGCGTGTGTGTGTGTGTCTCACCTCCATGACCAGCTGATGGGCGCGGGACACCAGAGTGAGGCCGTTGGCGTGGTTGAAGGTTTCAGAGATGTCTTGTCCAAAGGTGTAGCCGGCACCCCGGGGAGAGATGCCCCACCCACCACGGTCATCAGGGTCGGACCACAGCAGGTCACACATAGGACCCTAACAGACACAGGATCAGTGTTAGCACTTACCCATAATCCATCAGGATCCTCAACTTCTGTGTGTGTGTGTGTGTGTCTGTGTGTCTGTGTGTCTGTGTGTCTGTGTGTGTGTGTGTGTGTGTACCTCATGTGGAACCTCCTGCAGACGGTCCAGAGCTCGTATGTGGTCCAGAGTGTCGATGGAGGGAGACAAACCTCCATGGAGACAGAAGATCTGGAACAAAAAACAAAGACGTGATCATGACGAACAGGAAGTCAGAGCACAACAACATCATCAACAACGCCTTGTTGTGGTCACCTGTCCATCCACCAGCGCGGTGAGGGGAAGGTAGTCGAACAGGTCAGTGAAGTACTTCCACACGTTGGCGTTGCCGTACTTCCTCAGGCACTCGTCGTAGAAGCCGTAGACCTGCGTGATCTGCCGCGACTCGTGGTTCCCTCGCAGGATGGTGATTCGCTCCTGAAAACGGACCTGAGCAACAACAACACAGTAGTTAAGAGTCAACATTCACACGGTGTCACTCCTCCCCAATCCCACCCTGTCTAGCTCCTCCTCCTCCCTCCCCCCACCCCACACACACACCCACAGTACCCCCTCACACCTTTAGCGTGACGAGCAGCGTGACCGTCTCCACGGAGTAGTAGCCTCGGTCCACGTAGTCGCCCATGAACAGGTAGTTGGTGTCGGGCGACTTCCCCCCGATCTTGAATAGCTCCATGAGGTCGTGGAACTGACCGTGGACGTCGCCGCACACCGTTACTGGGCATCGCACCTGAGGTGCAGGGAGAGACGTCAGCCTACAGAGCACTCCAGCAGGGAGGCCAAATATCAGGTGAAATTATTTCAGATTTAAGTCCCTGAACACAACACGATACACTGAATATAAAAACACATTCACAAAAGGATTTTTTTATTTACTCGCCAGAGACGAAGAACTTTGAACACGACCGACGGGTGTTGTGGATAAACATGAAGTTCATATAGTTGTTTACAGTGAAAACAAACCATGATGCTCCACAGTAAGCACTAAACATGTCGGCTCGTCTTCTCAGTCCACAGATTAAAGGATATTAGTATGTAAACATTAGCTAAACATCTAATCATCATCAGTGTTAAAGAAGTTATCAATGAGCTCTGAGCTTCAGGAAGTTAAACACAATAATTAACCTCCAATATATATGTTATATTCATGTGGAAACATCTGGATTTAATATAGTTCATAACCAACACTACATTTTAGTACATTACACCTGAATGCAACCAGGAAGTGTCTGGTGCATTGTAGGAAACCTCACCTCCTGGACGTTGGACTCCTTAGTCAGGATTTCCTTGGCCTGTAGGGACACAAACAGGAAGTTGGGTTAGAAAACTACCCAGACAGACCGAAGGCGAGGAGAGACAGACAGACAGACAGACATTATAATTATTATATATCATTATGTTATTATTATGTTTAGACATTCATTATATTATTATTATGTTTTGGCATTCATTATATTATTATTATTATGTTAAGATATTTATTATTATTATTATTATTATGTTTGGACATTCATCATATCATTTTTAGACATTCATTATATTATTATTATGTCTAAGCATTTATTATATTATTATTATGTTAAGACATTTATTATTATTATGTTTGGACATTCATCATATTATTTTTATTTTTAGACATTCATTATATTATTAGTATGTCCAAGCATTCATAATATTCTTCTTATTATGTTTAAGCATTCATTATATAGTCGTTTTAGACATGAACTCTTAGCATTACTATTTTGTATTCCTTTCGTGTTTCACCTCTTCACTGAACTAAAGAAGTGTTTCCTTCATTAAACTCAATAACCACAACGTGCCCGCGGGGTTTCCGCCATTGTTCCGCGGGCGTGAGGACATTATTCCCCGGGTCTGAGGACATTGTTCCGCGGGCGTGAGGACATTGTCCTCCGGGTCTGAGGACATGAAACCGGTCGACGAGTGACGCGAGAGGATCGTCCGGTTTATGTAATGAAACGGATGATCAATAAAGACAGGGCGCGGTGCTAATCACAACTGATGACTATTAATAGCCATCAATCTAATATACATTACACACTCCTTTATATATAAATGTGAATATATATTGGTAGAATATTGATGTGTGTTGAGGGCAGCCATGTTAATAAACCGGTGGTAGAATAGGCGCCGTCTATTTGTTGGCAATGATGAAACAATATGTAAATGATCGGGCCTGTGTGTACTTGAGACGACGGTTGGCGACTTACAGTCACACATCGGTGCGTATTTAGTTAAATAAATGTGCACAACCATCTCAAAAACAGAAAGAGAGTCAGACGATCATCTTAAGACGACTCGGGGAGTTGAAACGGGGGCTAAAGAATAGACGCCTCGCCGTGTCGTTCGCTCCAGAAATTAGCCGCAGCCGCTTTTTTAGCCTAGGCCGCGCTGAAAAACGGGGCCGACTGAGCCTGCGATGGAACCCGCAGGGGGGGAGCGCTCTGAAAAACGGAGCCAACTGAGCCTTCGATCGGGGGTTACTGACAAACGGGGTCGGGGCTCACCTTCTCGCAGAGGGTCCGAACCTGGTTTTCCGAGAGCTGCTTGCACTCGTTGAGCTGTTCGATCCACTGGTCCAACTCTTTAGTGAAGGATTTGTCCTCCATGACGGCGGCGGCCTGTTCTCGGAACGAGCTGCCTTCTTTTAGCTCCGTTCGCGTTGGTCAACCCGGTCTGGTCCCCGCCAAAAGTATCAACGATAAGACCTCTGAAAATAAATCAACGTGCCGCTTAGTCAACTTCTATCATGATAAAGTACCGACGTCGAGTGGCCAACGGTGAACCCAGAGTATCTCTTTCCGGGGAGAGTCGGAGGGTCGACGGACCGGAGCTGAGAGAGGCGGCGGCGTCGCAGCGACTAGCCGATTTGCTAAAAGAGCTAGCTACAATAACATCCGGGCATTTTCAGCGGCGCCCATAGAGTGCGCACCAGTGACTACGCGTGGACAACCGGGGTACTGAGAGCAAATAGTGATTACGTGAACACTACATTACATTACATGTCATTTAGCAGACGCTTTTATCCAAGGCGACTTACAATAAGTGCATTTCAACCTAGAGTACAGACTAAGAACAACAATAATGCAGAAAGTAATATTTCCTCAACATAATCGAACTACAAAAGTACCATAATAAAAGACATTTAAATGCCACTTTACTTATATTACATTATACAATTGTGAACACGCAACACTGCCAAATGCAAGTCTGTAAAATATTAATTGTTTTCATACCTGCCCACTGAAATAAGACTTATGGATATATATATATATATATATATATATATATATATATATATATATATAATATTATATATTGTATATAATAAATATACAAATCAACTATACCACTGTTGTTTGTTTGTATGTTTGGTTACATTTTGCACTATTGTTTTGTTAGTTCATATTATATAATTGTTTTCATATATTCTAAAATTGTTGCAGGCTGTTTTTTTTTAACACTGAGAATAACTCCAGGGATTAATAGATGATGATGGAATAGAATATCCCTATCCATCACAGAGGACCAAGAACCAGACATAGGGGACAGAGCCCCGGTCCATCCCCTAGAGATGCTGCTATAGGCTTATAGGCTGCTGGGAGACGTTTTAGGATGCATTGAGCACCTATCTCTTCTCTCTCTACTTATGGATGAATTTACATCGCTCCTTCACACATTAACTCTGCTTCCTCCCGGGAGTCTTTGTGACTTCACGTCTCATAGGCTCTATTGGACCTGGCTGGGTCTGGAGCTGGTCCTGGGTCCTTGCCCCTGCTTCCTGGATCCAGTCTCTGGCCTAGACCTGGTCTCCTTCCCAATTGCCCTAATTAATTAATAAGGCTAATTATTCATAAATTCTAACCTATTCATTGCATATTTATATAACTCAGTTCATCTGTTCATATAACATCTGTTGTTCATCAGGTTGCATGACCTCTATTCTTCTGTCCATCCTGGAGAGGGATCCACCTCTCTTGCTCTCCTGAAGGTTTCTTACCTTTTAACCCTGAATATTATTTTTCTATTTCTTTTGAGTTTTTCCCAATCTGATGTGAGGTCAAAGGTCAGGGATGTCAACGTGTACAGATTGTAAAGCCCTCTAAGTAGTGTTTGTGATATTGGACTACAGAAAATACATGTAATTGAATTATTCATATCTGCCTATATAGGAATGATTATTATTATTCTAAAAACATCTTAGAGTCCATGAAACATGTATTTTATTGTGGAGGGGTTTATTTCAACACACAGCTTTTTGACACTCAGGAACAGAGAGTTTCCCCTCATGACAACAAATAAAGCATTTGATACGGTTTTAGTGCAGGAACACATCAGCTCTCCTCTGAGGGAAGCTGTGGATCTGAAACTACTAATATACTGCCACAGAGAAAATTAAGAGTTTAAATCAACACGATATTTATTCACAATGAGCCCACACGCAGTGTGAGGAACGTCACGTCGTGGAGCGATTTGCTCAGAAAATCGGTGACGTCTCCAGAGCTTTGACCCGAGCGGCGAACACCAGAACTCTCTTCTCCACCTCAGCGCTGACGTCGGCCGGCGAGGCGCCAGGGTTCTGGCGGAGGAACTCTGAGATGCTCAGGACGCACTCGCTCTGAGGAGTTAAAGAGAGTTGTCAATCGTCATTCATTCTGCATAATCAACCAATCAGAGCGCTTTCTTTTTTAGTTAAGAAAAGGAGGTTTAACATTGCCTTGGTTCTGGCGCCCCCTGTGGACTAAAGTAGTAGTGTTCAGACTCACCTTGTAGGCGTCCACTTTGTCCTGTCCGGTGAAGCGGTTAAGCAGCTCCCTGCCGACCTGGACGCCCGTCACCGCCGCCAAGAGCATCCGGTCCTCGTCGGTCTGAGAGGACAACCAGCGCAGCAGCGCCACCTGCAGGAGAGAGGAGACGTTTGAAGAGGATCAGAGCAGGAGACCACCCGCGATTCCTTTAACCCTTAAGCCCCAAGGGACCAAATTAGGTCCTTTAAAAAAAGGATTGATGCTACACATCAAATTAATCAAGATAACCTGGGCTACAATAATTAGTCAGCCATTTCAACACAACTCAAACACCAACTAAAATAGTTATTAAAACATAATAATCATAATTGTGTCATGAGTCGGCCCACTTGGCATGTTTCCGGAACTAGCAACCTGTAGCTTGGTGCTATCAGAAAAAAAAGCATGTCAAAAAGCAAGACAACTCCACACAGATTCCAAATATATTCACCAAATCCCTCTGCTCCAAAGCATCACTGAGATATGAACCAAAGAACACAGCAAAATAAATCGCTTCATTGCTTTACAGTTCAGCAAATGCTGCCTATATTGTTTTTAGCCAAAAACTGAACACCATAAGTGTATTGAACACCATAAATAATATACAAGTGAAATATAAGGTTTGGTACATGAGAAAATGCAAATGGAACAAATGGCACATTTTACCACAGATGGTCTCTACATCTTCCGCCGAAAACTGAAAACGCACCTTTTCCGACTATATCTGGATTAATCACAGACTTGCACTTTGGTAGCACTTGAATGGCTCTTATTATGGTACTTTTGTAGTTTTACTATTATGAGGAAATGTTACTTTCTGTATTCTTGTTGTTCTTAGTTTGTACTCTAGGTTGAAATGCACTTATTGTAAGTCGCTTTGGATAAAAGTGTCTGCTAAATGACATGTAATGTAATGTAATGGTGCCAAGATGTTGCCCAAAATGTCCCCAAACAATCTCGCCTGAATTCTCTCTGTACTAAACCCTCTCTAACGTTGTTCTGCTTCACATTTTCAAATTCAAACTTTGCAGAGAGAATGTTTACATATTGTGTTATTATTATATTAGAGAGATTCAGGTCTTAGTGAGACATCATTTCAAAGAGATAATCATCCTGAAAATGTTTTTTTTATATTCAGACTTGAAACTTCTATTTTTGCTGTGTTTCAATCTTTATTTACTCTTAACCAGTAACATATGTACTAATATCTACACATCTGAACAAAAGCTTACATGGGTTGCCTGTATTATAACACCAAAATTATTCAAATAGCCCTTGTGGTTGCAGAGATACACCCTTTTTAGGTTGGGTATGCAATTTCGAGCAGAATCCTAAAAACTGCCATGGGGCTTAAAAGGTTAAGTGTTAAAGCTGCATTCTCTCTCCTGACCATCAGTGGGGCAACTCCTCTGGTTGTATAGAACTTGAGGTCTATACAAATGACTACTTCACTCTTGATACATTCCCTCAGGAAACATTGTCAACATCATGAGTTTATGTTTATCAACAGTGTGAATAAACAATAGCTTTAAACGCAATGTGGACCATTTCTGTATCCATTCACTTTACAGGAGTGTGTGTGTTAAAGTGTCCGTTCACTTGAAACAGTGACATAAATATATCTCCTGTTAAATTGAATACAGAACGATCACGCCACCGTGTTTATATATATATATATATATATATATATATATATATATATATATATATATATATATATATATATATATATATATATATATACACACACATATATATATGTATGTATGTATCTGATCATTTCCGTGACTTTACACAATAAAACAAAGTAATACATTGAATAATATTATGTTGGTGCTGAAGCGTTAGTATTTGTACTGGATGAACATAAAACATAAATATTATTTCTCACCTGCTGGAATAACTGCGCGTTCGTCATCTCTGAAGCCGACATGAATAACAGACAAACGATCGATAAAAACACAAAACAGCAGAAAGTTATGGAGGAAGAAAAGCCTCAGAAGTTCGTCTGGAAATGATTAAAAGAAATTAAATTAGTTATTTTCACTGAAATATACAAAACAAACAATTCATCAGGTCGACTAGAAGAAGGTAACGTCTCACTTCCTGTTTATGTTTATTCTTCTTCGTTGATGTCAGTTTGGGATTCAGAGTCGCTGCTGCTGCCTAGCGGTCACATATTTAATAATGATTTCGATTTATATAGCGCTTTTCTAAGTACCCAAAGTCGCTTACAGAGTCCAGAGTCCAGTCATACACACACACAGTCATCCCGGTGGTGGTGAGCTACATCAGTAGCCACAGCTGCCCTGGGGCAGACTGACGGAAGCGAGGCAGCCAATCTGCGCCTACGGCCCCTCCGACCACCACCAACATTCATTCACATCCATACGAACCGGGTTGAAAACTGTGTGCATGTCTTTATGATGGTGGGGGAAACCGGAGTACCCGGAGGAAACCCACGCAGGCACGGGGAGAACATGCATATATATATATATATATATATATATATATATATATATATATATATATATATATATATATATATATATATATGGTTTAATGTTATTCTTGGTTGAGGTTTATGGAGGGCTAAATATCACTAAAGAAATAAGGAAATAGTTAACTCAATAAATGACAAATACTTGTGCAGATTTATGAAAATAAATTGATATAATTGAATGAAAACATGATAAATAAATATAATTTAAATAAATATAATTCATTTGTACTTATTTATGTATTCATTCATTTTTGTATTAAGTCCTTCCCTCATTATTTTCCGGTTTGTATTTTCCATATTCATTCATTTGTCACTTTATATATTTCAGTATTTCTTCACATGATCATTTAATTCATTTAAGATAAACATATTTAATGAACTCGTTTTAATTTTCAAATCACTCATGTTGTTTCACAAATGCAGTAAAAACTACAATATCGATGTAGTGAAGAACAAACCTGAAATACTTCAGTGAAGTAAAACCAGAAATAGTATTAAAGCACTAAAAAATAATATGTGTACCTTGAAATATGAGTTGCTTTTATTATAATGTTTATTCAAGTTCATGAGCCAAAACAAAAAGAGAATATTTTCACATTCAAAATATGTCACTTAATTAAATCACATCACGCAAGTGTTCTTTTCTGCACAGGACCCTGAATGCAGCATTCCAACATGAAGGTCTGCTCTAGAAGGGTCAGTCGGGGTCCCGTGACCCGGCCCGGAGGTCGGGCCTGGAGAAGGAGCCCAGCTGCTTGGTGTTGTTGTCCCTCAGCTGCTCCAGCTGCCGCTGCCCGCGGCGCAGCAGATACTCAACGTGCATCACGTCTGTCTTCTTGATGCCGGCGTTCTCTCGGAACTCGTCACGGATCCGCGGCACGAAGCCCGGCTTGTCCCGCCCGGCCCTCAGGAAGTGCCGGTACAGGTTCAGGATCTGCTTCTGCAGCTTGCTGTGCCGCCCCATCGGACGGACCAGGACCAGAACCAGGGCCTCCGGTACCAGAACGTCTACAGCTGCAGGTCGTCTGGACGCACCACGGTGCTCTCCTGAGGTTAGGGGTGGATGGGAAGCTCTGATTGGCTAAGAGGTTGTCTGAGGTCTTCAGGCGTTGAACAGATGGTAAGTGGATGAACCAGCTGTTACCAATCAATCAATCATGGAATGGAAATGGAATGTCAGTGTGTGTACTAATACGATAGTAGTCGTAATACTAGTGGAAGAATATCAGTGTGTGTACGAGTATGACATTAGTATGGTAGTAGTAGTAGAATATAAGTTTGTGTACTAGTATGACAGTAGTAGTACTAGTAGTAGAATATCAGTGTGTGTACTAGTACGACATTCGTAGTAGTACAAGTAGTAGAATATCAGTTTGTGTATGTGTGTGTGTGTGTACTAGTATGACATTCGCAGTAGTACTAGTAGTGGAATATCAGTGTGTGTGTACTAGTATGACAGAAGTAGTATAGACTAGTATACGCAGAAAATACACAGAAACTGTTTAAACTGGGTGATATACCAGTTAGCTAGCAGAGCTAAACCAGTTAGCTGCACTTACCTGCTTCAGACTGGTATTAAACACGTGATTCATCCGGTTAAACTGGTTTCTGTTAAATTACAGGTTAGTTCGTAAAGCCTCATCCTGAACGTGTTATCTGACCTCACGAAGCGTTACGACACCACGGCGAGGACAACACTCTACGACTTCCGGTGTCTTTCACCGGAAGTCGTAGTGTGTTGTCGTAATTATGTAGGAACACAGAATAGACGCTTTTTGAAATGTATTTTATTTTTGTATTAGTTACTAAACAAATACTAACATGAAAAAACTCTGGTGGGTATATTTATTTCACATTCCTGACATAATAAGATGTACATTGTAATTTATAATAAATACAACAACAACAAATATATAAAGAAAATATACAAATCGTTAACATACCTTTTTTATCAGCTGATATGCATCATCTGATATTGTCAGAGAATAAAAATAATAATAAAGCTTTTACTGATACACAAAGTAAATTCGGGATTACGTTTTATTTATCTCGCATATTTTGTTCTGAGAACCTTGAACCGGAAACATTATGTATTTCCTGTTTCGCTTAACGGTATCAAATGTCACAACAGAGCAGCAGCCGTCAGCTGTGATCCCCTGAATGCGGATTTACCCGATTATTACAGAAAGGTTCGTGTTTTTGTTTCTGTAGTTTAGTGTTTTCACGAAACTCTGTTTCCGGTTTGGAAGTTTGGGAAAAGTGAAGAATATACAGACATTTTTCTGACGTCATTAAGCTCACTTTATCTTCTTTCACTGAAGCTAATTAGTTTATCTTGTGAGCCATTGGTTATTCTGCATGTTGGGTTTCTTATCATCACAAATAATCAATTAATTCAGTATTTATTTATTGTCAAGTTTCTTTAAAAAAAACTTTTTAAATGTTAACATTTTAAAATTACAGTAATACGTTTTACATGTAAAAATACTTACTTATATTATGATATTATATTTGCTTATTAGTGGAACTCTGGAAATATATTAATAATATATAATACTGGTTGTCTCCTTAAAGTTTAAAGCTTTCATTGTACATGTATTGTTCAGGTATTTGATATAATATTAATACAGATAATATTTTATTGCACTTTGCTAAATTTACATTAAATTATATTTAGAAACATTTACACAAATAATTCAAAGTTGGCAAATAAAACGCCACAATGGAATAAAATGAGACTAAATTAAATCTAATCTTTAAAAAATAAAACAAATATCTGCTAATAATATATAACTTATTGTATTGTATTGTTTTTTTCTTCTTTTTCTAATTGAACATATTTTAGCTCTATTTTCACAATAAGTTTCACTCTTATTTAGTGTAATAATACCCTTTGAGAAGGAGTAAACTGTGTTCATTCCCCGCTCGTGTACCTACAGACATGGAGGTGGAGCAGGTGGAGCAGCAGGTGGAGGGGCTGCTGAGCGGCCAGGGGTCAGAGGTCACGGGGTGTGACGTGGGCATGGAGCAGAGCAAGCCGGCGACCCTGAGGAAGAACGTCACGTACATCGTCTGCGCCGTCATCTTCAACGAGAAGGTCGGTCAGCGGATCGCTCTGCCGCACTGGTCAGCTGGTGTAGGTCTCTATATTATAGACCCACACCAGCTGATCAACTCGCTGACCAACTCTATAATGTCTGTTGGTGTCGTTCCTCAGGAGGAGGTACTGATGGTGCAGGAGGCGAAGCAGGAGTGTTACAAACAGTGGTATCTGCCTGCAGGGAGGGTGGAGGTGGGGGAGAGCCTGGAGGAGGCGCTGAGGAGGGAGGTGAGACCCACACACGCACACATGTACACACACACACACACATATATGCACACACACACACACGCATACACATGCACAAACACACACGTACACACACGCACATACACACACGCACGCATACACGTGCACGCACGTATACACACATGCAGACACACACACACATACACACACGCACACACACGTGCACACACATGTACATACACGTGTACATATATGCACACACGTACACACACAAACATGCACACGCACACGTACATACACACACACACGCACACACACCAGCATACACACACACATAAACACACACGTACTCGCACACCACACACGTGCAGACACACACGCATACAGATGAACACACAAGTACACAGAAGCACACACACACGCACGCACACACAGACACACACACACACACACACACACTCTCGTCACTCTTGTTGGTCCGCAGGTGAAGGAGGAGGCGGGATTTGACTGTGAGCCAATCACCTTGCTGCTGATCCAGGAGCAGGGGCCGCAGTGGATTCGCTTCATCTTCCTCGCTCATGTCACAGGTCAGAGCTCACATGTTAAAGGTCACAGGTCAGAGGTTAAAAGGTCAGAAGACCCAGGTTAGAGGACACAGGTCAGTAGTCACAATTTAGAGGTCATAGGTCACAGGTAACAGGTCAGGTGTGTGTTCTTCTGTCCCTCAAAATAGACACTGAAGTAAACGTTAAATACCTGAAGGGGGCGCTACAGGGGAAAAGTTACACAGTGTCGCTTTAATACAGTGTGGCCCTCCACTCAGAAACTCGTGTGTTTATTCTTGTTGTTGTTGTTGTTGACGCTGACGTTGCTGTGTTCAAGTAATAAAATCAACTATTTAAATAAATAAATTACATCGTAATATAATATGAATAAGAATGAACATTCTATTGATAATCTACGGTGGCCCACTGGGATCAAACTCCACCCAGAGGGAGACGTTCCCGTTGAGTTGCTGTTGCTGGAGTAACACAACCTCACCACCAGAGGTCATCAGATCCCCAATACGCCACCGTCTGTCACACTGGACATTTATTCACTAGATTAGTCAACAAGGAAAATCCTGCTGAGCATGAATTCATAAATACATGAATACGAGTTGTGTTTTGTTATATTTAGTTATATATTAAGTTATATATTTTATAACCGTGAACAATACGTGTATGCAAATGGTTGTTTTTCATCCAAAGTTGGGATGTCGTGGAGTTCCTCAGGGATCTATACTTGGACCCCTATTATTCCTCATTTACATCAATGACCTAGCTGCTGTATCCCCATCCTTTACACCCATTCTGTTTGCTGATGATACAAATTTGATATTAACTCACAAGAATTTTGAATCACTCATTAAGGCAGCTAATTCTGGCATAGCTATGCTATCCGAATGGTTTCTTGCTAATAAGTTATCACTAAATGTAAAAAAATCTAACTTTATTGTGTTTTCAAGTAAAAATAAAACGTACTGTCAACATAGAGCTAAGCTATTTATTGATGGGATTGAAATTAATCAAGTTTCATCCACCAAATTTCTAGGTATCCTAGTTGATGAAAAATTGTCATGGAAAGAACATATACATTCAGTAACCAACAAAGTTTCAAGATCACTTGGTATCATCAGACGAATCAGGGGGTTGGTTCATCAGGCATGCATCTTAACCCTTTACTATAGTTTAATTTATCCATATCTCATCTACGCAATATTGTCTGGGCAAGTACATATCCATCTAATTTACACAAATTACTCATTTTGCAAAAACAATTTGTAAGAATAGCTACCTCCTCCAGCTTTTCGGCTCCTTCTGCTCCTCTGTTTAATAAATTAAATATATTGTCTATCTCTGACATTAACACAGTCCAGACCTGTTCATTCATCTATAAATGCACGTACCTTGCTCATATGCTCCCTACACCTTTCAAAGAATATTTTAAGACCAATTCTCAAGTTCACGATTTCAACACCAGACAATCTGCTAATCTCCATCCTCCCTTCAGCCGTACCACTCTCAGCCAGTTCTCCATCAAACACAGAGGTTCTTTACTCTGGAATAATCACATTCTTATTGCTAATTCTTCATCTTCACTCAGTAACTTCAAACATAGATTAAGGGCCAGCCTGGTAAATCAAGCCTTTTCATCATCTTCATAGTGTTTTGTATTCCTTGATGTGTATTGTTGTTTGTTTTAGCACGTTTTATGTTATTCTTGTTTATTATTCATTACTTTAGGTGAGAACCTTGCATAAGCTCTTTGGGTTTCTTTTCTCATCTGCACTCATTTCTGTGTCTTTTTTAATAATGTTACATTTGTTACTTATTTTTGTGCAAATAAATTTAAAAAAAAAAAAAATATATATATATATATATATATATATATATATATTTCGTTTTTTTTGTTATAATTAGTTATATTAAGTTATATATTTAGTTATGTTCAGTTGTATTTAGTTATATTTTAAGTTAGATATTTATTTATATTTATTTAGTTGTGTTTAGTTGTATTTTTTATATTTATTTATATTTAGTTGTGTTTAGTTGTATTTATTATATGTTGTGTTTACCTGTGTTTAGTTATATTTATTTATATGTAATTATATGTTGTGTTTACCTGTGTTTAGTTATATTTATTTATATTTAATTGTGTTCAGTTGCGTTTAGTTGTGTACATCACTGCTGCAGTAAAACCTGGTCTGGGTCTCAGGTGGGAGTCTGAAGACCCCGTCGGCTGCAGACCAGGAGTCTCTCCAGGCCTCGTGGTGGGACCGGCAGTCCGTCCTCCCTCTGAGGGGGCGGGACATCCTGCGACTCATCGACTCCGGACTCAAGTACGATGTCACACTTTTTGCTAAACTAGGCTAACGAGGTGCTGCACACACCTGCGGAGAACCTTTCCTTGCCCCGTGAAGAAGATGTTTCATTACAATGAAGCCCAACAATGACTCCTGTGATGCTTTCAGGTACCGCCGGGATCCCTGGCACCCCATCACGTTGCCTGTGGACCTGAGCTGCCGTCACGTGGTGCAGAGACTCGTCCTGGTCTACACGGGCCCTGAGCAGCAGATCTGGGTCCTGCTCATCAAAGGTTCAGACATTTTATATTCCATCAAAAAGTTTTAGTTTCAAATGTGTATATGTATATATATATATATATATATATATATATATATATATATATATATATATATATATATATTTATACATAGTAGTATTACCCCCTCCCCCTCTGTCATGCAGCCCCGGTGCTCCACCTCCCAGCGGCAGCGGCAGTGAAGACCCACACGGTGACGTGGGCGGCCAACATGGTGGTGCAGGACGCCATGCCGGTGGCATACCTCGACCACGACGTTAACACGCTGGGGGCCTTCAGCCTGCAGCACGGCAGCCACCAGCACGAGAAGACAGACGGCGTGTGCTTCAACACGCTAGTGGCGCTGGTGCCCGACCACGTCAGGCGCAACGAGGACGGCGAGAAGGTGGAGTGGGTGTGGACGGGGCAGCCTCCACCCGTAGAGAACCCCCGATATGTCTGGCACCAAGTCCAGAAACCAAGTCTGAGAGAGAAGCTGCTGGAGAAGACCAAGAAGACCTCCATCCTACCCATCCACAGCATGTACTGACCACAGGCTCTTATTGTGAAAGGAACACACTAACTGATGGCTTTTACTTATCCTGAGAGGACTCTTATTGTGAAAGGAACAAGCTAACTGATGCGTTTTACTGACCACAGAGAGGACCCTTATTGTGAAAGGAACATACCTCATACCACCTCAGCATAATAATTGTCCCTTTAAGAAAGGAGATTTTATTCTGAAAGAACAAATTGAATAGTGAAGAGTTTAAATGTAATTTGAGCAATAGAATACAAATATGTTTGTTTGATTTCATAGGACAGATTGAGGGGAAATTATTAATACTTTAATATATTGATATAAGAGGCATTACAGATGCTTATTATTTTTAGATATATTATATCACATGTACAAATCACACAGATGCATATTTATAGTAAAGCAATCAATCAATATCTTTTATATCTGAAAATATGTCAAATATAAATATCTATTTAATATATTTGCTGAATCAAAAGGTATAAAATATATATATTTATGTATTTAATGCCAAACAAACCAAACAGAAAATGCTTTACATTTTTGTTGAAATTGTAGCTATTAAATAATTTAAAAGAAATTATGATTCTCTTGTTGTTGTTTTTGTTGAACATTTGTTTGGATGTTTTTTTTTATTTTTATTACATGTCATTATACATTTGAATGTATGATATCATTATTTATAATATCCATGTGTAGGATTCTACATCAAAGTAAAGTTTATTATCGAATGTTAAATAAATAAATTGGATACAAAGAATCAGAGTTTTGTGACTTTATTCCTCATGATGATGACGTCAAAGTTCATCATGTGACTCATGGCAGGTCAGCTGACTCAGCGTTGACCTTCTTGACCTTCATCAGGTGTTTGGTCCTGTTGTCCAGGCGGACGCTCCACTCGCCGCTCAGCCTGAAACAGGTAGCAGACGCTTCAGCCACAAGCTTCGTATGTGACATCAGAAGCTCAAACCAGCAGACGGGTTTCTACTTGCCGAAGAACACCAACAAACAGAGGAAACAAAGAGTGTTTATGTTTCAGAGTTTCAGTGTTTTCGTGTTTCTGTCCTCACATTGTCTAGAACCAGCATTGTGGTCAGATTTAGTGTCTCTATAAGCAGATCTGGTGTTGTGGTGACAGCTGCAGTGTCATCACTGTCACACCAGTGTGTGTATGTGTGTGTGTGTGTGTGTGTGTGTGTGTGTGTGTGTGTGTGTGTGTGTGTGTGTGTGTGTCACTGAGCCCTCTGTCAGCTGTCCTCACTGTCTCTCTGCCACGTTCCTGTCAAGTTTTTGGGATTATTCCATTGGTCCTTTCAGCTGCTGATAATCTCTGTGACCTCAGACCGAAAGCTTCTTTCACACGGTTCAGAAACCTGAAGCATCTGAAACATCTGAAACATCTGGCTGTTGTCTTCAGGGATGAAGGATCAGCTACAAAAGATACAGCAGGTATCTGCTCTGGCTCTGAAATATATAATAAAATATACAATATGAAATAGTTTTAGATGTGAATATGATATAACATAAATCATATTGTTTTTATCAATTTGTTTGTTTTTATCATTGTATCATGCATTGGGTCAGGCAGATGTTGAGGAGAGCAACTGCGGCAGCGGGCTATACAACCTTATAGACTTCTATACAACCAGAGGAGTCTCCCCCTGGTGGTCAGGAGAGAGAATGTAGCTTGAACACATGAAGTATATACTCATATACAACCAGAGGAGTCGCCCCTGGTGGTCAATAGAGTGAATGCAGCTTGAACATAATATATTTCCATCTTTCCTTCCTCCGAGTGTCAGCCGGCCTCCATCACTCGTTGCTCTGAGATTATCACCTCACGTGTTTTTTTCCAGGTCACGCATAATGCACACAATTAGCAGGGCCTAGAGCCACGGTTAGAGGGTGGGGGGGGGGGGGGGGGGGCTGTGGAGTCGGGCGCCGACATTGCAATAGATAGCCGGGGATTAGGAGATACACGTTATTGATAGGTGGAGGATTAAGGGGTACAGTGTAATGGATAGCAGGGGGATTAGGTGTGATGGGCTGAGGGGGGGATGTGAGGTTAAGGGGGATACAGGACTGGAGTTAGGAGGGATCGGGCTAATAGCTGGTGTGACCTCAAGCGGTGAAGGTGTCATGGGAGGATGTAAGCATACAGCTGAAGATCCCTTTCTAATGTAAGAAGATGGATGGATATTAAACCTCTTTATGTAAATGTTGGGTCGTAGTTTGCGTTCTTTTCTTCTATGTCCACGCTCTATCAAACGGTAAGCAGCACCATAGAAGAAAACGGAGAAGGTTGGTCAAGACGAATCGGTCTACAGGTTTACGAGGTGAGTTCAGGTTGCAGCCTGTCTGATGTTTCTGCTGGTTCTGGATCATCGGTCCGGAGACCTTTACCAAGCAGACCGTCTGCAGGGTCGTCAAGTGTTTGTTCCGGTATGTCCTCCGGCCGCTGAGAGACGAGAGGCCATTTGTAATGAGAGCGTCTGTTTTTAGATGCGTCTATTTGTCACATGGTCACATGTCCTTCAGCTATCAAGCTCCTCTTTTATGGAACCACTCCCCTCATGTAAGAGACGACTCAATACTTTCCTCTTGATAGTCTTATAGTCCGGGCTGAATCAGGTACACCTGGTCCAGCCCCTTGAGATGCTGCTATAGGCTCATAGGCTGCTGGGGGACATTCAAGGATACACTGAGCACCTATCTCCTCTTCTCTCTCTCTTTATGAATGAATTTACATCTCTCCATCACACATGACTAACTCTGCTTTCCCCCTGGAGTCTTTGTGACTTCACATCTCATAAGGTCTATTGGACCTGGCGGTGTCTGAAGCTTCCTGCCTGCTGGTCCAGCTGACCCCAGTAGTGAAGGGAAGAGGAGGGGACCCAGGACAGAGCCTTGAGGGACCCCAGTAGTGAGAGGAAGAGGAAGGGACCCAGGACGGAGCCTTGAGGGACCCTGGTAGTGAGAGGAAGAGGAAGGGACCCCGGACAAATTACCCGGTAAGTGTGGTGGTTGAGGTAGGATGGAAAAGAGAGGGCAGAGCCTGAGATACCGAGGTCGGAGTTTTTTAAAGAAAAGGAAGAAAAGAGACAGGTCTATATGTCACTCCTCCTCAGTCCAGATACGGACACGAGGCGTCAAAACATCAGTCAACAAACCAAGACTTCTTATATACAGTCTGTGGGCTGTAACCATATTCACACGGCGACCATTTTGCTCGATCCATGTGGAATCTGTGGGGAAGTGGTCCAAAAATCTGACGCGTGTGTTGAAACAATTAAACAATGAAAGTCTGTAAAGAACTCAGAAAGAATCCAAACAACGAGGTACAGCGAGCGGGCTAACGTGAGGCACTAGCTCTAACGTGAGGTGCTAACGCTAATGGCTCAGGAATAAAAATAACGTAGAAAGACGGCAAAAGTATTTTCCGTAAACTAACGCTGTTGTTTTATTTTCTAAACAGAATGGAGAGTATTGTGAATAGGGAACTTTATTTTGAAAGGACTGTAGTCTAATCGTCTTTCTTAAATCAGCAGTACTTGTATTTCAAACGTCCACTTCACTCCTTTAGCTGTGTGGTGAATATATCTTTTTTACATTTATTGTTCATTATTAGTATTGTTTTTAAAAAAAATTCCGATAAACCTAACTTTTGTATCTATGTTTAATGTTAATATATCTAAATTAATAAAAATATATAATTAATAAAACATGGTAATGTTTCAATCAGCGGCTAATTCTCAGCATTAAGAGCACTTTCACATAACTTTTATATACTTCCTAATATATATATATATATATATATATATATATATATATATATATAT